>CAHIKZ030000493.1:615000-980000 GCA_903632075.3 Acanthosepion pharaonis
TTATACATGGGGAATTACATTTTATATATATATATATATATATATACACACACACATACACCAAAGTATAGGATTGGTGTATACGGAATAAATTCCAATAACCAAAAACTACTATTCTTAAAAGAGTTCTCAATACAGAGATAAGATACCAGAAGTGTCTAAACAAAATGGCTATTTTTGTAGTAATTTTATAACATATATGTTATAATTTTCGAATAAATTATATATATATATATATATATATATATTTATATATATATATGTATATAAATAAAAAGAAAGAACAGTAAGATATATAATCCGGTGTTCTTATAGGTATTTTTATAAAATAGTGCTCGATGTAAATTTACAGAGCATTAATATTATAAATTAATTGATTTAAAATATGGTTTTTTCCACTACACAGTTTTAACCATGTTTCAAAAATGGAAGCTAAAAGCCACGAATTTAATTTTGCAATTAAATTAAAGGCATTAATTCCATTTCATCCTCAAGCGAATTTTGGAGTAACTTTTAAAATTACTGGATTTTAATTATATATATATATATATATATATATATATATATATATATATATATATATATATATATATACTACCCCTAATATTGCTTATTATTTTTAGAAAAAAAATGCATATTATACATGGGGAATTACGGTAAGTAGTTTAGATTGAAATTTAATTTCCAAAGTATACATCTTTATTCTAAATTCCTAAATTATGTTTTTCAAAAAGAGACTAAGAAGTGAGGTAACTTGGATTTTCAGGCCTTAAATTTCTATTGATTAGGCATCCTCCATCATGATTAGGCATCTTTCATCCTCAATCATGATTATAAAAAAAAAAAAAAAAAAAAAAAAAATGGAAATTTAAAACAAGAAGTAATCTGAGATACAAAATAATTTCTGAAGAAAATATACAGTAGCAAGCATAAAGATCAGAACAATATTAAGAAAAAGTCTAAATATGAAATAACTTTTTATTTTAAAGCTTCAAAGAACATTTTATCAAGGAAAAATAAGGATATAAAGGTAAATTATATAATTCCAAAATATAAAGCTCAATAAACATTTTGATAAAGTTATAAAAATAATTATATAACATTCGAAAAAAATAGATGATCAAAAACATCAGAACGATTAAATAAATCCATAAAATTTAATAATTATTTTGCATTATTGAAAATTTTTTAGGGTAAGAATATAATTCAGGTATTTTACTAAATTACACCGGCTCTTTACTGGCTCTTGCATTGTAAACATGGCAAAAAAAGTCAGTGACGTCATTGGAACTTAGAAAACTGATAGTCAAGTTACGTAATGAAGATAAACTCTCGATTGGGGATATTTCAAAGAGTGTGGGGAAATCTAAAAGTGTTATTCATAGTATTTTAAGAAAACTTGAGGAAACTGGGTCATGTGAAGCCAAAAAACCACCTGGCAGGCCTAGGAAAACTACTGCAAGGGAAGACAGATGGATTGGTAATGAATCAAAAAAGGATCGATTTGCGACAGCAACCGCCATCTCTAAAAGAGCTAATGCTAACCTTGGCATTATAAATATCAAGGCATACTATTTCCTGAAGACTTAATGAAATAAATCTGAACAGTCTAGTAGCCTCTACAAAGCCTTACATTTCTAAAAAGAATCAAATGAGCCAATTGAAATTTGCCACTGAACACGTCATATGGACAGAACAACAGTGGGATTGTGTTCATTTCAGTGATGAGTCAAAGTTTAACCTGTTCAGTTGTGATAGGAGAAGGTTCATTCAACGCAGTCCTAAGGAACGATATTTGCCTCAGTGCACTAAAAGCAGTGTTAAATTTGGAGGAGGAAGTGTGACGGTGTTTGGCATGATTTCACCTTATGATTTATATATGGGATCGGATTTCCTACATTTTTCAACGATTTCAACAAAACTTCACTTTTTTTTTTGGCAGGTAGTGTTTCTTATTGTCTTGCACACTTTTTTCTTTATTTTTACATTCAGAATGCTTTTAAAATTCCATTTATAAGACAATTGTTTATAATAAAATTCTATTCAATTGGTAGACTCATACTGATTGAAAACAATGTTTTTGTTTGAGTTTGACCAATTCGTAAAAAAAAAACAAAAAAAAAAAAAACAAAAAAAAAAAAACTAATTAAGACATGCGTGTCCGTCAACCTTAAACAATAATCTTTGTCAATTTTATTTTTCAGTCTTTATGATGGTTGATACTTGATCTATCTCTTACTGTTACATCCCCGGGCAACGCCGGGCTCTACTGCTAGTGAATTTATATAATCTTGTAAATATAAAATTATTTTTGTCTTGAATTTCTGGAATGGCGAGTTATGATAATTTACACTATTTATATTTGAACTATTGTCCTCATCTTTGTTGATTTGATTACAATGTTTCAGCTATTGTGCCCTCCTGACTTCATCAGGTTTATATCGATCTAGGTAATCACTAGGGAATTCTAAACTGAACCCTTTATTTAATCTCATGGGGTAGACTGTTCTCATTCTATAGCTCATGTCTCGAGATATCGTCTAGTTTTTATTTAGTTCTTATCTAATTACTGCTCACCCATTTCCAATGAGTCCAAGTACACAGTCTGACCCAGGGATTGAACTCACAACCACTAAGCCACCAAATTCATAAAACAACACTTTTATCCACTAGAACAATTTGCTGGAGTAAACTTAGAGCTTTAAACCTAACCTTGATGCTGATTAGGGTGCCACTGCTACTGCTGTTTTGCTCTTGTAGATAAACAATCTAACAGTGTTTATATTTTTTGCCAATTCTCAAGAAGACAGAAAATAAATCCAGGTTCAAATTTTTGCGTTTTATTAAAATTCTAAAAATATCTTTTTTAAAACAATAAAAATTGCCTCAGGATTATACAGTAATGTCAGTGTCAAGAGAAAAATCATCCCTTTTGACACAATGATTTCTGTGAGTACATTTGTTAAAATTTACCCTCAGATCTATGTAAATACAAATGAACACACTCTACAAGAATAAATTTTTGGCAATGTTTAACCTTTGTGCCCATAAAAAAAGGTGTGTCAAAAGAGCTGTTATTTCTGTGATATTACTTTTGTTTTTCTTGCTTTACAAAACAGTGATTAGAATTTTGATAAAATCCAAACATATGAAAGTGAATTTATAACCTTTTTTATTCTTGAGAAATGACAATAAAGATGTTAAACACTATTTATTTATTAGATTGAATAAAAAAACTTGTTTTCATGGTTATTTACAAAATGGTAAATAATAAATATTGCATTGTAACTGGTTTACATATTTTGAGAATTTTCTGTTTTTTTTTATAAATCTTTCAATAAAAAGATTTCTTTTCCAATTTATTTCTTTATAAAATGTTAAATGATAAATCTTTATAAAAAGTAAATAATAAATATCACAATGTACTTGGTTCACATATTTTCATAATCTTGTAAATAGATGTTACTGAGGGAGTTAAAAGGGTATGCATAATAGTAGTGTCAAAGGAATAACTGTCTTTTTGACACACTATTTTTTGTAGGCAAAATCTTCTGTCTAGTGTGTTTTTATGTTTGGTTAATATCAAGCCGTTTGAAACTAAAGAGTTGCACAATTTTCTCCAAAATGTATTCTCATGTGTCTTTTTAAATTTCCGTGTTGCAAAAATGCTGATCCGCACACTTTGCAAGAGTAAGGTTTTTCTCCTGTGTGAGTTTTCATGTGTCTTTTTAAATCGCTGCTTTGTCGAAATGCATATCTGCAAATTTTGCAAATGTATCGTTTCTCTTCAGTATGCGTTTGTAAATGGCTTTTTAACTGTGCAGTTGTAACAAACAAGCATTCACATACGTTACAGGAATAGAGTTCATCTAGGCTATGAGACTTTGTGTGCATTTGCAACTGTATACAATCTACAAAAGCATATTTACATACATCACAAAAATAGGGTTCTTCATGGCTGTGCATCTGCATGTGCATTTTTAAGTCTCTTTTACGGGAAAATGTAGAGCTACAGACAGTGCACGTAAATGGTTTCTCCCCTGTGTGCATTCGTACATGTCTTTTTAAGACAGAGCTGTCTGAAAATGAAGATTCACACACTTCACATGTGTAAGGCTTTTCCCCAGTGTGAACTCTCATGTGTCTTTTTAAGTTTCCACTTTGTAAAAATGCTGTTCCACACACTTTGCAAGTATAGGATTTCTCTTTACTGGATGCTTGCCCATGTTTTTTTAAAGGTGAACTTGAATCAAATTCAGGAACACTTAAATTATTTGAATATTGTTCTTCATCATTATGAGATATCATGTGGTCTGTTAATTGGAAACTTTCAATAAATGCAGGTTTGCAAACATCGGAGTATGTTTTCTCATCAGTGTGTGTTTCCATATGAATCTTTAAATCTGATTTCCATGAAAATGCACATCCACACACCTGACAAGAATATGATTTCTCTTCAGTGTGGGTTTTTACATGTCTTTTTAAAGCTGAACTGTCTGAAAATGAAGATGCACACACTTCACAAGTATAAGGTTTTTCTCCCGAGTGAACTCTCATGTGTCTTTTTAAATTTCCATGTTGCAAAAATGCTGATCCACATACGATGCAAGAGTAAGGTTTTTCTCCAGTGTGAGTTTGCATGTGTCTTTTTAAGTTGCTGCTTTGCAGAAATGCATATCTGCAAATTTTGCAAATGTGTCGTTTCTCTTCAGTATGCGTTTGTAAATGGCTTTTTAACTGTGCAGTCGAAACAAACAAGCATTCACATACGTTACAGGAATAGAGTTCATCTAGGCTATGAGACTTTGTGTGCATTTCCAATTGTAAACTGTCTACAAATGCAGATTTACACACATCACAAAAATATGGCTCTTCATTGATGTGTGTCTGCATGTGTGTTTTTAAATCTCTTTTACGTGAAAATGTCGACTTACAAGCACTGCAGGAATACGGTTTCTCTCCTGTGTGTATTCGTACATGTCTTTTTAAGGTCGAGCTGTCTGAAAATGAATAGTCGCATACTTCACAGATATAAGGTTTTTCTCCAGAGTGAATTCGCATATGTCTGTGTAAATTCCCTCGATGCAGAAATACAGAATTGCACACTGTGCAAGAATAAGATTTTTTCACAGTGTGAGCTTGCAGATACATTTTTAAGTGTGAATTTTTCAGAATTCAAATAAACAACATCACAAGACTATGACTTAGTTGTGCGAGTTTGTTGTAAATTATTATATTTTTAATCATTTCAACCCAAGCAAAGCAATAATGCCACTAGAACGCAGGGGTTTACAGGGAGTGAAAGAGAATGAGAAGATTTTAGTGAGGAGAAGTGAGGTAAGGACAATAAAGGAACAGGTTTCAGGAAGACAGAAGATGATGATTGATGTTGCATTTAAATCTTTGAAGATTGTCAGTGGCATGCAGGCATGAAATCAAAACAGAGTTCTACAGGTAAGAAATGCAAAAGAAACTGTTACAAATAGACAGGTGCATCGAGCTAGCTCAACAGTAAAATAGTGAGACCTATCTAGTGGCACGCTTAAATTTATTCTGCTGAGGAGAACAGCTTACCAGAAGAGTTGCAATGAAAATATTTGTAGAAAAGATATAGAGAGACGCCATGTCACATCAGTGAGAAAGTAACTGACCCAACAAGGGTTGACATATTGTTAAAATCAACCAACTAACATCATTTACACATACTGTAATATTTTTTTTCTTCTGCACCATAAGCTTTGACAGGTTTTGCCAACTGAAATCCAGAGAAAATCTATGTAAACGAATCTTACATGACAATAGATTTTTTTCTTGGCAACATATACATCTATGTTTTACATATTGGAATTCACTGAAAAGTTTTATTCACAAATTTTACAAGCCAACTGTTTATTTTGAGTATGCTTGTGTGATATCTGCTCAGCAGTCAAAATCCAATAATTTTAAAATGTGCTCCTATTACAATTCTTTTCACCCAAACACTTCATGAAACTGGCCAATCTGTGAATAAAGAAAAGATATTTTGAAAGGAAAACTAATGTTAATGCAAGATTATATTGAATCTGTTCATGACATATTGCAAAATAAAAAAATAAATATTCTTATAAAACAATCACAATCACAGTGGCTAAATTTATTCCAAATGTTTTTACCTGCTGAGTGTCAATAAAATGCTAGAAGCTGTGGTTGGAGAACTGAAGAGAAAAACAAATAAAGGAAAAAATGACTTACTGCTAGCATATGCATTGAATGTAAAGAAATTCAAAATAAAAAAAAAAATGGCCACTCATAATGTGAATATTTCAGAATGTTACATTCTCACAAATACGAGTTTTTGCTGGTAACATGCAAATTTTTGACCGATGGGGGAAAAGGGAATTTTTTTAGATCCTATGGTCCTCACATAGTCGAGTGTGGGTTTTCTGCAGTGGATGAATGGTAAGAGCGCGATAGACAGGTGAACAAAGAAAAGAAATGAAGAAGAGTTATTGTTGCCAAAGAGAGATTCTGGTGAGGAAAATTGTCTAGCATGACAGAGAGAACCAATCTTATCATCCTGTCGGATTCCAATCCATATTTGATTTGCATTTGATCTTTAACTCATTCTAGACAATGTAAATAAATCTAAAAGACATGTCAATATTTCATTGATTAATTGATTTGTTTTCTAAAACTTATCAATCTTATGCAAATTATTCAAAGCCAGAAAATATTTTTAGATTGTAAAAATTATTTTTGAAGATAATAATAGTTTAGTAATGCATGCCTTGCTAATTAACCCATAGTTGGAGGGAGACGAGGTGGATTCATACCTTTCCCAGGGATATTTGTATGTAAGTGAATATAACAAACCCAATGGGATTTGGAATTTAGCTCTTCAATTAACAATTCCGAGCCATTATGCATTATATCACCTGCACATCCAAGCTTACAGCAGCTGGTATTCCCAAGTGGTCACCCATCTAAGTACTGACCAGGCTCAACGTTGCTTAATTTTGGTGATTGTATGGGAATGAGTGTTTCAACCTGTAAGCTGGCAACATTTTAATAAGCAAAGATTATTCATTTCACTTTCAAACTGCACCAATCTTAATTATGAATGTTTACTAAATTTAGGATAGGCTCAAACAAGGCTGCCAATTCAACACCCCACTCCCATCCCCAATCAACCCTTTCTGTGAAAATGACATGAACTAATTTTAATAAGTAAATTGTTACTTACAAGGGGTGGTGACTGATTTAAATGAGGCGACAACTCAAAACACTTGCGAAGGACCTGTAAATCAGTAGCATTCCATATGGAGTTGTTCTGCATTGATACAGTACCAGTTATGGTAACGGATGTTTAGGTTAGAATTTAGACTTACACACAGTACTTGTGTTGGGTAGGTAGAATGCATAGCGCCAACATTGATTTGAAAAGCAGCATTCGAAAAAAATAAATAAATAACCGTAAATATGCCATCAATTAATAAAAAATAGCTACATGGCTCCAAAAAAAAAAAAAAAAAAAAGAAAAAAAAAGACAGTTGTGGTTTTTTACCCACGAAAGATCTCAACTTGTTTGTATCAAGAGGTAAAATATAAGCACTTCATAATTGTGATCCCATTACTTTACCTGACACTTGGATTTCGTCTGTTTCCTCTCTATCTTGGAGCTAACCAACCCTCAGTTATTCGTAATCAGCTAAAAAAACTCCCTCTAATCAACAATGTCAGTATTCACCTTACTGCAGATAGCCATGGTTAACAAAGTACAGTGGGGCCACCCGTTTTCAAGCTAGCCACCCGGCCACACACATTCGAATCGTTGGATTACCACAGTTTCATCAATACAAACAGGCCTTGTCAAAATTGTGAATTCATTCCAATAAAAAATTAGATTGGGTCGACTTTTTATTATGGAAACACGTAACTTCCCCTGTAAGAAGTTAGAAAGAAAAATTTTGCATATTAAGAAAAAAAAAAAGACTTAAACATTACAAGAATAAATCTCTAAAAATTCCTTTAAAAATAAAATATCCAAGTTTTTTTTTTAGTTTGATTAAATTTGAATGACAAAAGTTAATAAACTTATAACTTCATAGAAAATTTTTTTTTTTATTTTTATAAAATCAATCTCATTAAAATCAATCATTGAATTTTTGACAAATTCTGACTGAAATAGAATATTGAATTAAAAATTAAAACAAGTAAATTTAAAATAAATAATTATGGATTTGAGATTTCTTTCATTTTTGTCATAAACTTAAAAAAATAAATATTTGTCACAATTGAATAATTGTATTTATTTCTTTACTTACCTTTTTTTTTGAAATTTGAAATCAGATAGAATTTTTTATCGTGCCTTTTTCCATTTTTTTTTATTTTTGGTTTGATTTGTTAAGATTTTTCAGTCAATTTCTGTATCGTTCGTTCAGTTCATAAAATTAAAGTCGAAAAGAAAGCAAGAGAAAGAAACGAACAAAAAAATAACAAATATCAAAAATCGCATTGGAGAAAATATTTCACTTGGTTACATTTTTACAATCAAGCAACAAAAAATGATAACGAAGAGGCGGTGATCACCATTTTGTCTCTCCTTGTGAAAAAAAGGATGCACTTTTGTTTTTCTTGACACTTGGAATTTTTATATTTTCATTCTATTTTCTTTCTTTCTTTTTTATTTTTTGTTTCATAACACCGTTGTTATGATGACGATAAAAATAAGCATTGAAAACTGACTAACTAAAAAATAAAAAATATTAATTAATTAATTACTAATGCCACCACAGCGGCTACTACTTTTTGTCTAAAAAAATCCATGTTCGAAATTATGAAATAAAAAAGCTTAATAAATAACAACGTTTCTCATTCAAATTCGATCAAATTAAAAAAAGAAAGAAAACTGATCAACTGATAGAATAATATTAACAAACACGTTTGATATTTTTGAGATGGAACAAATTATACATTGAGTTGTTGAGTCAATTGCTTCTTCCACCGCGAGGAAAGTTGGCTCTCACAGTGTGCCGCGCCAGGAATTTTTTCTCCCCGGAATCGATAGTTCAAATATACAAATCAACCATTCGACCTTGCAAGGAGTATTGCTGCCATATATGGTCTGGGACACCTTCTGTTTACCTCGGAGTTCTTGACAAGACCCAGAGACGGATATGTAATATAATTGGCCCTGATCTGGCGTCTCGTCTACAGTCACTCTCTCACAGACGCGCCGTCGCCTCTCTGTCTTTTCTACAAATACTTTCATGGTAATTGCTCTGAAGAGCTGCTTTCACTGGTTCCCAGACTTCATGAATTCAAGCGCCCTACGAGGCTGGCATCCCGCTCCCACCCTTACACTGTAGAAACTTTTAAATGTAGTCGTCTCTTCTACTCCAAAAGCTTCATACCTCGCACCTCTAGCCTGTGGAACACCCTTCCCAATTACTGTTTCCCTGAGAGCTATAATCTCCAACTATTCAAATGTAATGTCAATTGACATCTCCAGTTGTCTTGATCTATCCACTATCCTTCTCCTCATCCTTTCTTCTATCACTCCTAACTGCTCTCGCTCCAAATCTTCTGCAACCCCCTGCATCCTAGTGGCTTCACGCCTTGCTTGGGGCGTAATGCTTAAAAAAAAAACAAAAACTTTGATTTTCAAAAAATTTTAAAAATGCAGAGTCAATCATTATCTTCTGTCTTCTTAATTCCTCTTTTTTTTATTATTCTCTCACCTTCAGTTAATGTCATGCGTGATACACATAGGCTACATGACTGACGAGGTAGATTTTTTTTTCCCACAGTAGGTTGCCATTTCTTTCTGTGTTAGACCAGTTGCCATCCAAGGCTATAGAACCCAGCCTGTCCTACTATTTACCCATAGCTGAGGGGAGAGAAGAAGTGGATTCATACCTTCCCCAAGGATATTAGCACATGATTGAATGTAAGGGATTCGACTCTTTCCTTAGTGTCTTTTTTTTTGTATTCTCTAACACTCAATAACCCTTTGCATCTCAGTGGCTTTATCGCCTTGCTTGTGGTGAAATAATTTTTTAAAAAAGTCTGATGTTATGGTGTTCATCATGACAATTGTGCCAAATATTTTATTCTGGTTTCAGGAGATACAGCTTAACTATTTTTAAAGAGAATTTATAAGTTATAAATTATTAGTAAGTATGGCAATTCATTTGAAAAACAGTGAAAATAAAATCAATTAAAAAGTAAATCCTTTAAAAATAAATATTAGGTTGGTGCAAAAATAATGACATAATAATGTCGTTTTTGACGTTAAAAAATAAGTCAAAAAACAACATTATTACATCATTATTTTTGCACCAACCTAATAAATAAATAAATGAAAAATCAAAGCTAAAATATTTTATATATTATTGGGTAAAATTAAAATTTCATTAAATTTTGTATCAACCAATGTTGGCTGGTTGATTTTCTTTGGCAGCATATCAATTGTTATCAGTTAGTTAATACTGAAATCTAAATATTGTACATGTAATTTTATGCTTTCAACTATAGATATTTTGTACATAATTTTAGACTTTTAGGATAAAGGTATGTTTTTAGATACATAGCTTGTAGATGATAAAATGTATTGTTGGTAATTTTACTATAAAAATGTATTTTATATATTTTTAGTGTTGTATTGATTGTAATTTTGCTATACAAATGTATTGTTGGTCATTTTGGTCACCCCAGGCCAATGGGAACAACAGCGATTAAGATGTGATTCTACGCTTCTCAAAACTTCCAATCTCCTGATCAGAGGTCTTGTTGCCAGATGTAGTTTATCATCGTACCCAGGACAAACTAATGTTGGTAAAATTGTCAGGATTTACTTAATATTTATATGGTAAATATACCACAGAGCCAAGTTCAACTTCCAGTCAAATTCATTACATGCTAATATCCTTGGCAAAAGTATGAATCTTCTTCTTCTCCCCTCAGCTATGGGTAAATAGCAGGACAGACCGGGTTCTATAGTCTTGGATGGCAACTGGTCTACCGCAGAAAGAAATGGCAACCTACTGCGGGAAAAAATCTGCCTCGTCAGTCGTGTATCAAAAGATACATGATCGTCTAAGCATGTATCATGCATGGCATATAATTAACTGAGTTCCTGTTATAAAATCTGTTTTTATTAGAAATATTCACAATAACTTATCATTAGTAAGATAATGTCACCACCACCAAAAAAAAACATGACAAAATAAATTAGAGTCCAATCACAAGACTTATTGGAAATAAGATTTCAAAATTATATATTAAAAAAAAATTACTGCCAGTTTCAATGTCAAAAATTCAAACAATGTAATGATCATAGCAGCAAAACCCATCGCATGACTACAAAGGTTTTCATAATGAACAAAAACTTGGATGTATGAGGTGTATCATCAGTGGTATTACCTTTGCAGCGAAGCAGTTGACCCTGCTTTTCTCAGGTGAATTGGGATGTGGAATTCTCCTGGTCCACAGCCTACATCCAACTCTCACACATGGCTCCAAGAAGTCACCTGGGCACTGCAATGGCCACACCTTAGTCAACAGTATTGACATGCCAGATAAACTGCGTGAGTATAGACAGAAGGGCATCCTGATCTAACTGGTGAAGGTGAACACCTCTCCTCCCAAAGTTGCCAGCCTGGGCATAGGAGCTGCGCCTAAGAAGGCTTTACCAGTGGGAGGAGGAACTTCTGAAAGGAGGGACAGGATAATCTTAACATCTCCAGTGCAAAAGGAACCAGTAAGACATTGCAATATTTTGCCTTGAATATCACCATGGACCATAATTATGTGTAGTGCTGACCACAGCAGCACAAAATACGCTAACTGAATAAATGATGATAAATGAAAAACACATAAACTTTCTCTTTCAAGACTTTTTAATTTTATTTTGTTCCAATATGAAATCAGTCAGTTATGTACCATGCATGATACACACTTAGGCGATCATGTATCTTTCGATACATGACTGACGAGGTTGCCATTAGCCGCAGTAGACCAGTTGCCATCCAAGGCTATAGAAGCTCATCTTCTATTTACCCATAGATGGGGGGGAAGAAGTGGGTTCATACCTTTCCCAAGGGTATTAGCACGTAAGTGAATGTAATGGATTCAACTGGGATTCGAACTTGGCTCTCCAATTCCTCAATTCAAGGCACTACCCACATTTCTTCATATGTATAGGGGCACCCCTATACTTCGACAAAAATGTCCTCTTTTGAGGCTCTCACAGGTAGAAAGATGAAAATCAGCCTACCTAGCATACCAACAACAAGCCCCAACCCCCAAACCACACACATGACAAAATAAACAAAAAATTCTTTGAAAATGATACCCATCGTAGGTTGCAATTTCTTTCTGTGGCAGACCAGTTGCCATCCAAGGCTATAGAACCTGGTCTATCCTGCTATTTACCCATAACTGGAGGGAGAAAAAGACTATTCATACCTTTCCTTAGAGTATTAGCATGTAAGTGAATGTAATGGATTTGACTGGAATTCAAACTCGGCTCTCCAATTCATCAATCTGAGGCACTGTCTAATATGAAGGCACACCCAAAACCCAGACAACACATAGAGGGTGATTTCCAAACACAACGTGCCTGAAGATCCATACAATTCCCATATCAGAAAATCTTTATCGCAGATCAAAATCACTGATCAAAATAAGCTGTGCCACTTCTTCTATGTGCCGTGTCCTTGCAGGATGTACGAGATCATAACTCCCCACAACTTACTATCCTTAGTAGCTGTTGGCAATGTTTGTCTTTATACTATCCCTCATTGTTCCTGTTCTGCTATCCATTTATACAATTTTGTTAGGTAGATCACTCATTGTTTCCCTTTGTCCCTCTTGCTTTTAATATATCCTGTGAGTATCAAATTTTGCAAGCTGTCTTTCCTCATTGTCTCTTATAAATTTTAACTGTCTCTTTCTGATTCTAAGAATAAGTTTCCTTTCTGTTTCCATTTTCCTTACAACTTCCTCATTGCTTACATGCTTCATCTATGGTATTCGCAGCATCCTTTTATGATCTCTGTTGCCTGAAGTCTTCTCTTCATCGACAAGAGAATTGTTCAACATTCACTACCATGTAGGAAGATTGATATTACGTAGCAGTTCAGCATTCTTCTCTGTTTCTAATGAAAATTTCCTGTTTCTTAATACTTTGCTTAGCTTTTAGAAAGGTTCTTTTTACTATTTTAATGCATCTTTGAATTTCAGTGCTGCATTTTCTGGTAGTCACAAAAGAAGCACTTTTGAGTTTTAGAAGCCGCTGAGGATGATATGTTTTCTGTCAAGTTGTGGGGGTTAACCTCAAAGGGGGCTGCAACACTAACAACAGTTTGAGAGATAGAGTAGGACTCTGAACTTTTCTGAGCTTGTTCAAGAACTCTGGCTTGGCCAAAGGCAATGGTCAGGTCCAGAGTTACATTTCCAAGTAGTTGTTGTCGAATATTAGGGGACAAAAGTCTACTTATGAAGGTATCAGATCTATATTCCTCAGTACTGACTGCCTTGTAGTTGTAATCCTCACTTATATACCTCAGATATTTAGAAGATAATCATCTAGCATCTTTTCTGGTTTTTGCTGGCACATTGATAGTATCTGCCCAGCATAGATTTCATTCATTTCTATGGCTCTCTCCTAATCAGAAATGAATTCATACACTGAAAGACCTATAAAATTTAGGAGCACAGTTCATTGGTCGGGGGTGTATTGTTCTATACTTTGCAGGAAATTCTCAAAAGTGGCAAACCAGTACCTCCAATCCTTTTCAGCATTCTTAAAATTGGGAAGAGTTTCAAATATCTGAGGTTGCAGAATTTTGTCCATATTTCCCAGAGACCGAGATAGCGTTACCGAAAAGTATTTATGGATTGTGAGGAATAAATTGTAATGAAAGACAGAGAACAGAGTAGTGATTTTCCAAGCGTAGTTCAGACGTGGCACAAGGCTGAAAGTATGAGGCACCCAGTGAGAATCGAACTCACTACTCAGTCGTAATATTTCTAGCGAGACAAGCTTACTAACCATTACACCACCTTGAGGCACCCACACAGAACAGAGTAACCCAAATTAGGCTTTATTCAACACAATAGAATAATTAGTACAACAAAACTATTTATAAACAGGCATGGTCCATTTTTAACAATAGGCAGTGGGGGAGAAAAGGAATGTTCACTACAACCATAATCTTATCATATAAATAGATGTGCAGATGATGCAATGGATAGCAAATCAGAATTGGAAACCAGAGAACCAAGTTCCAATTCCAGTTATGCTCATTATATTCAATTATGTGCAAATACCTTTGGGAAAGGTATCTACCTCTTCTCCTCCCCTCCCACCTATGGGTTAATTAGTAACAGTGAATCATCTCAAAAAAATAATTAAAATCTAAAAATATATTCTGGCTTTAAATAACCTGCAAAAGGTTGATAAGCCATAAAAAAAACTCTGTTGTGGAGTCAACCCTGTCAACCAGAAGAAGGGGTATACAACGACATGTCTCTAATTTGTATTTAGATACATTGTATTTATTTTCAATTTTTCCAGCTGAATTGTTCAACTATATTGCATATAATCCATTATTGTACATAAATAGGTTACAATAAAATTTATATTTTATATGAATACATCATTATGAAAACTGAGATGTAGTAGAAAGGGGGTGCATATCATAGATTTGGAGTTAGGGACACAAGTCCCTTGCACTTGCTATGAGTACAGATGCAGAGAGTGGTAGGAGGGGCAGTCCACCCTGAGCAGCAAATATCAAAGGGTGACATTTAGGTGGATTTTAAGTAGTATGCAAAATTAGAAGGTACCATTTTCCCACTTACTCCACTTGCGCCATTTTAATATAAATTCACTTTATTTACTATGATTCAGTTACTATTAGAGGATATATTTTTTCATGGTGCCTATATTGTTAATATAATAAATTTTATGGCAAACTTGGATCTTGATGCTTGCAAAAAAAATGAAGTGACAAAAGGATGGTTTTTCTCTTGATACTGCTATTATTCTAACTATCTCCACTCCCTGTTTAATTGTTTTAAAAAGTGATTAGAATTTTAAATATATGAAGGGAATTTATACATTTTCTTTGTTAATGAGAATTGACAAAAAATAATAAAAACTATTTATTTATTATATAATTTATTTACACTATTTATTTATTATATTGTTTATTTACACTATTTACTTATTATATTTATTTACACTATTTAGTATATTGTTTATTTATACTATTTATTTATTATATTGTTTATTTACACTATTTATTATATTGTTTATTTATGCTATTTATTTATTTTATTGTTTATTTACACTATTTATTTATTTTATTGTTTATTTACACTATTTATTTATTGTTTATTTACACTATTTATTTATTTTATTGTTTATTTACACTATTTATTATATTGTTTATTTACACTATTTCTTTTTATTGTTTATTTACACTATTTATTTATTATATTTATTTACACTATTTATTATATTGTTTATTTACACTCTTTATTTATTTCATTATTTATTTACACTATTTATTTATTTTATTGTTTATTTACACTATTTATTTATTGTTTATTTACTATTTATTTATTTTATTGTTTATTTACACTATTTATTATATTGTTTATTTTTACACTATTTCTTTTATTGTTTATTTACACTATTTATTTATTTTATTGATTATTTATAGTATTTACTTATAATATTTATTTACACTATTATATTGTTTATTTACACTATTTATTATATTGTTTATTTATACTATTTATTGATTTTATTGTTTATTTACACTATTTATTTATTTTATTGTTTATTTACATTATTTATTTATTATATTGTTTATTTATACTATTTATTTATTTTATTGTTTATTTACACTATTTATTTATTATATTGTTTATTTACACTATTATATTGTTTATTTATACTAATTATTTATTTTATTGTTTATTTATACTAATTATTTATTTTATTGTTTATTTACACTATTTATTTATTATTTTGTTTATTTACACTATTTATTTTATTGTTTATTTACACTATTTATTATATTGTTTATTTACACTATATATTTTTATATTGTTTTATTTACACTATTTATTTATTATATTGTTTATTTACACTATTTTATTTACACTATTTATTTTATTGTTTATTTACACTATTTATTTATTATATAGTTTATTGAAATTTTTAGCAAGACATTGGCTAATTGCCAATTAATTCAGAATTGATGAAATGATAAATAATCATTTTTTTTTGTTCTTGAGAATTGACAACAAATATATTAAACACTATTTATTTATTATAGTTTATTGGAATGGCTGGTAAAACATTCACAATTGATCCAAACTTTATAAAATGGTAAATAATAAACATTTCATTATAGTTGGTTCACATATTTTAATAATTTACTAAATGTTTATAAATTTATGAATAAAAAATTCTTTTCATATTCATTTCTTTATAAATTAGTAAATGATAAATATTACATTGCATTAGTTCTAATTGTATTAGTTTTTACAATGTTGTTAATATAAAATTGTTATATTTTTGTTGTAAATTTTTTAAAAAAATGTATAAATTCACTTTTATCATATGTTTATTATAATTCTAATCATCACTTTTTAAAACAATAAACATTTAAAAAAAGTGATATCTAAAGTTTAAAATACATTATAAAAATGAAGGATCTTTCTTGAAGTTTTTATTTTAGTTTTAATTCCAAGCTAATAGTTTAAATTGAATATTTCCACTGTGCAAAGTATTTACTGTATTTCATTCCAAAATTAAGCTTATTGAAATTTCTTTTTTTATCACTAAAATCAACCATATTGACAAATCTGTCAAAACAGTTCTCTTTATTAAAAAATCTTTCAAAAATAAAATATACTTCTCTGAAACTTTATTTGAGGAAGATTAACTGATTTAAAGTTTGATTAATCTGAAATAAAACAAATATTACTCACTTTTAGTTTAAAATATCAGAAAAGCATGTGTGTTTTTATGAGGTATTGGCACATTTATCAATATAAAATGTTTGGCATTTTTAAGTATGGGGCACCAAACTGTAACGCCTTTTTATATAATTTTTAACTACCCAGTAATCTTAAAAATCAATGAAAATATTCTAAGTAATCTAATATTTTATTGAATTTTAGGTATGTTTTGCTTTTTCAGCTTACTTACAAAGACACATGTTGAGGAAATGTTAGAAAATTACCAATAAATCTTAAATTTACTATAGTACCTCTCTTATTTTCCAGTAATGTCATGTATGGGCATCCATATTTACAATAATCAGCATGTTTATACACACACAAAAAAGAAAATTTAAAATTCTTTTTAAAATACTGGGGGTTGCTGTATTGTAGTAAATTTTTCCATCAATTATTAGTAAATATAGTTTTTACTTAATTATAAAACTTTGTTTTTATTAAGTTTGGGACATATTTTCATGTATGCTCCTTTTTAACAAGTCTATGGAGGTACCTACTTAAAACTTAATGAAATAACATTTATTTATGCAAGGTAGTCAGTCTGGTGAAAAGATGAAAATGTATAATTCCACCCTTGACTTAAGATGCGGACAAAAAATAAAAAATAAATATGGAATACTAGCAGTTCAATAATCAAGACATTTGTATTTATGTTTTAAAATATATTATCTTTATCCTTGTATAACCAATAGTTTAAGAATATAGTTTTTATTCTATATGATTTTATGAAAATTATTAGGATGAATAATTTTATTTTTTATACCACAAGTATTTCCTTTTTGTAGTTAAATGATACTTTTAAGTTGAATACATTGCTTTTTTTTCAAATTATTTTCATATCTGTTTGATGTTAGTCGATATCTAATTGCACCCAATGTGTTTTTGTAATCATATATCATATTATTCTTCTGATTAGGAAAAGTAGTCAAAGGTGGTAATTCAGAATTATTTCCTTTTTGAACATCCATACCAAAAATAATCTAACAGTTGCTAAAATGAAAAAAAAAAATTAAAATTCTTTTAAAAAAAAAAGATTCATACTCAAAATGGCATTAAACTTCATATTTTTTGACTCTTCAATGTTTCTATCTAAGAAAAGAAAAACCCACTTCTTATGGGATGAATTTCAAAACTGCACTGAAAGATTACAATTTATATATTGAAAATAAATATTAAGTGTAGATTTTTTTTCTGTCCAGTCAGAAAGAAAATAACACGTTTTATTAAATTATGGAAGCACCAACTGTCAGAAAAATGTTATTGAATTATTTTTGGTAAAATGTGGGGAAGAATTTTCTGTATAGTCATAAATTATATTGCTTTTTTTTATTTTTACTGAAATAACATCTTTATGGATTTTCTTTATATAACTGTAATTGACAAACACCCACAAAATTAAAAAGTACATATGATATATCAAATTGGGGATATGGGTGAAACAAACTCCAGAAAAATATTTCACAAAGTTTTCGAACAAAATAACCCATTCATCCAGTATACAATTCATTCTTTAATGAATGAGTAGTGAAAATTCTACTTGAATTGCATAATTCCATAATTATCATACTTATTATAAAACCCAGGTTGTGTGTGTGTGTGTGTGTGTGTGTGTGTGTGTCTGTACGTTTATATATTGGATCAGATTTCCTACATTTTTCAACTGATTTCAACAAAACTTCACAGGACTACATACAATTACCTTGTAGTGGTTCTGAAAGCGCCAAAAATTGGAAAAACACAATTGTTTTTGCACAAAATCAATTTGAAAAAATGATTAAGAGGCATCGCGAGAATGAAAAGGGGAAAACTCATATTGAGTTATACTTCTTATAAAGCCCAGGTTGTTTGTGTGCGTGTGTGTGTGTGTTCGTTTATATATGGGATCGGATTTCCTACATTTTTCAACTGATTTCAACAAAACTTCACTTTTCTTTTTGGCAGGTAGTGTTTCTTATTGTCTTGCACACTTTTTTCTTTATTTTTACATTCAGAATGCTTTAAAAATTCCATTTACAAGACAATTGTTTATAATAAAATTCTATTCAATCGGTAGACTCATAACGATTGAAAACAATGTTTTTGTTTGAGTTTGACCAATTTGTAAAAAAAAAAAAAAAATAATTAAAACATGCGTGTCCGTCAACCTTAAACAATAATCTTTGTCAATTTTATTTTTCAGTCTTTATGATGGTCGATACTTGATCTATCTCTTACTGTTACATTCCCGGGCAACGCCAGGCTCTACTGCTAGTATTTTAATATGGGGAGTAGTGATTGTTTTGCTTTCATTTTGGGAAAAAAAAGCATCCATTTTGATGGTACCTAATTTATTTGGACGCACACTTCATACAACATGTAACACAAGGTCGAGTTTACTGTGGGATTTGGTAGCTGTTCAAAAATTGCTCAAGCCCACTTGCCACCTCCTCTTTTGGGGATGCCTCCGGTGGCAGTTAATAACTCAGCTGGGATAAGTAATGCCTGAAACTCAGGCACATAATATTAATTTTCAAACTTTGGTCGTTTTGGTCTGGGGAGATTGTTTCTCACTGGGTGCTGCATGGCCCTGTTCCAAGACTAAGCATCAGGTAGAAATTAACTATTATTATATTTAAATTGTTATTTATTATGCATATCATATCGCCACTGCAAAAATAGCTTGAAAATGTATCCATTATTTCTGACAATTTAAATAAGTTTTTATTAAATCATTCTCCTCCCCCTACTAAGATACAAGGGGCTACTGAGTGTGAAAGAATCTGAGAAAAAAATAACATTAAGATAGGACTATAGAAGAACAGGTTTAATTTGTAATTTTGAAGAAATCAGTTTGAATAGTGTTAAAAAATAAACAAAAAACATTGACAAAGAAGCAATAAAAATAATGCGATTGAAGTTTCACGTTTGTTTTATTTTATACAAAAATATCATTTCAGTCTTCTTTAGTTACTTTTCTTTTTATTTAATCATTTCACCCCAAGCAAGGCAATAAAGCCACTAAGATGCAAGCTGTTAATGAGTGTTAGAGGATACAAGAAAAAAACACTATTACATAGGAAGAGAACAATAAAAGAACAAGAATTAAGGAGACAGCAGATAGTGACTGACATTGCATTTAAATTTTTGAAAGTCAAAGCTGACAGAGAAGCAAGAAGCCAAAAGAGAGTTCCACAAATGAGAAGTGTGAGAGAAGAAACTGTTAGCATAGAACTTACGGTTACATTTAACCATTTCAACTGTAAAATGATGTATGGTATATAGAGATGCGGGTTGGGCTAATACATAAGTAAAGGCCTCATTGACTATCTATAGTACCATTCTATTGTTGACACCATTGTGGTTAAAGTGGGTGACTGTCGTCTTAGTCCTTTTTGTGATTTGAGAGTTCATACAGGGTCATTGTGGTGTTTTTTGGCAGACAGAAATTAATTTGTTGAATTCATCCTTCCTTCTTTTACTTCTGGAGCTGCACATCCGGTCAAACTCACATCCGATGAATCTCCAACCCTTGCGTCTCAAACTGCTAAATTAAACCAATTTCCCACTTCTTCTGCTGCGCAGGTGGTTTTTTTCTTCTTTTTATTTGGCCTGACACATCCATGCTTTCTGTTTGATTTTTGGCAGGACATGTTGTCATTGGTTGATTTTTTTTTATGATGTTCACTGACCCACATAAGCTATGTCTGGGTTCTGTCAGTTACTGAGGATAGGAACAATAGAAGGAAGAAAAGGAAATATGTGTAATTGAGAAGAGAGAGAAAGAGTTTTCTTTGTCACTCTCTTAGTGAAAAGGAAAGTGTATATTTCCATATGGTGTTACAACTACCTAATCCTGCTACACATGAAACCTAGTTACCAATCTAGTACTGTGCTTAAATTCATAAAGTCTAGGTACTAAAGAGGAATTTTGTGTAAAATACAAAAATGTAGTACAAGGCTAAAAGCAGGGATGCGGAAGGCTGGTCTTCTGTTTTATAATTAAACTTAGCTAGCCACAATTATGGACCCAAACATACCGCAGTATTCCTTATACCAAAACAACACATTATTACTTACCATTCTTATTGCAGTCACCATAATACCTCAAAGTCTCTATGGAGTCCTAACTTGTTCCCATATATACATTTTGTCTGGTGGGTGGTGGAGAATAAAAATAACAACATTTAAAAGTGAAAACCCAATGAATATTTACAATGATTATAATTTTATACCAAAGAGGAAAGTTCATTAGAATAATTACCATGAAAGTATTTACAGAAAAGAAGTAGTTACTGTGGTGGGAAAGGGACTGAAGCTGAGATGCCAGGTCAGGAGCATTAGCACTGAAGATTCTTGTTTTGATTCTATCAAGAATCTCTTAATATATAGTAGGAGAACCAGACTAGATATGGCAGCAATATTCAAAGCAAGGATGAGTGGTAGACTTATAAATATGTAAGATAGATTCTGGCAAGAAAATTTTTCTAGCACAATATAGTGAACAAACTTTCTTAGCTTCAGACTTAGCAATTGACTAAAAAAATTATTTTCTCAATACTTTAAAAAAAACTATCATCAGAAGCCACATAATTTATCAAACAAAATTTATTCCAGTAAAATCGGATATGTTCGTAGTCATAGCATAATTTAAATGATATTGTCTAATCTTTTATGTGATAAATCATACAATTTTCCAGTGGTAATTTAGTGTCTGCAAATTAATAATAATTAATTAATATGATTGAATAATATGCAAATAGTTAAAAAAAATACCCATTTATAATTGTGCTTGTCTCTCCCTTTGTTAGTAAGCATGCCATTACGTCCTGTCAATACCTCATAAATAATACACTATTCCACATTTTGATTGCGTGCAAAGAGAGGGTAAAAACATTACTTGGTTTCAGGGAGAAAATGAAAGAGAGAGAGAGAGAGAGAAAATGAGAATATCAGATTAAGCCAATTAGAACCGATACTAAATTTTGATCTCAGCCAAAAAGTGATAGCAACTGCATTTTTCAGATGAATGGTATTGAACAAGGGAAACCGAGTAAAGGTAATAAAAAAAAGAAAAATCCAATTATTATAAATTAAAGAAAATAAGAAGATTGTCTGCTGAATTATTTTTAAATTATTAAGGGAAATGTTCATAAGACAGGAATAAGAAAGGAAGATAATATCTCCAGCTAAATACCTAATAAATAATGGACTATTCCATTTTGATTGCATGGAAAGAGGGTAAAAAAATACTACTTGGTTTCAATGAGAAAATGAAAGAAAAAAAAGGGAAGATTGTAGTGTTTAACGGCTGTTTCAGTGAAATGGAGAAAGTTTTCAGTCACCAATCTTTTCATTTGTACCCACTTCTTAAAATAATGACCAGCATTCATATTTGATTGTTAAGAATATGACCCCCCCACCCCCTAAGCAGTACCTCTCGTTCAGGTTTCTTGCCCAACACCAGAGTAATCTCCAAAAGGGAATGTGCCCACATTATTGCTATATAAAACCCACCTTAAACTGACCTTGTGTCACATTAGGTAGCCACCTGGGCGCATTGAAAAATACTCATTTATGGTGATTTTCTAAGCATAGCTTAGATGTGGCACAAGGCCGAAAGTATGGGGGCACCCAGTTAGGCTCGAACTCACTAGTCAGTCGTAATTGTGCAAAAAAGCAAAACAAGACAAGGTTGCTAACCATTGTTGAAGTGCCCAAAATAACCATGAATGCAAAATTAAAGTTAAGCTCAAATATTTAACGACGCGATAGGGGAATTTCTATGGATATTTTATTGTCAGAGTTAAGAATTAAAATTCGTCAGAAAAGTTAAATTAGGAAAACTGTGAAATAGTTCATCACAGGTCTTTCTTCTAGTAGTCTTTGGTCAACGGTTTTTGCCGATTATCTCCCTTGTCAATTTCGGGCGAATGTAGTAAAATAGGATTCATGTGTATTAGTTTTTTTCCCCCCTTAAATTATACATCAAATTGGCTAAAACTACCTTAGTTCAATATTATTTAAATATTTCACTCATCCTGACATAAAATTTCGGCAAAATTATTTTTTCTTAAAGTGTTTCTTTCGCGTTTCAGCGGTTTTTTGTTTTTTTTTTACATTCTACGCATTCACCATTTTCCAATAACTTCTGCCATCTTTCATTCCTACGATCTTTTTCTCCATAAAAGAAAGACCGACAAGGAGTTATTCTATACAAAATTCTTTGAATTCCGCTTTACATTTGCAAGATGAAGATATTTTTAGCCAATTTGATGCATATATCAAATATTTATTTTATTTATCTTTAAAAAAAAAAAACAACTGAAGATGTCGCTACTAAAAGAACGTTTGTTTTGCAGTTTTGCTTATAATATTTTTGGGGGTGTCTTGAAAAAGAATCAGACGAGAAAGATTGAAAAAGAAAAAGAAGGTAAGTGTAAGCGCGCACTTTTTTTTTTTTTTTTTTAATTCATAGTTTGTGTTACTAGCGAATGTTTTTATAGACGTTCTTTGTATATCTTTCAGTCTTTTATCGAAGGAGTCGACGAATTGTTCAGAAGTACTAATTTTCCAAATTATCGATTAATGTAGGAGGACGGGGGGTGAAAAGGGCGTCTCTACAGAAAGGCACCTCACCAAGAAATAATCATTCCGACCCCCAATTTTTAAAGAAACTGCTATCGAATAGAGACATTCCAAATGACGAATCTCATTTAATTTTCTAAATTATTGTAGTCAAAAAGGAACGTCCAGTTTGCTATGCAAATTCATTGTCTAGGTAGATGGATTCTTTTATTCCTTTTTTTTTTTTTACACAAGCCAAAAATCAAAAATAATGCTCATAACTACGTGTTCTTCTAAATAGCTAAAAAAAAAAAATGCTTACATACAACATTTCAAAACTGCCGCGAAATATAAATTTCAACTTTAAACTGACTAAAGCATCTTACCGTTTTTTCATCATCATGATAATCATTATCTCAATTCTTTCTTTGCTTACGTTTGTTTAGTCTGACTGGAGGGGGATCAATTTACAACGAATTTACATAGCAAACTGAACCCCCTCTTCTACTTAAGTATTCTCGGACGTTTTTTGTTCATCTTTTAAAATTGATGATAGTAAAACAAATGAATGTTTCTTTTAGTTTTCTTATTAATACAAATTTTGAATAAACGAAATATGACTGTAGTAAGGTTTTTAATAAAATCCTGATAATTTTTTTTTTTTCCGAGAATGTATTCATTCATTTATTCCATTTTAGCGTTTCAAACGATTTCTTGCCATTGGTTTATCTCCCTTAAATCGAATGTAAATTTCTTGAACTTGACTCATATTCCGATCCCACATTTGTAAAATATAAAATTCATACGTTCGAAATGTAATACACCCCCGCAAGCTATACCTAAATTTAGGTACCCACAAAAATGCGGGAAAGGAGGCTATATTATGAAACATTGTTCAAAACATAATAAAAACAAAATTTTCGTAATTAGCGTAAAAAAATCTTTGTTATTAAAGACGTATTTAAGTATTTTTTTATGTATTTTTTTTTTTTTTTTATCCTTTTTAGAACCGTGAAAATTTTGGTTAAAAATCTTGTTTTTTCTGACATCAAAGTGGAACCAAACATAAATTTGTATTGGAAATTTGAGTGTCTTTTTGCTGTGAAAAACATTGATTTGGAAATTCTTGCGAAAATAAGGTAATTGTAGGATATTTTTTTAATCAAACATTCAGAAATTATTCGCAGATGAATGAAATTATTTTTTAAATGTTTTCTTTTTTTAAATTTATTTTAGATTTTGAAATGTTTCTTTTTTTTTTAAATTTATTTTTTAGATTCATTTAATTTTCTATGAAATTTCGAGAAATTCTTTTTTTGTATCACTTAAGTTAAAATAAATGTTTATTTAATTTGTGATAAGGGCAAGTCCTCAGAGAATTTAAATCCTCAAATTTTGGGGGTCAAATAATAATGAATTTTTAGAAAAATTTTAATTTTTGAAATTTTAATTAGAGTAATTTATAATCTTTTAAAATTCTGTGTTAATTTGTGGCAGTCAATTGATATTATTAAATTAAAACTGTATTTATTTATTATAAATGGAAAAGCTCACTACAATTCAAGAACCCCCCCCCCCAACTACTTAAAAAAAAAATATGAATATCCATAGAAATTATCAGACAATGAGAGGGACCTATCATCATCCTTCAACTGCCTTATGGTTGGTCAGAACTCCACTGACAATCTCTTTTCACACTGTTCAATCCTGCATTGCTGTCCCAAGATCCCCAATGTCCAACCCTGAGTCCCGAGCTGTGGTGTCTGGGGGAAGTCAATTTCATACGAAGACACTGCCAGAAGCATAGGAGTAAAGATGAGGAACCTATAATAAATTAAAGTACCCAATAATCTTTAAAATTTAAGAAAATCTTTTTAGTGGAGTAATGGATAGCAGCTTGGATTGAGGAATCAAAGAGCCAAGTTCAAATTCTAGTCAAATCCATTACATTCACTTATGTACTAATACCCTTGGGAAAGGCATGAATCCTCTTCTCCCTCTAGCTATGGCTAAATAGCAGACAGACCGGGTTCTATAGCCTTGGATGGCAACTGGTCTATAGCAGAAAGAAATGGCAACCTATTGCGAGAAAAAAAAAAAAAAAGTGCCTCGTCAGTCATGTATCAAAAGATACATGATCACCTAAGTGTGTATCACGCACAGCACATCACTGACCGACTGAATAATTTATTGAATTTTAGATAATTTGGCTTTATAGCCAAATTTCTAAATCAATACATTGTATTGATATTATGAAATCAATATTTTTGGTTCTGACAAATATTGTGGCTTGAGGAAGGTTTAAAGCATGATAATCTATAAAAAAAATCCACCCACCACACACACCAAAAAATAAAATTAATGCAACATTTATAAACAAACCTCAATCTGTAAAAGGATGGACTTTCCTCTTATGAATTTATGTGTAGTGCTAGATTAGTAGCAGATTCTCATTATTTTAGAGTTTAAATGGCTCGATATATGTATAAATTCTATGCTAATAGTTTTTTCTGTCACACTTTTCACTTGTGGAAATCTCTTCTGGCTTTCCAACTATTTGATCTTCAAAAATATAAATGCAATGTCAGTCATTATCTTCTGTATTCTTAATTCCTGTTCTGTTATTGTTCTCTCTGCTTAATAGTGTGTGTGTGTGGGTTTTTTTTTTTTGGTTTTTTTTGGGGTTTTTTCTCATATTCCCTAACATGCTGTAACTCCTGTCTTAGTGTCTTTATTGCATTACTTGGGGTGAACTTTTAAATTTGAATGTCATGTATCAGAAATAAAACGAAAAATAGAATTTGACATGTAATATATTTTATTTCAACTGTCTTTATTCTCAAAAGTAATAAGTTATTGAAATTTAATTTATTTGCCATGAATTAATAAATAAATAAAAATTCATGGCTATATGCCAATTTACGTGTTTGAAAATATTTTTGGATAGCAAGTACATAGTGGCAGGAAAAATTTCAGCAAACTTGGACATTTGTAGCCAACAAAAAAAAAAAGTGTCAAAAGGAGTGTTTTCCCTTGACACCATTATTATTTTAAATACCTTAACTCCTTTGGCAATGTTTATTTTAAAAAGTTATGATTCAAATTTTAATAAAACACAAACATGCAAAACTGAATTTGCTTTCAGAATTGACAACAAGAATGATAAACACTATTTACATTGTTTATTGAAAAACATCAGCTAATTTACTCAAACTTTATAAAATGGTAAATAATAAAGATTTCCTTATAGCTGGTTCATATATTTTAATTTAGTAATTGTTCATAAATTTATGAATAAAAATTGTTTCCATATCTATTTCTTTATAAATTGGTAACTGATACTGCATTATTTTTAATACAAATATATGATTTTTAGAAAGTTGTAAATATGAAATTATTCATGTAGATAAACAAAATTTTAATTCATTTTCATATGCTTAGTTTTTATTACAATTCTAATCATCATTTTTTTAAAACAATAGATATTGCTGAGAAGTGAAGGTATCAAGGGTATAAACAACCTTGTGAAAATCCATTTTTTTTTTTTTTTTTTTTTTTTTTTTGCAAACACGAAGGTCCAGGTTTGCTAAAATGTCCTTGTTTTACTTTCTGGGGAACATTTTCCCTCCATTTCTTTTTCTCATACAATGTTATCTTCTTTCTTTTTTTTTTTTTCTTCTTTTGTTCCTACCTTTACTTTATTCTATGTTCTTGCTCTACATGATTTCTGCATAACACTGAATTATCTCCTAAAATATTAGAATATGAGGCTAGTTCAAGAAATTCACATTTCATGAAAGTATGTCTCATAACTTTTAACATTTGAAGTAATAAAAATGTCAGATTAAAAATAAATCCATTGATTTCTTTGATTCTTTGTGTTTTCAATTTGAATGAGAAGATATAAGCTTTTGAAAAAACATGTTTGGTGAGGAAGTCTGCTTTCCTTAAAAGCGAAAAATGAAGCCTTGCTTAACTATGATACTCTTCATGGCTGAGCAGTAAAGCACACTGGATAAAATTATGGCCTTTCCTACAAAGGCAGACACAGGTTGAATTCCTGTCGGAGAGCAAATTTTCTCAAATACACAGACCAATAGACATAATACATACTGTTTAAAATGAAAATAGATTCAAATATCAATAGTCATTATAACAATGTTTGAAATATATATATATATATATACACACTACAGTTGAAAAGTTTGATGCCGCTCCTGGTAATTTTTTAAATTGGCCCAAAAGTAGTTGTTTTGTATTTTAAATAAGAAAAAAATTATCATATATGGTTAAAAAAGTGAGACATGATATTCTATTAGAAATTTTATTATGACAAAAAGAAAAAAGCATTTTATGATTAAATTTTGCTCTTGTCAAAATATCCTCCTTTAGCTTTGATTACTGCACCACAAATGTCTGGCATTCTTTACAAAAGTTTTTCAAAGTATAAGTTCAATAATCGATTCCATTCTTTTTTTCAATGACTCTAAAGTTTTTTTAAATTTTTTTTTTTTCCACTCTACTGTCAAGTTTGTCCCATGCTAATTCTGCAGGTGGCTTCAAATTTTTAAACTATAGTGTATTTATGATAGAAATATAGTTTTAAAGTATAATATGGGTTAAATTGCTCAATATCAAAGATAGTGTATATAAATATAAATGTAGACATTGACAGTCTGTTTCATGCTTGCACATAATCTTCAGGCCATTTATATATATATATATTTTTGTCTGTTCCAATCTGACTAGGAATGACTGCAAAACCATTTCCCACTTCATCAGCAGAAGCACACAAATACAAGTTGAGATTTCTTGTTAGCCAATAAAATAGGCCAGTTCTTGGTTTCATATGACTCGGTCCTAGTCTGCCTTGAAGTCAGTACGCTATAATCAGTTATCTGAATTTGTTCTTATGTGTCAACTCCAATTCTTAGTTTGTAAAGTTTTTGCCAGATTACTGTTACTTTGCCTCATTCTAATTTGCCTTGTATATGTTATTTGCTAGTTTTATATTATTTTTGCCTTGTTCTTTTCTTTTTTATTACAAACTTTGTCAATTCTGTTTGTTGGGCAGTTCTGCCATTTATTTACATTTAATTATGGCCACACCCTCTACAATTTTTAATTTGACATTTTTAACATCAAGTTATTGCTCCCAAAGCTGATTAATAATTTCTAGGCATTGACCATTCACATTTCTCTTTAGTATGCTCAATTTTCTATAATATTCAAACCAGGAGACTGGTTTGGCCAGTCTTTGAACTGTACAATGCTATTTTCTCTCTCTCTCTTTCTTTTTTTTTTTTTTTTTTTTTTTTTTCAAACAATTTATGATCCATTTAAAAGTATGATAGCTCACATTATCTTGTTGAAAAACAAGTTTTCATACATTTGTTGATATTCTTTCAAATTTCTATTGCATAAAATGATAAAAAATTTTTAATTTCCTCAAATTGCTCTCCCTATTGTAATTACTGTTGAATGTTTTGTAAGTGGAAAAACATCAGTTTTTCTTCATCTGAGTAAATAACCATTTTGCTGTCCAAGACTGCCTATTGTAGATATACACTGTTCTTCTGCATTTTATATATTATTCCATCAAGTTCCATTTTCTAGTTAAAATCCAAACAATTTATTTTGTCATAAACATTTGATAGTGTGACCATGGTTAAGTGTAATTGACAAAATTCTCAAACAGTACAGAAGAACCAGGGAAAATAATACTAAGCAAATAACATATATGCAAGTCAAAACTAGACAAAGTAACAGTAATAAGGTAAAAAGTTTGCAAAGTAAGAATTGTGTTCATGCGTAAAAGGGATACAGTTAAATGTTCTAACTACAAGGCAAGTAAGAACAAAAATATGGGGGATGAGACCGAGAATTGTACATTTTTATTTGTTAGGACAAAATCCCAGCATGCATCTGTAACAATTTGGCTATAAACCTGGAGAGGCGATGTTCTTAGCAGTCGTTCTTAGAAATTGAAACCAACAGATAGTATGTGCATCAACTATTTGTCGGTTTCAAGTAATTTTAAATTTGATTTGCACTTTTACTTTGGTCTTTCATTCAGTGATGTCTTTTTAGTCTTGCTGAGATAAATTACATTTTACAACCAAATTGTCATCTATTTGGAAAGACCTTTCACTTCAGAATACTGTTTATAAATTTGTTGCCTATTACAGTGGGATATTCTTCAGATAGAAGTAATTTCTATTTGCATCTTCCTCATGAAGAACCATAATGTTTTATCAGTTTTGACTGATTTTGTCTTTAAGTTTTATTAACTTTGTGGATTATCTAAAGCCAAAACGTTTTAAATTCTAGGAAGTATTCCCCCATCTAATTAAGGTGGTGATCATACAAGAACCTGTGTATTCAGTGTGATAATACTACAGGCTTTTTAATTAAAAGACTTGGCATTTGATATGTGAATTTTGTTTCTAAAGAAATCTAAATTTTGATTTTTTTTTTTTTTTTTTTTTTTTTTTTTTCAACGTTATATTTAAGTGCCTAAAATATTAGCTTGATACTACTTAAAATATTTTCTCAAAAATTTTTTCTTTTTGTTAAAATCTGTGTTACCTATTTATCATATATTTGAAATATGTAGAAAATCTAATGTTCTTTAATTTGTTGTTCATCTTTAAAATTTGGATGAAATTTAGAATCACAGATTTATATAGTTTTTGATGAACTTGATGCTATGTGCTTAAAACACTTTCTTGATACTTTGAATGTGTGCACGTGTGTGTGTGTGTATATATATATATATATATATATATATATGATATAATATGATATAATATGGCTTAAAATTCTTGTGTAAGAATGTGTATAAATGAATGAACTTACCTCAGTGACCAACTCTAGAGTTTCACATTACACCACCCCTCAGGATCAAATAGGCTGATAATATCTATTGAATCATTTCCAGATATTACATTTATACTTCATGAAACAAGCTGGAGTTTTCAAAATTTATTCATTATACACAAACACATTTTTTTAAAGAACTTTTCCGACCCCTCATATGTACTTTCACCCAGCATGAAATAGATATCCTTGTAAAAAATGACTAATTGTTAATCAATTGGTCTGCAGTAAGAGAATTGTACGTATGCTGTGAACATTTTTAAAGGTCATTAATTATTTTTGAAAGAAATTCAAAGTACAATAAGTGTACATATAGAAATTTAAATCCATTTAAAGTGATTGTACAAGTATATCCTTGTTATAATAAATAAACGTATACATACTTTATAAAATAAGACGAAAAGCAAGCTTTTCTGCAGTAAAAAAATATTAAAAACAAAAAATTGATCATGGCTAGAATCCTTGGAAGAAGATTTAAGAATGTGTTGTATCCTTAAAGAGGTTACAAACAGACAAAGGTGGTACTTGAGTGAAAAGAACAGCAACACAGGCGTAGATGAGAGGTTTATTGTAAAAGAGAATACACTACTGAAAGACAGGGAATTGGTTAGCAGACTAGTAATTCCCGAAGCAAGTCAGCCAGGTAAGTCAGCTTTATATATATATATATATATATATATATTATATATATATATATATATATATATAATCTACTGATATAGTCAGTCCACATAGGCGATAGGGAATGTGGGACAATAGGCCTGTCCAAAATCCAACCTCGCAAAGATCTAAAAAAAAAAAAACATGAAGCTCAGATATCTCATTAAATGTTGAATTGTAATAAGCAGAAAAATAAATATAAGCTTTTTATAAGAATTTTAATTATCTTTTTATTATGAACTATAAATTGTTTGTTAATAAATGAATCATAATATATACTTTCTTTTTCTTCATCATAAAAAGTTTAATACTGAAAAATAAATATAAACTTTTTTTAAGAATTTTAATTATCTTTTTATTACAAACTATAATAAATTTTGTTAATAAATCATAATATATATTATCCCCCTCTTTTTTCTTAATTATAAAAAGTTTAACACGGAAGTTTAACTACAAGTTCAAGTGTGCTGTGAGAAAAACAGTGCTCTAAGTTATAATTTTCTATTAACTTGAGCTATGTAAATTTAATGAAAGGTTTCTATTTTATCTTTTATTTGCTATTCACATAACTAAGAAAACCTGTACAGGTCAAACAATAATGACAATAGTTTATACTTTGAGTTCATCTTTTAGTTAAATGTTCATATGGAATTCACAGCTTGATTTCTTTGAGTAAGGATATAAGCAATTTCCTTGCTTTTTCAGGTTCATCCAAGACTCTGAGACTGAAACCTGTTCAGGTTGGATGGAGTGTTTGATGAAAAGCAGATTACAAAAAAAAGAAGCTATTGACTAAAACTTTAGTCTACTGGATCTTTTATGGTAAAATTATGTTGAAATTTAAACAGCTTGAATAAAAAGAAAATATTTAAGCAAAAAAAGAAGAGAAGGAAAATTTTTACACAGAACAGAAATTTGTTCCAGTTGAGCATTCATTTGAATCCAATAATAAAGATGCAAACAATAACTGCTACAGACTGCAATTATGCTGACTCTTTGTTTTCTGACGATTTGAGTCAAACAGCCAAAATTAAGAAAAACACTTGCAATGCATGCCAGAAAGTGTGCATCTCCCAATCACAGTTAAATATACACATGCGGATGCACACTGGTGAAAAACCATACAACTGCGACATATGTGGGAAGAAGTTTTCAGTGAGTTCAAATTTGACCATTCACTTGCGGATACACACCGGAGAAAAACCATTCAAATGTGAACTGTGTGGAGCAAAATTTTCTGTAAATTCCCATTTGAAGAAGCACATACGAACTCACACAGGAGAAAAACCATATCAGTGCAAAATATGTGGAACAAAATTTTCACAAGATGGCAATTTGACGAAGCATATGCGAACACACACAGGAGAAAAACCGTTTCATTGCGAAATGTGCGGCTCAAAATTTGCAAGCGATGCCAATTTAAAGAAACATGTACAAACACATACTGGAGAAAAACCATTCCACTGTGAAATCTGTGAGGCAAACTTTTCAGAAAGTTCAAGTTTAATCAAACACATGCGGACTCACACTGGAGAAAAGCCATTTCACTGTCAAATTTGTGGAGCCAAATTTTCAGTCAATGCAAGTATGCAAATTCATATACGAACACACACTGGAGAAAGACCATTCCCCTGTAAAGTATGTGGTGCAAAATTCTCTGATAATTCTAATTTGCGGAAGCATGTGCAAACACACACAGGCGAGAAGCCATTTCAGTGCAAAATATGTCTGGCAAAATTTTCAAAAAAATTTGTATTAACTAAACATATGCGAATGCACTAAAGAAAAATCAAGCAGTTGTGAAGCTAGACTTGCTGGTAATTTAAATTTGGTTACTTTTCTTCAAAGACATACTGAAGAAACGTTCATTTGTAAAACATAAGATTTCAGTTATTTACAAATATCAAGATCATTTTAAAATTTGTAGATTATGAAGAAGTCAAATATTTTAAACAATTTTTTTTTTCAAGTCTTGAAGTAATTCACAATTTAATTTATGTAACAATAAGATGGAATAAAAATAGCAATAAAAAATTCACATACAGTCATTAACAAAAGTTTAAAATCCTTTGTAATTTTAAACTTAAAAACAATATAACACAGTGGTTCTTAACGTTCTTTTGCTTAATGCGCCCTTTTCACCATGAGTCATTTCCCTGCTTTCAAAGATTGTCCACTGAAAAGGTGCATTCTAAATAATATGTGCATATTATTGAGAATCTTCATTTTTTTTTTCCATATTAGTACATATAAATTTACATGGATTATTTTTATGGAGGAGTTTTACAAATTCTGTAGAATAGACAGTATTGATAGGTTTTTAAACTTGAATACATGTACAGTAATTTGTCTTAATTCATAAATAATTATTGAACTGAAACCTACTTCAATAAACAAAATATTCAATAGAATGCCAGAGTATTCAATACACAAAATTCTGTAAAGAAAAAAGTAAAAGATTTCCCCTCCCCCACCCTGAAACCCTGGTTGAGAACTTCTGCAATAACAAGTTAATTTCTGAGAGACTGACTCAATTTTATTCACAAATTTGTAAATGACAATGTTCTCTATTCATTTCAAGCCAAATGGTCCAGGGGTCAGTATATTTTGTTTGACATCCTTTACTTTTCATCATTGCTTGGATGTTGCAGGGCTTGCTGAGAATCAAGTTGTTACAGTAGATAACAGATTTCTTTTGTCCAGACTTCTTTAATAGTCTCTTAGTGCTTTGTTAATTGAAGGTTGTTTTTCTGTAAATTTGCTTTCGGCAATTTTCCATAAATTTTCAATTGGGTTCAAATCTTAGCTCTTCCTTGGCTGCCCCAATGTTGCTACATTGATCTTCAAAAACATTCTGAACAACCCTGGATCAGTGGCATGAGACATCATCATGCATAAATATTTTGCATCGACAAATGTGCATATGCAGTTCCAGTTTCATCTGGAGTATTTCCACATACCTTGCACCATTCATCGTTGTTCCAGGAGACAAGAAGTAGAGTCCAGCTGTTGCAGATGTTTGCAGGGAGCCCCAAATCATCTGGCTTGTGGGTGCTTCATAGTCTGAATTGGATGCTTTTCACCAAATCTAACAAGAGGTTTTAAAATGTTTTTTTATGCATAACAAACTGTTTCAGAGTAGATTCATCTGAAAACAAAAACTTTGCTCCAGTCTTGAGCTGTCCAGGTTTCAGATTGCCAGACACTTGGATTTTATAGCTGCCATTAGCCGTCGTTTGAATGATTTCAGACCAAACTCAAATCTCAGATGATGTGTCATAGAATTGATATTCGTACCATTCTGAAGCGGAGTGGCATGTATCTTTTATAAGAACTTGTTATGGATCGTGTAGCACTGTGCTTCATCAAATGGTCATCTTTAGCACTGGTTTTCCTCAGACGTCCACTTCTCTCCTTGTCATTAAATATCCCTGAATTTTGAAAATTCGGGATAGCAATGTGCACAGCTGTTTTGCTGCAATCTATTTTTCTATTAATTTCCTGTTCAGAACAGTCTTCATTGTGTAGAACCACAATTTGGACCCTTTGTGTAGGTGTAAATGAGGATTTTTTGCTCATATTCAAAGCCTAATCCACTACACAATGGCTGCTAATTTGGCAATGACAAGTTTTTTTTGTGTGTGAGTAATGGCTGATGCAATAACAGAAAATTGTGCAAAAAACGAAAACCTTGTTACAGCTTACTGGTTTTATACTTTTGTTAATGACTTTAAAATCCAATGTGTCTCTCCATATTAGGAGGTGCTGAAAAGTTTTCAACATGACTCATTTCTCAAGTTTGTTGTTTGTTTTTTTTTTTGTTTTTTTTTTTTTCATTTTTTATTTCTTTATGGTCAGTCCCCAAAATGTTCACCACCCTTTGAATAAATATATATATGGAAAGTGCTCAATATCATGTATAGTATTTGTAGATATAAGCAGTGTGGACATAGGAATCAATACTGTATATTGACTGTTAGCTGCATTGAGTGGTTATCATACCATATATATATATATATATATATATATATATATATATATATATATATGTGTCTTTTTCTCTCTCTCTCTCTATATATATATATATATATATATATATATATATAGAGAGAGAGAGAGATATTTGATAGTTTTAAGGTATGCTATACGAGTTAAGTGCTCAATATCAGGGATAGAGTATATGTAAATATAAAAGTGGACACTGTAGACAACACTTGGCAGCAACAGTTATGAAATAATTTTCTGGCCTGAAGATAGTATTTAAGCATAAAACAGTCTGTTGCCACTAGGTGTTGACTTTAATGTCCACTTTTACATAATATTATATAAAACCATGTTAAATAATTATTCAATGATGAATAGATGTTCCTTTGTTGAGTATTCAGGAAATTATCATGTTCCATGACTGGGTGTGATTATATGGTTGCCAAACATCTGACCAAGTCGAGTCTTCAAATTTAAGGATATTGGCTTTGGGTTGAACTCTAAAGGGATGGAATCCCCCAGGTTTACTTACCAAAGACAGTCTGCATGAATGAATAGCTCTCTAGTTTTCAATCCAGATATCTCAAGAGAACTGTAGACCGGGCAGAACCCATACCTCTCCAGGTCAATCCATGGCCAGTGTCCTCAAATATGAAATGCTTGCTTTTTTTCATTGATACATTACAGTTGATTACCTCCATCCAGCGAAAAAATATCCTGCTGGAGAGTGCCTATTTTTATTTTTTTTTAATAAAATTTCTTGAATATTCAGTCTGGTAGCTGAAAATAAAAATATCGTTTAATAAATAAACTGAGTGTCGACTCGAATACAAATATCCTTGAAAAAAAAATATATATATATATAATCATACTTATTATAAAATGCAGATTGTGTGTGTGTCTCTGTCAGTTTATATATTGGATCGGATTTCCTACATTTTTCAACCGATTTCAACAAAACTTCAAAGGACTGCGTAAAATTACCTTGTGGTGGTTCTGACAGCGCCAAAAATTGGAAAAGCACAATTGTTTTTGCATGAAATCAATTTGAAAACATGATTCTGTCGCCAGAATGAAAGGGTGACAACTCATATCGAGTTATACTTATTATAAAACCCAGGTTGGTTGGTTGAGTGTGTGTTCATTTATATATGGGATTGGATTTCCTACATTTTTCAACTGATTTCAACAAAACTTCACTTTTTTTTTTGGCAGGTAGTGTTTCTTATTGTCTTGCACACTTTTTTCTTTAATTTACATTCAGAATGCTTTAAAAATTCCATTTACAAGAGAATTGTTTATAATAAAATTCTATTCAATCGATAGACTCATAACGATTGAAAACAATGTTTTGTTTGCTTGTTTGACCAGAAAAAAAAAAAAATACAAAACTAATTAAGACATGCGTGTCCGTCAACCTTAAACAATAATCTTTGTCAATTTTTTTTTTTTTTTCAGTCTTTATGATGGTCGATACTTGATCTATCTCTTACTGTTACATCCCCAGGCAACGCTGGGCTCTACTGCTAGTATATATATAAAAGAGATTTTTGTTTATACATTCTTTTTATAGATACAAATATTTAAGTAAATGCTCTGTTTTATGATAAACAGTATTAAACAACATTTACCGGCCTGAATGTCCGAGAAATTCTCATAGAAAATATTCATCCTGCGACAGGAATTGAACCAGTATCCTATATGGAACCGTCATTTAGCTAGACGTGCCTTTAACCGATTTGGCCACAGAGGAGCATTCAGTTAGCAAGGTCGAATTTACTGTATTTAAACTTAAATCTTCCATGAATCTCTCGCGTACATTCAAATCTGCTCATGGCGTATCAAATGTAGACAATGACGTCACACATTATGAAATGGACAAAGTCCGACAATTATTTTAAGACATTTTTTATGTTTATACATTCTTCTTATAGATATAAATTTTTTAATAAATGCTGTTTTATGATAAACAGTAATAAACAACATTTACCGGCCTGAATGTCCAAGAAATTTTCATAGAAAATATTTGTCCTCCTAATACTGTTTATTATAAAACAGAGCATTTACTTAAATATTTGTATCTATAAAAAGAATGTATAAACATAAAAATGTCTTAAAATAATTGTCGAACTTTGTCCATTTCATGTGTGACATATATAATGAAACAGATTGTCCATGTCTCTAAAGATTGTATTTAAGCATGAAATGGGGTGTTGCCCTCAATGTCTACTTTTATATTTGCATATGCTCTATCCATGATATTGAGTGCTTTAACTCATAAATATAGCATACCTTAAAACTATTTTTCCACCAAAAGATTGGAACTCACATTAATTTCTTTCCTTCAAACTTAAATGAATCAAGTTTCATATCTTTGAGGAAAGAAATTTGTTTTTTTCTGTTTTAAGCATCTACCCTCAGCAATAGATGTTACTCTAGTCCTTTGAAATCTTTTTCTGTCAACATTTGTGCAGTTTTCTGCATGTAACTGCAGGCAGTAATGCACCCCATTTTCATTAAATTTATAATGCTTGTAAAAAAAAAAAAAAAAAAACCTGTTTGAATTTTACATAAGGGTTTGCATGTATACCTAATAAGTGAATTTATTTATACAAATATACAAAATTAGCCTTTTTTTTACGAACTTAGAGAAACAATTCAGGGTGGTTCCAAACTTTTGATCGTGTGTGTGTTTTGTTTATCATGTAAAAAGTTAAATTATTCTATAATTTTCATATATTTTTTACCTCATCTCACAAGAAAATCTGGAATATTTAAAACAAGTGAGATTGGATGATCTGCATTTTTAAATTTGCAATCATGGCGAAGATAACCAAATGTTACATATTTTCGTATTTTAATAAAATTGACAAATTTATGTTCATTAGCGTAAAGTCTCATTTTATTCATATGAAAAATAGGCAAAATGATTTCACTTGAATATTATGCAATCTTTAGCATTTGCGCCTGCAAAAAAAGTGTGGTTATTTCTTTGACACCACTATCACTATACACTTTTGATTCTCTCGGCAATGTTTATTATACAAATATGGAAAGCAAGTTCAATGTGATATTTATTATTCATCTTTTATAAAGAGTTCTTTACCATTTTGTAAAGAAATAAATTAAAAAAATCTTTATTCAATAATTTATAAAAACTTAGAAAATTATCAAAATATGTAAAATGAAGAGATAGTCTATTTTAGTGAATTTATGTGACAAGAGCAGAGGATTATTTACCATTTTATCAGAGGATAAAATGCTAAATAATAAATATTTCATTATAGTTGGTTCACATTTTTATAATCATGTAAATAAGCAATCTAATAAATAAGTAGTGTTTAACATCTTTGTTGTCAATTCTCAAGAATAAAGAAAATCCATTTTTATGTTTTTTTTTTGTTTTTTTTTTTTTTTTTTAACCATAAACATTGGTGAGGGAGTCAATGGTGTCTGCAGCAATAGTGGTGGCATGGGAATAATTGTGCTTTTGAAACACTGCTTTCTTTTGCAGGCATGAAAGTTAAACATTGCCATACGGTAATCCTTCGTTATTAGTGTGGGGCATTGTCATAACCAAAAGACTGTGCAGTTTTCAAACACCCCCATTTAAGATATAACATTTACTTAATTTTTCTTGTGAAATATTGTCTTGGGTGTTTAGTTTTTAAAGGATAAATAAAAATGCAAAAAATAAAAGGTTTTATTTTGAAAACTTAAATAAAAAGGCCAATACAGTGACTCCTCACTTAACTACCAGTTCCTATTTCGATGTCTTGGTTACTGAGAAATTGTACCTGATTACTATTTCAGACATACTATGCATGTAATAAGTTTATGTTGATCAGCTTCAGATAGCTTTAATGACATTTTTGCGCCATTTATGGCATTTCTAATTTATTTCTCAATGTTTCTACAGTTGTATACTGAAGACTAAATATAATAAAGGAATTTGAAAATCACCTTTATATTCTGTATATTGGTTTGCATATTGTAAATAAAGTACAAATGATTTTTTTATTTTTAACTTCATTCATTCTATTTTGATTTATTTTGAAGAAAGTGAAAACCATTATCAAAGTTTTCATATAATAGTAACTGGTTATCCATTTTCATTTATATATTTTAGGAGAGTTTTTTTAGTGAGGGTTGGTTGTATTAAAAAGGAATTTGTTAGTTGCAATAGAAAAAACAGTTTGTGGGATGTATAAACAATTTCATGATAGTAATGGAATGTTAACCGATATTGTCAAAACTTTAAGGATATTTTCATATGAACTATGTATGGATAGCGGCTCGGATTGAGGAATTGGAGAGCCGAGTTCAAATTCCAGTCGAATCCATTACATTCACCTACATGCTAATACCCTTGGGAAAGGTATGAATCCTCTTCTTCTCCCCCTAGCTATGAGTAAATAGCAGGACAGACTGGATTCTATAGCCTTGGATGGCAACTGGTCTACATTACTGCAGAAAGAAAATCTGCCTCGTCAGTCATGTATCAAAAGATACATGATCGCCTAAGCATGTATCACGCTTGGCACATAACTGATCATGTTTTTAGCTTAAAATATATAATACTTGTGCTTGTCCTTCCCTTTGTTAGTTCTTTAGTTTGCACGACCATTATACCCTGCCAATACCTCTTCATAATGGACTATTCCAATTTTGATTGCATGGATGAACATATCAGAAATGCTACTTTTGTTTCAGTTTTAAAAAAAAGTTTAATGTCTCCTGCTAAACCCTCATAAATAATAGACTATTCTATTTCGATCATGTGAAAAGACTTATCGAAGATGCTAATTAGTTTCAGTCAGAAAATGAAAGAAGGGAACATAGAAGTTGTCAATTTCAAATCTTTTCATTTGTACCCTCTTCTTAAAATAACAATCAGCATTCATATTCATGATTTCTTATTGCAATATTTTGTTAAAGTTGTTAAGCTCAAATGTTTAACAATGCAATAGGGGAATTTCTACAGATATTTTATTGTTGTAGAACTCACCATGAGCTTATTCAATCATTAACTGAAAAATTAAAATTCATCAGAAATTTCAAATTGTATAAGTATTATTGTTACTGATATTTAGTTATTTTTTTAAATTTGAAATATATAAAGATTGCCATGGGTCATAAGAAAGATATGACCTCAACAGAAAAACAATCTTACAGCTATATCTTGTTGAAATACTGATGTTAACCCTAGAATACTAACCATGGCTATATAGTACCCAGTGCAAATTTTCCTATTTTTAATTACAATTTTCAGTACCTGATTTTCTTACCTAAATAATGTTTTTCAGTTCCTATTAATGTTAACTCAAAGCACAAAGTTTGAAGTACCTGCATGTAAAATATTTCAAATAAAGATTTATATTTAATATTTTTTTTTGATATTTTCAAAATCTGGTATGATATACCCATGGTTAGTAGTGATGTAACTTTAATTGATGGTTAGTGTTGTTATAGACAAGCGTATGGTTGCAAGAAAGAAATACAACAGCAGAAATAGATTTACGTGATTTATTTCAATAGGAACGTGAGGGTTTGGGACAGCTACTTTGTGGTATAGTTCATAAGCCAGCTGTTGATCTCTCATAGTAGTTCTCGCTGGTTGGCATGGCGCTCCTCCTGCTGGCTGCTATTGGCTGACTGTGACAGGTCTCTTCCCTGGCCTCCTGTTGACTGCCTGGTGTACTTCACCGTGTGACCCTTTTTATGGCTTAACAGGCTCGAAAAATGATGCGAGTATAATTAGGAGGGAAGCATTTTTATTGGTCGAAAAATAGAAACACTTTAAAATATTTATTTTTCGACCAGAACTCGTGCGTCGGGAATATGCGTAGACGACAATAATGGTCATTTTGTGATGGGGCCTTGTCCCGTTCACACTCAGCTCTCACTCTTAAGTATGTTTGTATATTTGCCTGCAAATCAGCCGAGATATGGCTTATTTTATTTTATAACAGTGTTCTAGGGTTAAGCACCTTTTAGCCAGGCATGGATTACCATTAGTCCATAAAATATTAATTTCACTGTTTGTTAATAAGAGATGTCTCCTAAAACACATACAAAAATAACATTTATATGTAAAATTTTATAAAAAAAAAAAATGCATTAATTGCTTAAATGACTTTAGGTAAGAAAATATCTTACACACATACATATATATATATATATATATATATATATATATATATATATATATATACGCGCACGCAGAGCCAGTTTGTACTACCCAGCGAATCCTTACTATCTTATAAACATTTGTTTTGTTTTTTTTCCACTTAAAAAAATTTTGCAGATTTTAACATCATTCTGGGGTTTTCTTTTTCATCCAACGCTGTAAATTTTGTTTTGCTCATGCTAAGTCTTGAAAAAAACAGTAAATTTTTAATCCATAATGTTGAATATATTAAAAATTCAACTTTTTAACAAGAAAAATCTCAAGCTGATGTTAAAAATTGCCACAAAACATTGATTTATTTAAAATGGATTGATCTATTATGACATATCTCTATGTATTTAAATACAATATATTTATTTTAATTTTTTTTTTAGTTGAATTGTTCACTTATATTGCATATGACCCTTTATTGTACATAATTATCAGGTCATCCCATAAGTTCTGTCCAAATTTTGAATAAAGAAAACAAGTGACCAAATGTTACATTTAATTACAGATGCAATTAACTATGTGTTTTCCCTGATTATCTATGACCCCTTCCATCTATTAACAAGCTTACTAATTCCATTATTGTAAAATTCTTTTGGCTTTGATTCGAAGAACTCACAAATGTCAGTTTTAACCTCTTCTTGTGTTACAAAAGCTGTTTCTTCCAAATGATTCTGTAAGCTATGAAACAAATGGTAGTCAGAAGGAGCAAGATCAGGAGAATAAGGTAGATGAGGAATTTTCTCCCAACCAAGTTCTTCAATCTTTTGTGATGTGATTCTTGCTGTGTGCATTGTCTTGATGAAACATCACCTCTTTTCAATTCACTAGAGCAGGTCTTTTTTTTCTCAAAGTTTGGTTCAAATACTCTAATTGCTGACAGTATATTTGAGCATTAATTGTTGCATTAGATGGTAAGAATTCAAAGTGGATTATTCCTTGGTGATTCCACCAGATTGAAAGAAGAACCTTTTGCCCATGAAGTTCCCTTCTCTGCTGTGGCTGGAGTCCTTCCCCTTTACCAAGCCACTGTCTACGATGCTTAACATTTCGATAAAAGATCCATTTTACGTCGCCAGTCACATGTCAGCAGGGTTTTGATCAAACAAAATTTAATTTTATTGTTCTCTAAAATAAAATTTGATCAGTTTAAATGCATCTAAACATAAAAATAATGTTCAGCCCCATTAGACATTATAAAATACTCTTTAAATTTCGTTCATTTTAAAAAAAAAAAAAAGGTAAAATTTGGACAGAACTTATGGGATGACCTGACAGGTTAGAATAAAATAAATGAATACTGCCTTATGAAAATTAAAATGTAGTAGATTTAGGGGGCCCCCATATAATAGATTCTGGGGGTGTGGGCACAAAACCCTTACACCAGTCCTGTATATATGAGGTCTGATCAAAAAGTATCGGGGACTGGTGGTATAAAAAGAAAACAACACATATCAATTCAGTATTTAATCTCCTTTGAAGTAGTCCCACTTCTGAAGCCACACTTCAGCCAGCATCATTTCCAGCACCCACTTTCTAGTCCAGATTTGGTTACCTGTAACTTTTTTTTTTTTTTCCTAAAGGTAAAATTGATATGGAAATGCTGTGGACAAAATTAAGGATAATGCGACAAGGCAGCTGATGACAATCGTAAAAAAAGAACTTTGTAAAGTGAAAAGTATTCTGGAATAAGTGTGTGAGGTCCCAAAGTAGTACTTTGAAAAGGACTAAAGAACCATTGCCTTAGGTAGGTTATTTTGAATCAATATTAAATGTTCTTGACTATTTAATCCTATCAGTACTTATGAGATTTTGTTAAAACCCTGAATATGGACCAAATTGTTCAAATATCTGAATATAAATTAGTGCAATTAAATTTATATATCTACAAAACTGTTGAAAATGAAGTTTTTCAAGTTGATTTTATATAAAAATAAATTGATTTCTCTTTCAAATGATACCAAATTTGGCCTCCTTGGGTTTACTGGTCATGGGATATCATTTTGGAAATCTATAAGTTTTACAAACTTGTTGATTTCAGACAGCTCTAGGTGTTGATGCTGTTTACTGAAATACAGGGCTACATGATTGTGAGCACATTCAGGTGCTTCCAGATTAAGTGTGTGCACTTCCAGTTCATTTTGTTTGTTACCTCAAAGTGTTTCAACTGTTGCACCCTCCATTGTTCTTCAGGTTTCTGTTAATACTCAATAGCAGGATTGGGATTTCAAACTGTAAACTTTATTGAATCTAGAAGGGGAAATTGCACTAGAGAGCCGGAAACAAAACTACAGACAAAACTCAAGTGCTTCTTTTTAAACTAGTGAATGAAAACCAAATAATAATAAAAAAAAGGACTTGAACTTCAATCTTTAAATGCAAATAAAATTAGGATCTAATTGTAAGAAATAATTTTTCATTTCACACCAAGAAAGGCAATCAATCCACTAAGATGCAAATGTTAGAGAATATGAAAAAAAAAAAAACACTAAGGAGAGAGAACATTAAAAGAAGACAGAAGATAACGATTGACATTGCATTTAAATTTTTGGCAATCAAAGTTGGCTAGCAAGCAATGAGCTGGAAGAGCAGTACAAGAGAAGAAACTATTTACCTAGAACTTATGTTTTATGTACCATATTTACCAGCCTATTGGATGCAATTGCCCCCCCACACACACACACCCAAAATTACCCTGCATCCAATGTATCCATGTATGAGAGGAATATTAAGACCCCAAGGAAAGTGAGGTTTACCAGGAATCAGTGCATGCATAGAGCTAAACTGTGAAACTAGGACTCCTGGGAGTGAACAAACATGAAATTAAGAAATTTACAGAACTGCTTGTTTTGTAAAAAAAAAATAACAGATTTTACAGAAATATTTGCTTTTATTGGTATATTGCTGCTTGCTTTGTGTGCATTTTTGTTGATATACAGGTATTGGAATTTGCTTTTCTGCATGTATGGTATGGCACTTCATTTATCAACAAATACAATATTTGTTTTTTTTTTGGGGGGTTGCCTATTACCATATGTACCAGTGTTCACTGATTCCAGTAGATTTCTCTGTAGTTATTATGAATTTACTGTATGTGCAAATGTTGCTCAGAGAAAAACAATTTTCAATAAATGCATGATGAAATGTACTAAAATTCTTCTTTTCCAAAAAATGTCCTGATAATTAAAACTTACCTCACTTCTATTAAAAAAAAGTTCCAATAGTATAATTTGTATTAATATGTTTCTTCATGGTTAGCAAGAATGTCACATAAAGGTAAGATTATAATTTTTTTTTTTTTTTTTTCATAAATATTCCATAGCAAAATTTGTGTGTCCAATATGGTAATATAATTTTTGTATAAAATTTGTTTATATAATAAATAAAACGAGAAAATAATTTTTTTTTCTGTCAATTTTCGGTTAAAATATTTGAATGACTCATTAAAAACAACATTTGCCTTGTCTTCTGCCTATGAATTAAATTTAAAATACAACAGAATACAAAAAGTTATAGACAATACAGAAAATGAACAATATGAGGCAGGATATTGTAAGTTAAATTTTTTTTTTTCTTAAAGTTTAGAATGCACTAATGATCTATGCGTAGAACATGAACAACTGGAGTACAATTCTGAAAAACTGGATAAAACTTACCATCATTTTTGAAGACCTTATTTTGAAGCTATAGTTTAGTCAGCATCATAGCCAGGCCCAGCAGTACATATGCTAATTTTATATCTTGGGTATGATGTGACCTCCTAAAAATTACCTTCAAAATTAGGTCTTCAAATGATACATGAGTATAGTGATTTTCCAAGCATAGCTTAGATGTGGCACAAGGCTGAAAGTATGGTGCATCCAGTGAGGATCGAACTGACTTTTCAGTAGTAACAGATCTAGCAAGACAAGCTTGCTAACCATTACACCACGTCGAGGTGCCCCGGTGATTTTCTAAGCCTGGCTTAGATGTGGCACAAGACCAAAAGTATAGGGCCCCCAGTGAGGATTGAACTCACTACTCGGTCGTAATTGATCTAGCAAGACAAGCTTTCTAACCATTACACCACATCGAGGTGCCCAATGATACACGAGTATATATGGTACTCTAAGCATGAAAATTAATAAGAACACTTGACAAACTTGGACCTTCATGCCTGCAAAAAAAAAAAACAGCAGGTGTCAAAAAGTTTTGAGATGTCAAAGAACACTCATTTGACACTCTTGTAATGTCAATGAAGGCTTGTTGTAGTGGAGACTTTGTAATTGCAGCTACAACTCTAATACACCGTTGAACAATACTGTTGTCAGATGCCTTCAAATGTCACTCGCACTAAGAGTACTTGCTCGATAATAGTTGCTTAAATAGTAATCCATATAATGATCCAAACCAAAAAATAGTATAGTGAATAGTAGAGAATAACTGTCCGTATAGTAATAGAGGATAGAATAGAAATAAGGATCAGTTAGACGTTACATGACTTCCTAGTTGTGTTTCCTCTATCTTCACATTCTCTACTTAATTCAATAATGGGATCGCCTCTGTTTGCTCACTGCTGATCTATGTTCAAACTCAAGTGTCAGCAGTGACACTTCATTCTTACATATCAAAAGGTCGGCTTTCTCCTTGACACCACTATTATTTTAACTACCTTCACTCCTCAACAATGTTTTAAAAAGCAATGATTTTAATTTTCAACAAAAGTATTAAACACTATTTAATTATTACATTATTTGGTTGAGCTAGCTCAGACATTCATGAGTCTATCACACCAACCAACATGAACCTGCATCAAGGTCAGAAGGTTATTAGGGTGGCATCCTGTGTCATAACATAGCTGGTCAATGTAAGCAATTGCTGGGCAACCAACCCATCTTGTTCCAAGGCTAGGTGTTCAGAGCAGTGGATCACTCATGCCTCCTTCTTTTGCTTGCCAGCAGTGTCCTGCAAAGCACATTCGGTGTTTGTGTAAGATAGAAATATCATGGATGAGTCCATAGAGCTGTGATTTAGTTGAATCATGTCTCCAAATGTTAAATATAGCTCTCAGCCTTCAAGTTTAGGATCCATCAAACTTAGGCTCTAGGGTTTTAGTTAATGTCCAGACAGTGGCACCATATATTAAAACCAACTCTACAATGGCTTGAAAGAATCTCTGCTTGAGCTTGTCTGGTAGATCAGATTTCCAGATTACATCCATTTTATTCAAGGCAGCCCAGGCTTCAGCTATGTGAATTTACACATCCTTTTCAGTGGAATTTATTTTGCTTCCTAAGATTTGACAATTTTATTGATTTCCCTGAGATGGTTGTATTATGCCTTGCTGGTTGAAGCCTATGAATTCAGTTTTAGAGGTGTTGACATAAAGTCCAACATTGTTGACAGCCTTTTTTAGACGAAGGACTGTGACGTTGGTAATGGTTTCTGTAGTGATAGCTAGGTCATGTATATAGTCAATATCCGTCAACTTTTTTTGCAGGATATCAGTTTGATAGTCTTGGTGATAAAGTAAAATTTAGATGATGTTTGTCATGAAAAGGTTGCAGCAGATGTTGTATCCTTAAACCCTAAACATCAGCAGCCTGTTCCTTAGGAATCAAATAGCATTGAATTACAAAGAGCTTATCTGAAAGCAAAAGCCACCATAAGAAATTCAAATCCATCCCTTAAATCTATCCAAGACATCAATAAAGCACTTGCTCAACTCAAGAACTATAATGATGATGATCTGCTTTTGAATTCTGCTACTGCTAAGAAATCTGCTTTTGCTTGGAAAACTGTGAACAAGATAAGTGGCAGAAAATCAAAAAAAAAATTTAAAGGCAGCCTCAAATGTTGAATAAATGGCAAGATCTTTTTTTAAAAATCTCTTGGGATACTAAGGTCAAGCAAATCATTGAACATCCTCTTGACATTAGATCTGGACACTTTACATATGCAGAACTTGAAATGGCTTTACAAAACACCAAAATTAGGAAAGCTGCAGGACTCAATAATATTCCCCGCCAGAGGTTTGGAAGATCCAGGATTTCAACGCTATTCTACTCCAATTCTGTAACACCACATATAATGGAGAAATCCTAGAAAGATTGACAGAAGGCTTCATACTTCTAAAATTATGGTGGAATCACACTCACCTTCATTGAAGCAAAAATTTACAATTTAATTTTTAACAACAAAATACAGCAGGAAGTAGAGAAAGTTGCTACAAAAAATCAAAATTGCTTTTGAAAACAGATCAACCATCGAAAACACAGAAACGGTAACTACCACAATGATGCTGTACAAAAATACCGAATCTTCGACATCAAAGCTGGGGTCCTTCAGAGTGACACCTTTGCATGTTTTCTCTTTGTTATCACCCTTGATAACATATTAAGAACTTCCCCCAACAAACATCATTATTAACAAGAATAATTTTATATTTACATTCTAAAATTTAATACTATTAAAACTAATGAAGAAATAAATATGAAAATATTTTAGCTTTTATTTTATTTTTATTTTTTTTTTTTTTTTAAATTATCTTCCAAACATTTTAATGCTATTTTTTTTTTTTTTTTTTTATTGTGCTACGAATAAGCAATAACACAGTTTAAAAAACATCTTTATTTCAGGAGAGTTTAAAATATTTTCGGGATGATTGAATTTGTTTTCTGGAAGTGTGCCAGGATAACAGTAAAAATTTAATTATGGGACCCTAAGTCAGGTACAGGCATAAGTTGATATATAACTGTATGCTGGAGCAAATGTGATTTAAATAGAAATGAAAATGCAGACACTATACAAAAATATCCGTTTGAATTTCTGAGATGAGGAGTTATCATTATTTACACACGGACTATTGGTTCCATCTCTGTTGTTTTTATTACAATATTTTGGCCATTGTGCCCTCTGAGTTTTATCAGGTGATTGTTGATCATTACCATCAGGGAATTTCAGACTGAACCCTTTTTTTTAATCTGAGGCGGTAGATTAGTCATATTCCACTGCCCATGTTCAGGGACGTCTTGTCTAGTTCTTATTTAGCACTGCACAGTAATTGTTTGCCCTGTTTTCACAGAGTCTAAGTACACACTGTCTGGTCCAGTGATTGTACTATCAATTAAAGTGACGGGTGACATAATATTTGCAAGTTCAATCCTTGGGCTGGGGCAGTGTTTACTTGAACTTGGGGTAACACAACGAGCAATAAATGAACAGGACTAAAAAAATAATTGTGAGTTCAATCCCTAGACTGGTTAGTACAGATTTAAACACAGTGCAAACAGGTTGAGCAATAACTGAGCAGTACTAAAGAACTAATTGTGAGTTCAATCCCTGAGTTCAGATTCAATGGAAACAAGGCAAGCAATAATTAAGCAGTATTAAATAAAAACCAGACAAGATATCCCTGGACATAAACAGCAAAATGATAACAATCTACCGCCTTAGATTAAGAAATCAGTTCAAAATTCCTTGAAGGTTACCTGGATAGACAATGACTTAATGAAGGCCGAAATGTTGTGATAACAACAACAAAGATCGGGGTAATAGACTGCATGTAAGTGATTTACAGAAATAGTGTTTTTATCAAGTATGTATTTGCATATGTTTCAGCAAATATGACTTTCGTGAAAAGGAAAAATCACACACTTCACAAGGGTATGGTTTCTCTCCAGTATGTGTTCGTACATGTTTAAACATAACTGATTTCTGTGAAAAGGACGATCCGCAAATGTCACAAGTGTATGGTTTCTCCCCAGTATGGGTTTGCATATGTTCCACCAAATTGGATTTCAAAGAGAAACTTGATCCACACACTTCACAAGGATATGGTTTTTCTCCAGTGTGTGTCCGTGTATGTCGTACCAGGTCTGATTTCTGTGAAAAGGAAGAATTACACGCTTCACAAGAATAAGGCTTCTCTCCTGTGTGTGTTCGCACATGTCGCATTAAATCAGACTTACGTGAAAACGAAGACATACACACTTCACAAGGGTATGGTTTCTCTCCGGTGTGTGTTAACAAATGCTGTAATAAATATGATTTACATGAAAAGGCAGCCCAACACACTTCACAAGAATATGGATTCTCTCCAGTGTGTTTTCGCATATGTTTTCTTAAATTAGACTTTTGTGTGAAGGATGATCCACAAACCTCACAAGAATAAGGTTTCTCTCCAGTATGTGATCGTGTGTGCTGCAATAATTGTGACTTCCATGTAAAAGTGAGTCCACAAACTTCACAAGAACGTTTCACTCCTATCTGTGTTTGGTTTAAAGGTGATTCACACACTTTGCCATGGCTTGGTTTTTCTTGTGTTGATTTTTGCAGTCGGCTATTTAAATTTGAAATGTTAGACAATGAAAGTTCATAACATTCTGAGTAGTTATTGATTTGTGCAGAATTTTCCATTATTATTATTCCTTTTGTTTTTAACCTGTGGTTACAATAAAAAATTTGATTTATTTAACTTCCCAAGCTTAAAAAATAATTATCACATCAGTGGAAAGCATAATTTTTTAATTTGATACATCTCCCAACAATCCTTTTTTTTTCACTTAAGGTAGTATTATTGAATGATGTTTTTGTATAGATTTACATCTAGAGTTAAATGTTGATTATGAGGATATGTAGGATAGATAATAGTTGATTCTAGACTTGAAAACGTTAAGATTGTAGTGATCAAGGAAGTATGTTCTTGGGAGTCTGTTCGACAAAATCTGTGAAAAAAAAATATACCATTTGAAACATTCAGTGATCATATGACATTTCAGAAAATTCATTTATGAAGGCATATTGGAAAGTTTGCATTGCTGGGTCTATAAAAAAAAATTTACATAAATAAAAAAATAATTATACTGTCACTCTGTCTTATGCATAATAAAATAAAAATTAATTATAACGTCAAAAACAATTATAATAAAATATATTATGAAATGGACAAAGTCTGACAGTTATTTTAAGACATTTTTATGTTTATACATTCTTTTTATAGATACAAATATTTAAGTAAATGCTCTGTTTATAATAAACAGTATTAAACAACATTTACCGGCCTGAATGTCCGAGAAATTTTCACAGAAAATATTCGTCCTCTGGTAAATGTCGTTTAATACTGTTTATTATAAACAGCATTTACTTAAATATTTGTATCTATAAAAAGAATGTATAAATATGAAAATGTCTTAAAATAATTGTCGGATTTGTCCATTTCATAATGTGTGACGTCATTTGTTTACATTTGATACGCCATGAGCAGATATGAATGTACGTGAGAGATTCATGGATGATTGAAGTTTAAATACAGTAAATTCGACCTTGCTAATCGAACGCTCCTCTGTGGCCAAATCAGTTAAAGGCACGTCAAGCTAAATGACGGTTCCGTATAGGATACAAGTTCGTATCCTGTCAGAGGACGTATATTTTCTGTGAAAATTTCTGACATTCAGGCCGGTAAATGTTGTTTAATACTGTTTATTATAAACACAAATATTTAAGTAAATGCTCTATCTATAAAAAAGAATGTATAAACATAAAAATGTCTTAAAATAGAATAATTATAACAATTATAATTATCATAATTTAATTCTTTCTAAACCACTGCCTTCACCTAAGGTATAGATTGAATAGCAGGACAGACTGCATCCTAAAGCCTTGGTTGGTAACCAGTCTACTACAGAAAGAACTGGCAATCTACTGCAGGAAATTTTTCTGCCTAGTCAGTCATGAATCAAAAGAGATATTATCACATATGGCACTTAACTGACTGAACATGTCTCTTCCATTGAACCAGAGTATATGACTTTTCTCCATACTTGACCCAGGGATTGAATCAGCAATGATTTGCTTAACCAACCCTTTTCTGGACCATTCTATGAACTCATTGGCTGAATTTATCCACACCCCGGGAAATTTAAATATAGCCAGTGATTTTTCAGCAATTTTGAAGTTCTTTTTTTTTTTTTTTTTTTTTGTGGGGACAATGTATCAAAATAACTGTTTTCCCCTAAACATACGAACAGTGAATTTATACATTTTCTTTGTTCTTCAGAAGAAAAAAAAATTAAACACTATTTCTATATTATATTGTTTATTTACTCTATTTCTCATATTATTAATGAAAATAGTGGGCAAAACAATGGCTAATTGCCAGTCAATTTAGACTTTATAAAATGATAAAACAAAACAAGTTCAGTTGACCACTGATGACAATTCCAGAACAACTATAAACAATTTTTTTTGCTATCCTCTGCCAGCTGCAATGATGGAGAAAGCATTACCTTGAACCATCACCAGTGAGACACGCTGCAAAAGCCACTCCATTTTGCGAGGCTCGTCCCCTAATCGCAATCCCGCTAATCTTCAGAAGGAATGCCATCGAACGAGGACCACAGGAGTAAAAAAAAAATTTATTAGCAAGAAAAGAATACATAACTATTTTTTTCATCTCAGCGTCCCGGGCAACGGATCCCAGCTCAACCGCAGAACTGATCAAATTACCGTCCGAAAATGTATCCACGCAGGTCGCATCCCAATATTGTGATATAGCCGAAAATGATAAATAATAAGGATTTCATTACAGTTTTGTTCACACATTTTTATAATGTTTATAAATTTATGAATAAATTGTTTTCATATTTATTCCTTTATAAGTTAGTAAATGATAAATATTGCATTTTATTTTTTAGAATGTTGTAACTTGAAAATAAAGAATCAAATAGTGTTTATTATTTTTATTGCAAGTTATCAAAAACAAAATGTATAAATTCACTTTAATCCTATGTTTACGTGTTATTCCAATTCTAATCATCACTTTTAAAACAATAAACATTCCCAAGAAGTGAAGGTAGTTAAAATAATAGCTGTGTCAAGGGGAAAACTGGCATTTTGACACGTTTTTTTTTTTTTTTTTTTTGCAATACGAGGTTTCAAATTTATCCAATTTTATTCATTGAGATTAAATTGCATCTTGGTCAGTATTTTTTTTATTTAATTCATAACTTTTCAAATTCAAAGGAATACTCAGAGTATGAGGCTAGTTTAAAAGATTTTAGAAGAATTTAATGTAAGTAAATCAATATTTAGTTTACAGAAAATCTAGATCCAGAAGCCCACCTTATAAAGCTGTACCTCCCCTTCAGAAAAGACTTAGCTAATCTCTAGCACCTGAGATAGCCTAAAAAATGGAAGAAAAGGAGGCTGGAATATTTCTGGCCTCTGGTCCCATGTATGCATGGTACTGCCCCTTTAAACTCAGCTTTGTGTCACATTCCATTTGAGTAGGCATCTGGTTAAGTATTTACCCAACCTCCCCAAGAAGATAGGATGTGACACAAAGTCGTTTTTTCTATATGGGGAGTGCCAGACAGATATGTATAAATATGGGCAAAGGACAATTTTTGCCTAGTTGCCATGACTGCTGGCATCGATCACAGGTTTGGAATCCCTTGGTCTGGGCCTTCTCCCATCTACAATGAGGAGAACTGTTTACTCCACTTCTTGCCAAAAGGAAACTCCTGTGCCAAGTATAGTTAAATAAATACACATTTTCCTTTTCCTCAGTTCGTAAATGTACGCACTTATTAATGATGTGGTCATAGTTTCAAACTTGACATTTGTAAATAAAAACAAAGTATTGATAATGCTTTAAGAAGTCACTGATCAATTTAACACTTTATATTAGAAACAGAATGTCTCTTCTAAAATGAGAAATATTTTTTGATTTTAACAGATATTGGGGCTTAAGGAAGGTTGAATGAATGATTGCTAATTTACAAAAATTATTTACCTTTCAAATTTTTCTATTTATCACGAGTGGACCAGTCAATTTTATTTTAGTAATGCCCTCTTTATTTTTAGAAGTTATAAAAGTAAAACATATTCATTAGTTTCTGCTCTCAGATTATAATGGTAATGGAAAACAAAGATGGGTCTTCTGCAAAAAGTGCATTCTAAATAAGGTTTCTTAGGATGAATCAATTTAAAACATCACAGGAAAAAAAGAAACAGGACAAGGTTAACACAAGGCGGCAAAATTCCAGCACTTTCTTATCCCAAAAGTGGGCAAAATCCCAGCACTTTCTTATCCCAAAAGTGGGCAAAATCCCAGTTTCGTAAATAAATTGAAAATTCAAGGAAATTTTACATATCAAATTTAGACTTTCTTCACATGCTATTATCGTGTGATAATAGGACTCCCTACAAAATTATATCGAATATACGGCCATGCCGTAACCTTGGATGGCAACTGGTCTACCGCAGAAAGAAATGGCAACCTACTGCGGGGAAGAAATCTGCCTCGTCAGTCATGTATCGAAAGATACATGATCGCCTACGCGTGTATCACGCATGGCACACAATTGACTGATATGACCGTATCATTGTTATAAAATATTTTTTTAGGGTTTATCTTCGTATACGATCACAGTGGTGGGGTAATCTGAAATTAATAATTAAATTAAATTAGCTCAAGCCCCCAGGGTGCCACCCCACTCCCAAACAGTACCTGTCCTTCGGGAAGGAATTGAGTTGTTTGGCGACTGACTGAGGCGTCCACAAAAGAAAAAGTGGCGAGGGGGGCCTTGAGGAATTTTCCCACTGTATTGCCGTTTTAAATTGATCTTTTTTTGTGTCACTTTCGGTTGTGATTTGGGCGTACTACATATCTCCGTGGTTTGTTTACGTTTAGGCGCAAACTTTAAAAAAAAACACCCTTCTTAAGGCTTTCTTCACATAAAGACGGGATTTATGCGAAGGACTCCCTCCTAAATATATCAAATACTGCAGCACTGTTAGGAAAAAAAAATCGTCGTTAAATTACCATGAATTTCTGTTGCCAACACAGCGGACCTAAATTCGTCAAATACCCAACAACAGAAATAGATGACTTTTTAGGGCACTAAATTGACTTTTTTTTCTAACCAAAACTGTGACTTTTTTTCCTGTGAAGATACACTATAGCCACGGTTAGGATTTCTCAGTGAACCTACACAGTTTCGATTCATTTCATAGCAGTAAATATAAAAACATGAAAAACATAGATAAATTATTAGAAGAAACAGAAAAACCCAGTTAAGAGCGTTAAATTATTACCTTCGAGAAAGAGTTGTCTCCGAGAATAATAATGAAAAAAGAAAAGGAAGGAAATCCATAAACGGTGTTTAACATTATTTCGTTCCTTGTGCTTATTTGGTTTTTTGGTTTTCAACTAAAAAATTGTTTGATCAAAATATTTTTGTATTGGATTGTTTTGTTTTAAATTTTGTAGAAAAGCCATTGTCAATACATTTTGTTAAACAATCAAAATAAAAAGCTGACTATTAAAAATCGGACGTCGAAATTGAAATTTAAAGCTGTGTGTAGTGTATAACGTTTTCTTTCCTACTGTACAATGTGTACAATGTACATACATCAGGTTTAATCTATCATGTGTGTGATCGGATGTTGTCTATGCGTTTCCACAGTTTTGTTTTGTACCCCTCTTATGGTGGGCTATCAAACTAACAAGACCAAATCAAACTAATCTGTTTCAATATTCATACTGATAACCCACCGTCTCTTCTATTCAAACAGCTTCTTTTCTCGCACTTCCCACCTGTGGAATTCTCTTCCTCTTACTTGCTTTCCTGATAACTATAATCTTCAAATATTCAAGTGTAATGTCAATCGACATCTTCCAATACCTTGATCTTGTTCTCTATCTTTTTCTTTATCCTCTCCCCAAACACACCGCTTTACTCTTGTTCTCTACCCTCTGTAAACTTTGCATGCTGCCTTGCTTGGGGTGAAATGCTTAAAAAAAATGTATATATGTTTGTAAATACAAATGATTTATTTAACAGACGTACCCGTGTTTTCTTTATTTTTATTTTAGTGTTGTTTGGAATTTAGACCTTTGAATTTTTAATATAAAAAATCCTGGATGACAGAATTTCCTACATATTTTTTTTGAAATTCAGCCATCCAGTAACCAGGAACTGACCCACACTACCTTTCTCATTAATACGCCATATTCATCCTGCCACACAATGTGTTCTTCCGAAATGCTGTATTTTTTTTTTTTTTTAAATCAATTCACACAAAACAAGGGGCAATGATGCTACTAAGAAGCAAAGGGCTACTGGAGGAGAAAGAGAAGAAAAAGACTTTAGAAGGAACTGGAAACCCAATCCTAAACAGGAAACAAGAGATAAACCTCTACCCCTGCAAGGTGATTATACCACTAAGAAGCAAATGGCTACTGGAGGGGGGGATAGAAGAAAAAGACTTTAGAAGGAACTGGAAAGCCAGTCCTAAACTTCTACTCTGTTCAAAAAGACCAGGCTGGAATGTGAACCAGATGATATTTCCTTTCAGAACCGATTTTGTATTCTTGGTCACTTAACATTTGCATCGCCATTGGATGAATGCATGTATCTAGTAGCATGTCATATTAATGCATCAGATACACAAAAAAAAGAGTCTTGGTAGGTGATGGAGGACTCTAAGTGACATAATTTAATGTATAAAGGTAAAACACAATAGGAAAACCGTACTATTAGCCGACGTGTTTCATCCAATGTGCACTTTTGCAAGGTAAAAACTTTATTAAAACAAAGTAACTATTAACAACAAAACAAAATGTCCTTAGCAACTAGAAGAATTTAGAAAACGTTATTGTATTCATATTGTCAGCTGAAAATTACGTCAAGTACTGTCACATGTGGAAATATTGTTTTTATTGTTGTGTTGACGGATTCAACCATTTTCTTTTAATTTCTTGATACGTTTGCCTGGGAGAGTAGTAATTCTGTTAGGAAAGGTGATATGGGGAAAATTTGTTTTGTTGTTAATAGTTACTTTGTTTTAATCAATTCATTTCGTTTTTGCCTTGAAAAAGTCTACATTTGACGAAACGCATCGGCTAATAATACAATTTTCCTATTGTCTTTTACGTTTATACATATTGTCATTTTCTACAGGTTAACTCTGAGAAAACTTTCACAATTTAATGTCTAATAAACAAGAGTAAAATAACATGAAATTATGTCACTTAGCATCCTCCATAACCTACCTAAATTTTCCAGTTAACAAGATGAGTATTAATGAGCTTTGCTTAAATTTAAAAACTTTGATAAACTAATATTTTTTCTCTTGTCTATCAACACTTGTTACAAAATAAAATCCTTGCATTTGCCTTGATAAAGTCTCTCAGAGGATAAACACATGTCAGCTAATTTTCCCTTTTTTCTTTGTTCATATTGTCCTTTTAAAGATATTTTATATCTGAAAAATTTTACACACAGACATATATATATATATATATTTAGTTGGATTGATGTGAGTTTGTGACCCTGGGTTTCACACTATTTGTGATCGTCAGACAAACTGATCAATTTTTAAATTTTGGATTTATATATGGTTGTGTAGGTGTTTTTATGGAAGTGGGGGGAAAAATTGTCATTGGTACGCCACTCATACTTACGCACGTACACTCATCAATATACACAGACACAGACACACACACACAAACACATTCACCGGAGCTCACATAAAAATATGTGAACAGTGTGGGATTGGGCATATATGCTCATATATGTGTCGTTGCACACACACGTACGCATTTGGTTGCTGTATTCAATGTGGGGCTGTGTAGCAAATATTTCCTTGCCTGTTGCGCTGTCAACGTGCAGACCGTTTTTCTATTTTTGTTTACTGAATAATATTTACTCGCACGCACACATATACATATGATGGGGTCAGTGTAAGACTATGATAGGTAAAAATTGGTATTATTTTTAATTTTTTAAGGCTGTTTTCTTTATATTTTAAAGTCGGTTATTTGCTTGTTTTTGGCGATTGCCCATATGCAAATGGTAGAAATTCTAATTTGTAATACTTTTTAGTATTTATGCGGTGGTATTAATTTTGCTAGGGGAGGGAGAAGTAAGTATAAATTCAAATATATATATATATATATATATATATATTAAGGTTATGACTTTTTGTAATTGATTTCCTGTACCATAATTTGATGAACTTTTGTTAAAAAATAATGAAGAAAGGTTTAATTTCAGATTGATTTATTTTTAAATGTCACCCAACACAAAATTTCTAAAATTGCATATATGTTCTGCATTATGAGCTCCTTCCTCTTATGTTGAATTCAAACAAGTACTCTTCACGACTGGACTGATTAAAGGTAGCAATCAATGAAAAAGTGTCCAGAATTGGTCTGTTGAAAGGATGTTATCTTCCATCAGGACAATGCCAGACTTCACATCTCTTGAAAGACCCAGCAGAAAGGGGTTCAGCATCGCTGGGATTATCTACAGCACTTGCTCTACTCATCTGACCATGCACCTTCCGATGACAACTTATTTCGGTCCTTGTGAAAATTCTCTTAAAAACAGAACTTCAATTCTTTGGAAGTTTGTGAAAATCATTTAGACCAGTTCCTACTCAGAAGGATGCCAAGTTCCAGGAGGATGAAATCATGAATCTGCATCAAAGATGGTGGAAAGGTAGGGACACAAAATGGCATATATCTATGTACGAGGGTCATTCAATAAATAAGGTGAATTTTTCGGTATAAGGACTTCTAATACAGATAGAAGCTTACTTTTTTATTTTATTTTATCATTTTTTTTCTTTTACTTCTTTTTCACATGGATTTAATTTCTTTTGCAGATTAAAAAAAATAACTTTGAGAGTTTTGGAAATGCCGACCAAGAAGCATGCTCCGGGATTAAACAGCGGTCAGTTATCAAGTTTTTGGTTGCTGAAGGGTGCAAACCAGTTGAAATTCATAGAAGAATGTCAACTGTGTGTGGTGCCACTTGTTTCAGCCAAAAAAATGTCTACAAGTGGGCTAAATTGTTTAAAGAAGGACAGAGCAGTGTTGAGGATGAAGATAGGCCTGGGAGGCCTACAGAAGTGAGGTCTCCTGAGGTGATCGAATCAGTCAATGACCTCATTCAGTCTGAGAGAAGAACTACTGTCAACAGCTGAGGCAGGTCAGGAAAGACATAAAGAACAAACGCAGGGGTCATCAGTCAGAAGGAGTCATCTTGCATCATGACAATGCAAGGTCTTACACAGCAGCCCAAACGGTGCAGACCATCAACGAGCTGGGCTGGGAACTGCTCCCTCATCCCCTTACTGCCCAGACCTTGCCCCTTCAGACTTTCACCTGTTTGGTCCCTTGAAAGCGTTCATGAGAGGCACGAAGTTTAAAAGTGACGATGAAGTCAAAAGTGTTGTGAGCGACTGGCTGAGACATCAGTCCAAAGATTTTTACGCTGAGGGAATACAGAAGCTTGTGCACAGATGGGAAAAGTGTGTGACAGTGCTGGGAGACTACGAAAAAAAAAAAAAAAAAAAAGGTAAGACTCTATCTGTATTAGACATCCTTATACTGAAAAATTCACTTGAGTTATTGGTACAAGGGTCATTCAATAAATAATGTCTTTGTAGACTTTTTTTAAAAGTGATTTTCCAATGGAATATTTAATCCTATATCAATGGTCATCCTAATTTAGTATTTAAGGAAAACCAAATTTATTTTGTAAAATTTTATTGTTTCACAATCACAAATGATGACAATAAGGAAAATTTCAAGAAACTTTGAAATTTAAAAATTAAACTTTTATCACATTATATGCAACGATTTATGGGCAGACATCAAAAGAATAACCATTATTACAAAAGAACTTGTCTTTGTAATACTAACTGAATACCCATCCCATGTTGGAATAGAAGCTCTCTTAATGCTATTGATAATAATAATAATAAAAATTCCACAACAAATTTGTTTCACTTATTGAAATAGTTCTATTATGATTTTAATAATAGTACTGTAGCTTTCTAGTGACTTTTCAGAATCTGCAATATTATTGGTCCTGACCTGGCATCTGGGCTTCAGTTACTTTCCCATTGCCATAACATAGCTTCCCTGTAACTTTTCTATAGATATTTTCATGGTAATTCTTCTGATGAGCTTTTCCTCTATGGTGCTTAGACTTTAGGAATTTCAGTGCAGTATTAGATTGGCAGCAAGATCTCATCATTTTACAGTTGAAATGGCTAGATGTAACCGTAAGTTCTGTGCTAACAGATTCCTCTCTCACACTTCTTGCTTGTGGAACTCGCTTCCAGCTTCTTGCTTCATTTTCAAAAATTTAAATGCAATATCACTCATTATTTTCTGTCTTCTCTCCTTAATAGTATATTTTTCTTGTATTCTCTAACACTCAGTAACACATTGTGTCTTAGTGGCTTTATTACCTTGCTTGGTGTAAAATTATTAAAAAAAACAAAAATCAAAATAATAATAATAAAAAGCAATTAATAATAATTCAGCAAACTGACTTTTTTTTTTCACTTGCTTAAATAATTCAGTACAGTTTTAGGAAAATGTAATTAAATAGATTTTTTTTTTTAATCATTTCACCCAACTAAGGCAACAACACCACCAAGATACAAAGGGGCTACTGGAGGTAAAAGAAAATGAGAAAACTTTAGAAGGAATTGGAAACCCAATCCTAAACAGAAAACAAGAGATGGACATCTTACCCTGTTCAAAATATAGGGAAGAAGTGAGAACTGAGCAATAGGCAAACCTATTTACTCCTATTAGTTTATTTTAACTTATTCGGATAATTCCATAATTGGCTTTACTGCTCTGCTCAAATAATTTGCATTAGTGTGAAATGGTAGATGACTACACTGGTTACTACAAACACTGCAGGAAATAAGTTCAGGGCCTAATTACAGAATTCTATAAAAAATGTATTAATTAAATTTAAAGTTTTTAGCTTCCATTTTTGAAACATGGTTATTACTGTGTAGCGAAAAAAAAACATATTTTAAATCAGTTAATTTATAATATTTATGCTCTATAAATTTACATTGAGCACTGTTTAATAAAAATAGAAAATATCAATAAGAACACCGGATTATATATTTTACTGTTTTTTTTTATTTATTTATATATACATATATTATTCTAAAAGGCAAAAACATTTAAAATTTCATGAAGTTATATTTATTTCATTAGGGTGTTAAAAAAGGCCCTCATTCATCAGACCTTCAAATCCAAAACACTAGAATAGGCCTTCTTCTAGCCAAAAAATCTTTAAAGAATAAAATTAAAAAAAAAAATGCTTTTGGATTTGAAGTTCTGATGAATTGGGACCTTTTAAAGACCCTAACGCAATAAATATAACTGCCTGAAAGTTTAAGTGTTCACACCTTTTATAATAATAGTTATTTCTCTGTCTCTGACATAAAGCTCTCTCTGGATTTATATCCTCTTGGAAATATTCATACTGATCGCTAATATTATCATTATATATATATAATATTTTCTGTTTATATGTTATTTTAATAGATACAAGTTATTTAAACAAATGCTCTGCTTTTTAAATAAACAGTATTAATTACGTTTACCAACAATTTATTATTTAAATAATTGTTGGACTTAATCCATTTCATAGTATGTAGTCAATTTCTACACTAAGTTATATTTCATGAGTAGATATGGTCATTCAGGAAAGATTGTTGAAAATTTGTTTTTTATAAACAGTAATTTGAACTTTGCTAACCATACACTTCTCTGTAGTTGAGTAGTATAGCACACCAGATCAATTGACTTTTGTATATGACACTGGTTCAATTTCTTGAACATTCAGGCCAGTAAATGTAATACTGTTTATTTAAATCTATTAAAATAATGAATAAATAGAAAATATATTAAATAATTGTCAGACTTAATCCATTTCACTATATATATATATATATTATCCTCCACAGACAGACTGTTTCGTTGTATCACAGCTCTTCAGTGTGGCTAGACAATACATCTGATTGCTTCAAGCCATCAGACTATCATCATGTGTGTGTGTGTATAAAGCTGGTAGTAATAATTACATGTTAATGATAGAGAATGTTTTTTGTTTATGTAACCTGGGAACATAGACAAAATTTAGCCTTATACAAATTTAAAACTTTAATCAGTAAATATGGACATTTATGCCTACAAGAAAAGAGATTGTCAAACGGACACTTTTTCCCATGACACTGCTTTTATTTTAAGTCCCCTCACTCTTCGGCAATGTTTATTGTTCTAAAAAGCAATGATTATAATTGTAATAAAATCTAACTATATGATAAAAGAAAATTTATACATTTTCTTTGTTCTTGAGAATTGACAACAAAAAATGCACATGGAACTAGAACAGTCTACCCCAGTGAGCGAAATAAAGGGTTCAGTTTGACATTCCAACCACCTGAAGAAGGCCGAAGCGTACAACAGCCAAAATGTTGTGATAAATATGGCGACAAAGATGAGGACAATAGTCCGAATAATGTAAATAATGAAAAATAATAAACACTGTTTATTTACTATTCATTATATTGTTTATTCGAATGGTTGTTAAATTGCCAATTGATTTGAACTTTATAAAATGGTAAATAAAAAAAAATTTAAGAATAGTGCATTGCATTTCTTTTATTTTTAACTAAATTGGATATGTTTTAGAATATTGTAAATATAAATTACACTTGTAAATAAACAACCTAAAAAATAATGTTTAATATTTTTGTTGGAAATTCTCAAGAACATAAAAATATCAGGTTTGGGTTTTAATACAATTCTAATCCTTGCTTTTTAAAACAATAAACATTGCCAAGGATGGTAAGTAGTAAAAATAATAGCAGTGTCATGTTAAAAAACTGTCCTTTTGACACTGCTCTTTTTTGTGGGTGTGATGGTCTAAGTTTGCTGAAATTTCTTTCATATGTTTATTACAATTCTAATCATTGCTTTTTAAAACAATAAACATTGCCAAGGAGTAGCTAAAATAAAAGCAGTGTCATTAGAAAACTGTCCTTTTGACTGTCTATATTTCTGAGATGAGGTATTATGTACAGTATTTACATTAGTCGGACTATTGTCCTCATCTTTGTCACAACGTTTTGGTTCAGTTCGAAATTCCAACCACCTGAAGAAGGCCGGAGCGTACAACGGCCGAAACGTTGTGACAAATATGGCGACAAAGATGAGGACAATAGTCCGACTAATGTAAATACAGTGTCCTTTTGACATTGTTTTTTTTTTCACAGGTATAAAAATCCATGTTTGCCATTTAATTTTCTTTTTAAATTTTATTGATAATAAAACAATCTTTTTATAATCTTTTATAAATTTCTTTTTCATATAAAACTCATTTGAAAGCATATTGACACATACATACTTGGAAGAAATCATTATCTGATCAGGGTCGTTTAAAAAGCCTATCCCAAAATTTTTACATCAAAAGTTGACATTCTCCATGTGTTTTAATGTGGCATTTCAAGGCGGCGTTTGCTAAAAGTACAGACTTGCATATCTCACAACAAAATGGTTTTTCTCCTGTGTTTCTGTTTATGTGCCTTTAAATTTGAAGCATGTGAAAATCCAGCAGCATATTTGAAAAAATATAGGGTTTCTCCCTGGCATGTATGTGCCAGTGTCCTATTTGAGAAAAGGAGACCAGCATATCTCTAAAGAATATGGTTTCCCTCCATTGTGTTTGCATGTAGTATTTCAACAGACTTATCTGAAAATTCAGATTACATATGTCACAAAAAACATATGAAGACTTTCTGGAGAAAACCATATGTTCTTTTAAAATTGAATTCTGTGAAAATACAGATCCACACACAGACTTTGTATTGTCTCTCTCCAGTGTGTGTTTGTAAGTGCTTCTTCAAATTTGAACTGCGAGAACATCTACATCCACACACCTCACAATGATATGGTTTATCTCCAGTGTGCATCCATATGTGTCTAGTTACTGATGAATTTCAGGAAAATGCAGATCTACATATTTTACAAGAATATGCTCTCTCCCCAGTGTGTCTTTGCATGTGCTCTGTTAAACCTGAGCTCTGTGCAAATGCAGATCCACACACTTCACAAGAATATGGTTTCTCACCAGTGTGTATTTGCATGTGTCACTTTAGATGTGAGCTTTGTGAAAAGGCATATGCACACACTTTACAGCAATTGTTTTTTCTCCAGTGTGAATCTTCATGTGTCTCTCTAAAGATGACATGTAAGAAAACACAGTCACACACTTGACAAGCATTACACTTCCTTGAGTAAGTCTGCATGTGTCTTTGAAATTTCAATTCTGCAAATTTCTGATTCTAGAATTTTAAAAGTATTTCTTTTTCTTTGTGTGTCTTTCATATGCATTAAAATGATTGCATCACATCATAGAGTTGCTATGTTAGGATCACTTTGGCATCCATTTTTTTCACACTGGGCAATCCATGAATAAGAAAGAATTGTTATAAGTAATTGAATGGAAATTTAAACAGAATTAAAATCTTAACTGAAAAGAGAGAAAGCAAGTTAAATATGAGGTGGTATCAGAATGTTCCAGGATAGTATATATCATTTTTTTTTTCTTAATCATTTCACTCCAAGTATGAGGTTAAGTCAAAAATGATCTGCACTTTCACCATGTGCTTATAGGTGGTACTATTGCGGTCACATGATCGAAATTTAAGCTTGATCACACCATTTTTTCTTGCTGCTGTTACAATGTAAACATGGCCACTTTGCTAGCAGTATTCACTAAGGAAGAACAAAGTGGTTCTATAGAAGGATACTGAGACTTCAATGGATGGAGCAAATAAGTAACAAAGATGTCTTAAAGCAAATGGTAATAAAAAGAACACTTATACACAGAATCATAAAAAGACAGTTGAAATTTCTTGGACAGATAATGAGGAAGGAGGGCTTAGAGAACTTAATCCTCACAGAGCTTATTGATAGCAAGAGAGAAAGAGGAAAGCAGAGGGCCACCTACTTGATGAACTTGGGTGAATGGATGGCATAACAGGATTCTTAGCAAAAGGAGAAACACTACTAAAGGCTAGAAGGGATTAGAGGCTGTGGAGAACCATGATCACCCACGTCCTGAAGGGACACAACATACAAGAAGATCCTTCCCTTTCAGAACTCAATATAACTTATAAAACTATGTCACTATCCATAAGCAGTTTTAATATGTCACAATTGTTACACATTTTGGTTTAAATCTCTACTTTTCTTCCTTCAATTTTTTTCCAGTTATTGTCTCTTCATATCCAGCTATTCATTACTTTCTCTCTGCTACATTCATAGGGGAAAGTGTTCAATATTGGGAATAGAGCATTCATGAAGCATTTACAGTGTGAAAATAGGCATCAACACTGCATGGAGACTTTCAGCTTCAGACTTCAGTGTAAATTTTCAGGCCACGATTCCTATTCCGGAAGTTCAACAGGCAGTCACATGTGGCCAGGGAACAGACCTGTCACGGTCGGGCCAAGCGGTCAGCAGAGGAGCATCAACCACCGTCAACATGTGTGAACTACTATGAGAGATCAACCTAGATCCGAAGCCAGCTTATGAACTATACCACAAGATAGCTGTCCTAAACCCTCACGTTCCTGTTGAAATAAACCACGTAAACCTATTTCTGCTGTTGTCGTATTTCTTTCTTGCAACCATACGCTTGTCTATAACATTAACCTGGGAAAACCTAGCAATTTTACTATTTGACTTGCCACACTGATGCCATCCTGTTATTTGCCCTTGTTGAAATTCACCAATTTCCTTACTTCCACGAACTTTCATTGCAAGATATAAGACAACTATTGTTCATAGATGAGAGTAGCTTGATACTAACACGGTATTGTCTGAAAAAAAGAGACAGCCACAAGCCAAAATTGCTGTAATCAAGGGAGGCTAAAAACTTATCATAGCCTACTATATATGAGTGAGGATTAATTGACCACAATTTCTTTCAAGCATGACTGACTGAAAAGTGATGTGCATGAGGGTGCACATAAAAGTGTTGTGAAAAACTGATCAGACTGTATCTGCTTGTCTATGAGGGGCTAGTTCTTATAGGGGTCCATGAGCCAACCACAGCTACAAAGTCAAGTCTGCCTTGCTATCTCACTCATAGGTAACCTATGATTAAATACAAAAAGAAAAATGATAATTGAGATATAGTATATACATTGTGGATGGTATATAGGGAAATAATCATGTAAATATCATTTGTAAACATCCTCACTTACAAAAGATACAGTTGGTTTAATGTCCTTTCTTCTTTGCCAGCTGGTATGCACAGCACTTGGCCAGTCATGTGGTCCTTAATGGCCACTCAGTGAAGCCCTGTCTGTACAGGAAACAGTTTTCGGGTAGACGCTGCCAAGGAGAAGTTGCTTTTCTGATATATGTCTAAAAACAGTCTCTTGCAATATGACGTAACAGACTTGTGAGTAGAGGCAGCATTTGTAACAGTCACTGGCTTTCTTTTTCAGAGTCAGGTAGAAGGCATGTAACATATTTCTACACTTTGTTAGTGTGTTCTATTTCATTTACATTTGACTTATCAGCAGCAGTCTGTATTTTTCTATTTTGAAACAACAGGGAAGCAAAACCTACATCAAAACATGGAAATGCCAGAAATGCCAGTATGTAATGTTAAAATATGAGGTAAGAATGACACTAAGATGAACAGGGACAAAGCAGCAGGACCATATGCGATCATAATCAAAATGCTGTTAGCCTTAGATTATTTCAGGATTGATAAGTTTACCAGATTGACAAAAGAAATGCATAACAGTGGTGAAATACTGGAAGACCTCAGTAGATTTATTTTCATAGCAATGCAGAATAAGTCAGGTGCAAATGAATGTGAGCTCCACTGAACAGTCCGCTTAATGAATGATATAACAAAATTCATTAGGATTCTAATGAACAAACCTTGTAACAGAATTTGTCTGTATATAGGGCAAGAACAGTTTAGCATTGTTTAAGACACTGGAACAAGAAATGTTATTTTTATGAGCTGAATGTTATCAGAGTGAATAATGCAAATGCAGAAGTCATAGGTTTCACAGATTACATAAGTGTATTTGATGAAGTATGACAAAGAGTTACTTAAAATACTAGACACCCTGATATGCATAGGAAAGATATTCAAGTAATTTGTAAAATATACTGGGACCAAATAGTCTGTATGTGGATAGAGAAAGAATTCAGTGAACACACAAAAATAGAAAGAGGAATGAGACAAGGATACATTTTCTCACTGGATTTATTCAAGCTATACAAGAAAATCATATCTCAATAGTAAGCCTGATCAGATCAATAAGGTCAAATTGGCAGCTGAACTCAAAAATGACTTACAGTTGTTAACTGGAGCAAAGGATGGCTTATTAATTTTAACACCTCACAAAACAAAACTGCTCTCTACTAATCATATGAGAAACCTTTTCCTGCCTTCCATCAACATGGCTAACGCTAACCTCCAGGCGAGTGACTCATTGCAGAACATTCTTGGCTGAGATGAAGTGGAAAGACTATATTGAATCCATTGCTCGGTCTGCTGCGAAGAAAGTTGGTTCACTATGTTTTACTCTCATGAATCTATCTTACATATTTATAAGTCAACCATTCATCCATGCCTCAAATATTGCTGCCACATATGGTCTGGTGCTCCTGATATATATTTAGAGATTCTTGATAAAGTCCAAAGCAGAATCAGCAATATTATTGGTCCTGACCTAGCATCTTGGTTTCAATTACTTTCTCACTACCATAGATTTGCTTCTCTGTGCTTTTTCTATAAATATTTTCATGGTAATTGTTCGGATGAGCTCTTTACTATAGCACTTAGACTTTTTGAATTTAAGTGCAGTACTAGATTGGCAGCAAGGTCTCATCATTGTACTGTTGAAGTGGCTAGATATAAATAAATTCTATGCTAACAGTTTCTTTTCTTGCACTTCTTGCTTGTTGAATTCTCTTCCAGCTTATTGAATTCCAGTCAAGTTTGATCATTAAAAATTTGAAGGCAATGTCAGTCATTATCTATTGTCTTCCTGATGACTCTTCTATTGTTCTCGCTCCTCAAAAATGCTTCCGTTTTCTAATTATTTCACACCCAGTAACCCCTTGTGTCTTAGTGGCTTTACTGCATTGCAGTGATATGATTAAAACAAAAAAAATACCAAGACTCCCCATAATTATCAGCCAACATAATCTTAAGATACAAAAATGACACTCAGAGTGACAATTGTCCCTTGAAGTAAATCCCAAAAGTGAATGGCCGTCATTGATACTTTAAAAGGCCCAAAAGAGGAAAACCTGACCATTGGTACTTGAAAAAATTCAGTAGAACAAAGAATATTGAAAAATGTCATATCTTGAGAGTAACATTGTCCTGTCCTCCTGAGGCCAATAGTTTGGGATGACAAGTTAGATGTTATGGGTCAATCCTGGGACAATACAACATTTTTTTTTTTAAATTAAAATGTTATAATAGCAGTAGAACCAGACATTGCCCGAGGATGTACCAGTCAAGAGATATTGTTTAAGGTTGACGGACACGCATGTCTTAATTACTTTTGTTTTGTTTTTTACGAATTGGTCAAACCCAGACTCAAACAAAAACATTGTTTTCAATCGTTATGAGTCTATCGATTAAATAGAATTTTATTATAAACATTTGTCTTGTAAATGGAATTTTTAAAGCATTCAAAATAAAAAAAAAAATGTTTTCAATTCGATATGAGTTGTCTTTCATTCTGGAGGCATGCCTCTTAATCGTGTTTTTAAATATTTTTGCAAAAACAATTGTGTTTTTCCAATTTTGGCATGGTAGAAAACATTTGTCGTGTGAAGTTTTGTTGAAAATGGACAATCTGCAGTTTATTTTTAAGATGTATTCCTTTGAATTAAAGCCCAGAAGTGAATGGCCATCAGTTATTAAAGATAGGATCAGGGCTGGTGTACTCTGACCAGGGATGGGGTGCTAAGCCTGATTTCAACTGACAACCCCCATTAAGAATCACAAATTAAAGTCAGCACAACTATGAAAAGGATGCCAAAAAAAAGTCAGTTATGTGTTTACAAATTCATGATCGGTTGCCATTTTCTTTTATTGTTACCATCAAAAAGTCTTCCTGCTATTTACCCCATAGTTGGGTGGGGGAGAAGAGGATTCATGCCTTTCCCAAGGGTATTAGTATGTAAGTGAATATAACGGGACTGGAATCCGAACACATATTCCTAAATCTGAACTGCTATCCTTTAAACAAGTCTAAATAATAATAAAAAAAAACAGTATATAAAACTATTCTTCATCTATAATCTTGAACGTTAAGATTTTTTGTGTTAAAAAGTTGAATAATTTTAAATGTTAAAAATTGCTGCAAAGCATTGTCAATTTAAGATGAAATGATCTATTATGACATGTCTAATTTGTATTTAGTTAAATTGTATGAGTTTCTATTGCAAATGATCATTATAATAAAATTTTTGTTTTATATGGATAGTACCTTATGAAAATTGAGATATCGATCCCAGATCACAGTCTCTTGAGCCACAAACCTGAATCTATTTTCAAATTGACTCATCCAAATTTCTTTCTGAATTTTTGGGACAGTCAGATTAATATTTCCCTCCTTGTTATTATCCCAATGTTTCAGCCTTCATCACTTCATCAAAACAATTTGGTGGCCTGATAAATCATACTTATTTGTACGTTTATATATTGATGGATACATTTTTCAACCAACCTTGCGGTGGTTCTGACAGTGCCAAAAATTGAAAAAACACAATTGTTTTTGCCCGAAATCAATTTGAAAACATGATTGTGTCCGTCAACCTTAAACAATAATCTTTGTCAATTTTATTTTTCAGTCTTTATGATGGTCGATATTTGATCTATCTCTTACTGTTACATCCCCGGGCAACGCCAGGCTCTACTGCTAGTATGATATAGAATTGCATGTTGGTGTATTGTAGATGAGTGCATATTCACATGTAAACAGAGAATCATACAAAAAACTTGGGTTTCTACTACAGTATATATTCTTGTTTTTATATAAACTGTATTGAAACAAGTATTTCTATGTCTTTTTAGTATGTCTGTTTTCTTATTCTCGTCCAAAAGTTACAATAAGTACATATAAGCATTGTTATAATATGCTGAGTTGGAACAACTAAAGAAAGTTTGTATTTACTTCATCAATATTTATAACGGTCAAGCTTAAGTCAGCCTTGCACTGAGTTGGAACAACCAAAGTAAAAACTTGTCCTACTTCATTGGTGGAATTTTGGCAAAGCACGTGCAAACACTATTCGTTGGAAATCAGAAAGAGTTCAGTCAACAGTGAATCGGAAACAGAAATATACTCCAACGGGGGACATCTTTTTCTATGTTCTGCTACATCTTAGAATAAGGAGTGGGGAGAAAAAGGAAATTGAAGGAAATGTTTGTTTTTTTTAAACAGAACAGCCTAATGGGCATTTGGCAAAGCCAAGTGGAGGTAATAAAAATGTTTAGTTTTTTTAAAAAGTAATGATTAAAATTATAATAAAACCTAAACATGATGAAAGTGAATTTATACATTTTTTTATCCTTGAGAATTTACAACAATTGTTTATTTTCAAGAATAATTTTATATTTACAACATTCTAAAAACTAATACAATTAGAACTAATGCAATGCAATAATTATCATTTACCAAATTTTTTAAATAAATAAAACAATTTTTTATTCATAAATTTATAAGCATTTACAAAATTATTAAAATATGTGAACCAATTATAAGGAAATCCTTATTATTTATCATTGCATAAAGATTGAATTAAATAGCAATTAGCCAATGTTTGCCAACCATTCCAATAAATGATATAATAGTGTAAATAAACAATTGATGTTTATTATTTTTGTTGCCAATTTTCAAGAAGAAAATGTATAAATTTACTTACTTTCATATGTTTAGGTTTTATTCCAATTCTAATAACCGCTTTTAAAACAATAAACATTGCCAAGGAGTGAAAGTATTTAAAATAATCGTAGTGTCAATTGAACAACCGTCCTTCTGACACACTGAGAAGCCGCTGTTACTTACTTTTGAGGTCTTTTTTGAACAGTCGGAGACAGAGGTCAGTTTACCTGGGGGAAAAAAACAATTAATAAGAGTTGGAATTAATGCAGGCAAGGTTTCACAGCTCTAGCATCACTCCTTCATAGTCAGCCTATGAACTTTTCAGTCCACCCTCATGGAAATTGAAAGTTCAATCTCTGGCCCAAGTAGTACAGACTTAGACTCAATGAAAACAGGGAAAGCAATAACTGATATCCCTTGACATAGTGGAACGAGAAGAATCAATCCCTGTAGATTAAATAAAGAGTTCAGTTTTATTAATTTTATGATATTAGTCTGAATATAAACAGTTTAAGGCTCCAGGTCAGGTTAAGAGTTGCCCCACAAGAAAATAGCTGAGTTGATTAAAACAATAGTTCATAAATTTAGTGAGATAAATAGTGAGTTCAATCCTTGCGCTGGGTAGTGCACAGACTTACTCAGTGGAAATAAGGCAGCCAATAACTGAGCAGTGTAACAGGTTGCTGGAGCCTTTTCCTAATGTCCTCGGTTGCATCCCAGATTTGATAGGATTTTATCCTGGTGACATATATAACCAGGTAGTGGGGATGTGCTCAGCTCCTTGTCACAGCAAGCAATTACAACTGGTTGGCTTGCTGCACCACATATGACCAGGTAGATCAGGTAAATTGGCAGTATCAGCCAACTATGTCATGCCTGGGAATAAGTGCCAACAAAGCCAATAGATTTCTCTGTCCCACTTCACTTGAATAGAGATTAAGACTTTCCCACTTCTACCTGTTTGACAACAATCATTAGTAGTTATACCCAAATTCTGTTGTTCTGTCCCTGCAGAAACTCAGTTTGATCTCCAACAGTGTGTGATAACCATTCACTTCTGGTTGGAGCAGAGTGCTGATGGTCGGTTTGAGCAGAAAAAGATCTTTGATAGATGAACCAAACATGTTTTGTAAGCTTAACAAAATTTAATGCAAAGAGAAAAAAGTAAATGTACAGAATTTAACTTCTATGAAATAACGTCTGAGGGTTCTCTCTGAATTCACTGTGTCTGTGTGTTCGGCAGACTTCATTATCACTAAACTGAAACCTAAGGAACACCTTACGATATCATCAGACTCTTTAAGGATACCTTGGCATGGTGTAATGGTTAGCAAGCTTGTCTCACTAGAACAATTACGACTGAGTAGTGAGTTCGATCCTCATTGGATGCCCCTTACTTTTGGCCTTGTGCCACAGCTAAGCTACACTTAGAAAAATCACCATAATCAGACTTAGTAGGTTTATCACCATAATGTGAGAATACTGGATGAAAAGCCAGCCTCATCATATATTCCTGCAGTCACATCATTCAAGTCAGTGGTCACACGCAGAGAAATAAAATGTTGATTTAGTAAAAGAAGAATAAATTGACTATCATTTCTTTTTCAAAATAAGAATAATAGTGATCCAAATGGGATAAAAACAATTTTTAAAAAAAACTAAATTGACAACAGATTTTCATTCAAGGTGAGTAAATGGGGAAAATTGGATTTCTCTGAAAGGAAGCAGTCTTGTGGTTTTTCTGGGTCTGGAAATGTCAGTGAAAGTTTGGAATTCACTTTCGCACCAAGCTCAGGCTAAGCACATTTTTCAATCAGGCTCCTCCTTTCACAAGAACAAAACTCTCACCATTTACCCACCTTGCATGAAAATCTATTCTCAATCCTGTCCATATCAACTGTTAAGGTGATGAGACCTTTCCACCAACCTAGTACTGTGCTTGAATTCATGAAGTCAAAATACCACAGAGGAAAGCTCATCAGAACAATTATGAGATGGTTCCACACTCCTCAAAATCTCCTGAGGCCTTGCTGTTGGACATAGTTTATCGTCTTACCAAGGACGAAAAGTTGGCTGGAATACAAGAAGCTGGAAGAGAGTTTTACAAATAAGAAGTGTGAGAGAAATACTGCTAGCTATTTCATCTATAAAATGATAAAATCAGGCCACCAATCTAGTATCGCCCTTAAATTCATAACGTTTATGGGCCAAAGAAGAAAGCTCATCAGAACAACTACCATGAAAATATTTATAGAAAAGACACAGGTAAGCTCCATTATGGCAGTGGGAAAATAACTGAAGATGCCAGGCCAGTACCAATAACATTGCAGATTCTTCTTTGGATTTTATCAAGAATTTCTAAATCCATATCAGAAACATCAAATCAGATGTGACAGCATTTTTATATAATTTATATAAAAGCTCACGGCAGACCTTTTATTGGAACAGACAGGCTTATAAGTTGAAAAATGCCCGCCAGCATTTGTATTTGCTACAAAAGAATACGTAAAAAGTGTGAATAAAATGGACAACAAAATATAATTTTAATGATTTTTTATTTACATAAGAGAATATAACTGAAGTAATTGAATCAGTTGTTTTTGTTTTTAACGCAACATTTAAGCCAATCACTTCTACAATCCATATAGAAAAAGTCCCTTTTTCTTGGTTGTGCAAACGGAACAAAAATGGTAACAAATATACTGATTGGACCAACCCATTCATAGTAATGCACACAACACAGGAAATTCCATTCAAGAAAAGAGAAATGAATTCAATGTTAGAATAATAATGACTCCTCTTAAAACTTTTTTTCTTTTGCATCTAATGTAACCGAATATTCATTTATGTTAAATATAAGACTATATGGGTTATGCCCAAAGTAAAGCTTCTCATTTTACTGTTAGACACAGCGGACAGTGGTAGAGCAGTAGAGTTTGAATCTTCCCAGCAATGATCCATCAGGTTTTTTGATTTTTTTTTTTTTTTCCAGGTAGCAGTTCGATAAAACAACATCTGACATGAAAGCATGTATAAAGCAGAGGCGTGTTATGAATTTCTTGATGCAGAAAAATTACACCCACTGGAATTTAGAAATACTAAATTTTTATAGTGACCAAACAGTGGATGAGAGCACATTTAGGTGGTGGGTAAAGCATTTCAGCAGTAATGACAATTTTAATAGAGGAGTTGGTAGGTTCACCTACCATCTAGTTCACACTCTTCCCCAGTCTTTTGAACAGGAGTAAAGGTTTATCCATTGTTTCCTGCTTTCCTTGTTCCTTCAAAAGTCTTCTCATTCTTTTTCATGCCCCTTACATCTTAGTGACATTATCACCTTGATTAAATGAATTGATTAAAACAAACCAAAAAAAAATCTTGATCTGGGTCGTCCTTCACAGCTGTTCACCCATAACATGAAGAACACTTAAAAGATGCATCGCCAATGGTGAAAAGATAATGTTATGTAGCTGAAGATTTGCCCGACAGAGCAGTGCTATTGTGTTCCCTGTATCTGTTGTAGCTTCTGCAGAAATAAATAAGAAGTAGTACCTTGGGAGCAATCCTGGTATATTTGTATGTTTTTCAAACATTGTCATTGAAGATGCAAATCTAAACTAGTTCACAGACTTTAATAAATGTAAATAAAAATGAAAAGTATTATTGTTTTAAATGACTGTCCATATCCATGTCCTACAGGTGAAAATATAAGGTTGAGTCATAAGTAATTCCCATTTTTGAAAAGCAAGCCTGTTAATTATAAAATGGCAGTTAACAAATTTAGAGTACACTAAAGTACACTTTAGTATTTTAGTGGAAGTACACACTGTGGATCCAATGACAAACATTGTTTTTCATGGCCATGACAAACAGCAGGAAATAATACAAGAAAAAGAATTTAAGCTCAGTTGGTCCTATCCTACCTCTCATAATTTCCTGACCTTGAACCAACCAATTTGTTTTTTTTTACTGTCGTTCACAGAATACAAGGCACAAGAAGCACTCAAGGTAGATGGTTTCTGAATGAGATTGTTGTAAGGACATAAAGGGAGGAGGAAGAGGTGCATATTATGAGAATATGCAGGATAGATACTGGTTGACTCTAGACTTGAATACAAAAGGAATAAGGATGATTCGATGTTATGTATGTGGCATGGTGGGTTCTAGCTGTAAAGGTCTAAACTGCTGGAACTAAGGAATGTAGCTTGTCTGAACATTTGCCATGGTAAGAGTGAATATTAACTATTTTGATCGCTGTAAAATGTTGTGATGCAAAAAACAAATCTAATGAAAACCAGATTCAAGAATTTGCCAAAAACCTTTTCATCTGCAGAATTTTACATAAAAGATATCAAAGACCTGATAAATGATGACAAGTCATTAAAATTAACAGTGAATATATAATCGAATAAAATTATTTAAGACGTAACCTAATAAGTTTCTGAAAGTTTGCTAATATTAAATATTTTCATCGTTTGGACTGTTGTCCTCATCTTTATTGCCATATTCGTGACTTTTTGGCTGCTGTATGCTCCGGCCTTCTTCAGGCAGCTGCCTTCAACCCATGTGCCACACATCTCGAGGCTGTTTACTTGCAACAGGATTATATGTTGGAATTTTGAACTAAACCCTTTATTTAGTCCACAGGGGTAGATTGTTCTAATTCCACGTACCATGCCTTTTTTTGTGATATCTCAGTTTCCGTTAATTCCCTTTAGTAACTAAACTCTCCAAGTTTTTGTTCCCCTCTGCTATGGGCAGGTAGTGAACTCACAACTCTTTTGGATTACTTCAACAAACATTTTTATCCACTGGGCCATGTGTCCTTGAGGACCAGTCTAGATTTCTGAGATGAGGTATTGTAAATATTTACACTATTTTCAGAGCATACAATGGTTGAAACATTGTAAATATGGCACCAAAGACGAGGACAACAGTTTATAATCTGGCAAATAGTTACAGTACCTCATCTCAGAAATATAGACATGTTTGCTAATGTTGCACTAAATTTGATTTTGATGGAAGCAAGCCTGGTACATTTTTTAAAAATTAGGAGTTCATTCCAGTGTGTCTCATGTGCTCCGACAAATGTTTTTATGAAACATGCAAGCTAAGTGGTTCACATGATTTTGCCTGTGCGTTTTTTACATGTCACCTCAAATATGAATTCAGTGAAAAAGATTGACAGATTTCACAAGAGTAGGGTTACTCTCAGGTGCACTTACATATATTTTTACACATGATGCAATGAAAAAGATGAAAAACACACCTGACAAAACTAACGTTTCTCTCCAGTGTGTATTCGCATATGGCGAACCAAACTTGACTTCTGTGTAAAAGCAGAGCTACACACTTCACAAGAATATGGTTTCTCTCCAGTGTGAGTTCGTATATGTTTCACCAAACTCAACTTTCTTGTAAAAGAAGAGTTACACATTTCACAAGTAAATGGTTTCTCTCCAGTGTGCATTCGCATATGAACCACCAAATGTGACTTTTTCGAAGCAGAAAATCCACACACTTCACAAGAGTATGGTTTCTCTCCAGTGTGAATTCGTGTATGTTCCACTAAACTTGACCTCTGTGTAAAGCAAGAGTTACATATTTCACAAGAATACGGTTTCTCGCCTGTATGGGTTCGCAGGTGTTGTACCAAATGTGAATTCCGTGAAAATGAAGAGCCACACACTTCACAGGTATATGGTTTCTTTCCAGGGTTTGTTTGCATATGAACTGTTAAAAGTGGTTTTGATGAGACAGAAAACTCACTCACTTCACAAGAATAAGGTTTCTCTCCAGTATGTATCTTCATATGTTCTGTCAAACTAAACTTATGTGTAAAAGAAGAGCTACACTCTTCACAAGAATATGGTTTCTTTCTAGTGTGTGTTCGCATATGTTTCACCAAAATCCCCTTCCTTGAAAAAGATGACTTACAGATTTCACAAGGATATGGTTTCTCCCCAGTGTGTGTTCGCATATGAACTGCCAAATGTGACTTTCTTGAAACAGAAAATTCACACACTTCACAAGAATAAGGTTTCTCCCCAGTATGTATGCGCATATGTTCCACCAAACTAGACTTCTGTGTGAAGGAAGAGCTACACATTTCACAAGAGAATGGTTTCTCTCCAGTGTGTGTCCGTACATGCTGAACCAAATGTGAATTCCGGGAGAAAGAAGAGCCACATGCTTCACATTTATAATGTTTCTTTACAGCGGGTTTTTGCATAGGAACAGCCATATTTTACTTCAAGTCCCTCAAAAAATGTAAGATCCAATTAAATTCATCATGTCAAGAAATTTGGTTCACAGAATAATTTGTTCAGGCCATAACACCTGTAGGCAAAAAGAAAATTATATTTAAAATATAATACTGTCATTCAGCAAATAAATTAGATTCACTTAATATTTTAATTGGTTAATAAACTGTGTGCATGTGGAGAGGAGTACAAAATTTTATTATGGCCTTAAAATCAGATGTTTTAAAAGTATATATAAATGTATACAAATATATGGTGAGATCAACTACAGGCATTGCAATCAGAAATAATAATTTTAATTTTTTTTTATTTTTCATATTACTATAAATTAGTCACTCCAAATAATAAATATAAAAAAATTCTTTATTAAATTTTATTAAAGTTAAAGTTTGCTATGTAAATGTATTGTAAATTGATCTCACTATAGAAACCAAAACAAAATATGCTCATAAAATGTGATTTCTTAAAATGTAAAAAATAAAAAAAAAATTGAAACTGGTAATCTTTTTTCATTAATTACTATCAGTTAAAAACTCCGGATTACAAATTAAAAAAAAATTGTCAATTTTTTTACATTTTAAGTAATCAGCATATTTTGTTTTGGCTTTCATAGGGAGGGATCAATTTAAATAACAGACTGAACCCACCTATTAACTTTTATAAAATTTAAGAATTTTTTTTTTTTATATTTGCTATCTAGAGTCTATATCTATATTCATCTATAAAAAAAAAAAAAAATCGTGCCTCATGTATAACCCCACCGACAAATTTATCCAAAACAAATTGGGAAATTGAGCAAGGATGAGGGAAAAAAAGTATAAACAATGTTTAACCTCTGATTATTTCTGTTTGCAGAGCCTATTGTACAACTCTACCAAATATATCTAAAACAAAACACGAGACAGAGCCACAAAAAAATTAGCAATGTTTAATCTCCATACCTTCAAAAAAGAAACTGTGTCAAAAGGACATTTTTTTTTTCTCTTAATACTGCTATTATTCTACCTTCACTCCTTAGCAATGTTTGTTTTTTTTGTGATGATTAGAAATGTAATAAAACCTAAACATATGATGAAAGTTAATTTATACATTTTTTTGTTCTTGAGAATTTACAAATAAAATATTAAATACTATTTATTTACAATGTTTCTTTGAATTTGGTTCATGGCATATCAACATCTATAGGTGATTTAATGCCAAAATATAAATAAGTTGAACACAATTTTATGGCTCCAACTAAATATATTTTCTATGCAATTGTATGCCTTCAACTACAGAGAAAATGTATTCTGGGTCATTTTACTATAAATATATATTGTTGGTCATAAAAATGTATTGCTGGTATTTTTACTATAAAAATGTATTTTTATACTTTCATAATGTTTTGTATTGGGGGTTCACTATTTTCCCATAGCTGGGGCCCCAACAAGTGCTACCATCTCAGATCAGGGTGGACAAGGAAACAACAGCAATTAATAGGTGGTTCCACATCCATCAAAACTTCCAATCTCCCAATCAGAAGCCTTATTGCCAGATGTAGTTCATCAACATACCCAGGACTTACATGGACATTTAGGGAAACATTTGAAAGTGTTTAGGTCAATAATACATTTCTTGGTAAAGAATATTTTGCCGCGAAAATAAACATGGGTATAAATTCCTTTAGGTAAATTAATAGAAAAGCAGACATTAAAGTCTTCAGAAATGTTTTATTCCAGCAAGGTTATAAGAAGACTTATTGCTCAATTCAAAGGAAATCAAATATGTATGATGTTTCATATTGCTGTAATGTTATATTTATTCAAAATAGCCAAGAATTAGGAAAGCCATAGAGAGAATATTGAAGGAACAGGTAGAGGAAAACAAAGAAAAAGAGGTTTATTAAATACTCATACATAGAACAGAATAACTTGAGTAAATCAAACACAACTCAAATCCTACTCTAATGTGGCTACTTGCCATATTTATAAATCGGAGCAGTCCATTGTGAAAGTAGAGAAGAGCAGGAAGTAGTTTGAATACTACTCTGCATCACATATAAAATTCATTTATTTGTGTGATCAAAAATTTATTGAAAATCATATGGGATACACAATTCAGAATGCAATCATAAGGTACTTTTAATTTCATGAAATACACCTGATTGATGCTCTGGTACACGTCATCAGTGATGTTTTCAGCTGAGGTTCACTGGGAGTTTTAGGTCATTCAACATCATGCCCCCTCCCCATGGTGACCCAGTCAATACTGATTGGGTATCGAGTTGTGTGCCATCAGTCAGCCACAACTTTCCTCATTTTAACACACTGCGACTCCTCTGGTAATTTATAGTCCAATCACAAATAACTTCCTTTCCACCAGCTTCTAAACTCTTCCATATAAAAGGAACGCAGTAACAGTTTCACTCTTGCAAGAAAAATGGCAAGTAAATCTTTTGTTTCTTTCACTTTGATATATTTTAAACATATTCACTTTTTTCCCGCATTTATTTTTAACAGTCCTATTTTGTGTAAGTTTTTTTTTTCTTGTCAGTTTCATTTATCTGGTTTTTCCATTAATGTTTTGGATGTATAGGTGGTGGAATGGTTTGAAATTAAAAAATCAGAAAGAAGAGAGTTTGCATTCCAGTTGGGTTTTTCAATTCAAATAATCTAAACCCAACATTTCAAGTCGAATTCCAAGCATCGGGAATTATAGGCAAGTTTTTGCTAGAGCAATGAACAATAATATTCTACATCTCACTAAAAATACAGCAGTCTATTGTAGGTTGTGCAAAAGCTGTAAAAGATGTAATGAAAAGAGAAGTTCAAGACACTTCAAATAGCCTAAATCTGACAGATCATGTCTTTGGATATTGATTGATTATAAATGAATCAAAATAGTAAAGAACTGATGAAACATCTTACCAATCTGGAGTTCTTTACAACTATGATGGAAGTATCTTTGAGGAAGACAACACTAAGACGTCAACCTGGTTACATCCAATGGAAGCTGGAAGTGAAGAGAATAATTTGGTGAACAAGAAAAAAACACATTGTTAGAAATATTAGTAAGATCATAAAAATCAAAATGCAACAAAGTTATGCAACATCTAAAATAATTCAAATTTGGGGGAAAAAAAGATCAGGCTTTGTTGGATATTTTCATATTTTACAAAACAACACACTAAATGCACAGTAACGAGACTGGCCACAATTTTGATTTAAAAAAAAAAAACAAACAAAAAAAAAAACAGTACTCTAATTAAAAGAGAAAATAACTTTCTAAGACAAAAATGTTTAGAAAGTGCTTTAATCACTAGATCATCTGCAGTAAATTTGCATCCAGGTTAATTACAATGTTTTGCCATTCTTAGCAGATCTATTATCAGAATGCAGGATATTTAATAACAAAAGTGATGGAAATATAAAGAAAAATAATCTAAACGAAACTGGCTAGATTATATACCCAAAACATTAAGAAACCCCCACCCACAAAAAAAGCATTTAGATTTTAGATTCTTTCCTTTGGGTGCATGTTTAGTTGTATCAACATAAATATCACTTTAATCTGATGACCTCCTAAAGCAGGGTTTGTACAACCTTTTTATACTAGTGGGGTGTTGTAACCTATGGAAGGTTACTGAATAGAATAATCACACAAATGTTGGTAATGAACGATAATACTTAGGACACAAACGACACATATAAGATTTGCCAGCAGCGTGTAGAGAAGTAGTCAATTGCTAGAAATGAGTCCACAATGAATTTCCCACTGCAGACCCACATACAGTATTTACTACTGTATTTATGTGAACATATCCATTATCGTCTGTAGGTATGCTACAACATGGGGCAAGTTAGAAATTTAGGTATATTCACCGGACCACAAAAGTACTTAATATAAATATGCTTTTAAAAAGTTCAAAACGTTGTGAATATCAAATTTTCATTATATATATATATATATATATATATATATATATATATATATACAAAAAATACTGTATTATTGACAGTAAAAAAATATATATATATATACACAAAATAAAATAAATTCAATGTAATTTTTAACATTGCTTTCCTTTTATAATATCTACTTTTATGGTACTAGTCTTCATTCTAAGAATATTAGTTAAATGGAAATCATTCAACCTATTTTTTTAAGCCATTTTTATGTTTTTCAAGCATGAAAAGAATTATTCGCAGCAGTATGTACTACCCTACATGTATAACAATTTTCTAGATAAATATCTGTCATCAACTGATTCATACTTAAATTTTTAGCACATAATTGCTGTTGATGAATCAAGCAATTGTAGTTGAGTATATCCTGAATAAATGATTCTTTGAAGCCTCCAGTCACTAAAAATGCCAACACTCTTTTAAAAAGAGGAAAATGAGTTTTTTCATCCAGCAGATTAAAAGTTATCATTCTTTATCACTAACAACATAATTGGACACTGATACTGCTTTTTCCAAATCACTCGGTATGAGCTCAAAGTCACTATCCCTTGACATTACAAAAAATGTTAAAAAATAAAACAGTCATTATTCATCAAACTGTAAAATTTTTGAAACTGAAACAATCAAAATGACAGACCACGCCCACAAAATTTTTCATAGGTTAGTTCAAAATTGTTACCAATTATATCATTAAGACATCAAAGTATATCCTTTTATTTATTCACTGCCTCATTAACAGCAAATTTGACACGAGGCTGGTGTAGAAGTCAAGTGACTTACCTACCAACATGGCTGCCTTCTTATGTACTCTTGAAAAGCAGGCCAGCTAATTTTACCTCATTTTATAGGAGAGTGCCCAATACACCAGTTAGGTTGGCCCATTTTGCTAGAATGGACCTGCGCAATACATTTGCATGAGTGGTCTCTATTCACCCATATATCTCTCCAGTAAATGACTCAAGTCAGTTTAGCTTCTGGCCACACTTACCTACTTGTGTGTCAGACCACTGGCAAGCTTACCAATATTTGACAGCTGGTTTAATGTGGGAGGTTCAAGCAAGAGTCTGAGGACTGCACCAGATGATCCAGAAACAAAAAATTGGAAGCTAAATAATTTTTATTTTGCTCTGGCACTTGTCCCATGTGCCAGCCAGTGTGTCTCAACAAAGAATTTGTCCCCTTCCCCTTCTAGTGCACAATCTGAGAAGAGTTTTCTCAACATAAAGTAAATTAAAATATACCCAAAGATTTTAAGGTGCAGTGGGTTGCATGAAAATATTAAATAGGTTATGGGTTGGACATCCCTGTCCTATATAAATGAAATTATTTGTAAAATTATTTTTTTTTTTTTTTCACATGTGTTAATCCCCACCACTTAGTTAATTTCATGAAATTTTGAGAAATTAAATTTTCATCCCAAAATTTGTTTTATAAGTTAAAGCAGGAGACCTTGGAAAATGTAAATCATCAATCTTCAAACTGCTACTCATTTCCCAAAAATCTTCTCTAAATTGTAAAATAAAAAATACAATTAAACTGACATGATTTAATTAGAAAAGTTTTTAATTGTTTTTATAAATAAGATTTAAGGGCACTATTGTTTTATTGTTTTTCTTTTTTGATGAATAATGAATTTTTACAAGAATTGTTTTCATTTTTTAAATTATAATTATAATTTGATAATTTATTAAAATTTTTAAAAAATATTTTAAAATTCTACATTAGTTTAATCCTGTTAGATATTGTTATTAAGTGAAAAACGATATTTACTTAATACTGACCATTTTGCACCAAAATTTTTTTAAATAAATTTTTATTTCTTTATATATATAAAATATTATGTAACATGCCCATTTTTGAAAGTATGGTTGACCATACACGATATTATCAAACATGAATGAATATCATAAATTTAAAGTCAATACTCCTAGAATTAGATCATGGAGAATATTTTCCATCATTTTTAAGTTTACTGAGTACTTAAAAATTATATAAGAAAGGCACCCACCCATCATTTTCTTAAATTATGTTTTAACAGATAAAGTCTCCATAGAACAACAATAAACATATCAACAACTTATCAACTTGTTATCACTTGTCAATCATGTAAGAATGGCTGCAGTTGGTTAAAATCACTGCTACTGTCTGTTTTAAAAATGCATTTCTGGATTACTTTAAACTTAAATAATATTTTCTTAAAAATCAGCTAATATTTCTCAAATAAAGTTTATTTTTTGGAAGATTTTTTAATACAGAGACTTACATTGTGATGAAAGGCAACTAAAAAGGGGCACTAATCAGCTATTTTAGAAAAAAAAAAAAAATCAATTTCAATCAATATAATTTCTGTTTGAAAAACACCAGAGTATTTTGCTTACTGGAAATAGCAAATTTAATCTTTCAGATTTTAATGAAAGCTTCAAGAATGTTTTCATTTAAAGAAATTCATCTTAAACCTTACGTATCGCAAATTACTGGCAGTACCCACAGAAAAGGCATGGCACATGGAACTAGAATAAACAACCCCTGTAGACTAAATAAAGTAGGTACTGGCATGAGATTGCTGGAATAATGAGCACACTGTTTAAATTATTCAGACTATTGTCCTCATCTTTGTTGACATATTCATCATGTTTCGGCCATTGTACGCTCCAGCCTTCTTCAAGTGGTTGGAATGTCGAACCGAACCCTTTATTTCACTTACTGGGGCAGACCGTCCTCGTTTCACGTGCCATCTCTAATTGATGTCAGTTACAGTTATCTCCTGTTAATTCACCTCTCCAAATTCTCCACTGCCAGGTATTGAACTCACAACTCTTTGGGTCATGTCACCGAATCTAACCAACACCTATATCCACTGTGCCATGACACATGGCACAATGGATAAAGGCTGAAGTGTACAATGTCCAAAATGTTGTGATAAATATGGCAAGAAAGATGAGGACAATAGTCTGAATAATGTGAATAGTGTACATAATACCTCATCTCAGAAATATAGACAGGTACCAAAAATGAGCATAGCATGATAAAAACGGCCTTAAATCACTTTTGTCTAAATGTTTGTTATAAAGAGGAAAGATCAATGTAATTTTGATTTTTTGTTTGCATTTTTTAATCATTTCTAGCACATCCAAAATTATTGTTTAAAATCATATTTTTTTTAGTCCAGAAAAATTGATTGTCAGCCATTTTTTTACAATTTTGTAAACAAAAGTTATTTTTTCCATTTAAAATTCTGTCAAAAATCAATTATACATTTTTTTAAAATTTATTTTAACAAAATTAGAAATTTTAAAGTTTATTTAATATATTTTAAAACAAACATTTCTTACTTTATACACCGAAAAAATGTAGTTTAAAACCAAGAGACAGCAGGTCTTAATAGTGGCAATGTGTAACTACGTGATGATCGATAGCTTAGGCAAGGAAAAGTTATCATACAGAAGGACAGAAGTGACATAATTTAGCTTTTTATTGAACCAACTTATTTACTTCATTATTTTTAAGGTCTTTTTTTTTTAAACTAAGACTTGGGAGTGAGATAAAATTTCATAAAAAAGGTACATAAAATTAATTAGGTACCTTTCTTATGAAAGGTTAAGTGTACATAAAATATAATTTAATATACATTTATTACATTTTACAGTATCATTTTATTAATTTTGATATTTCATTTATGGAAAAATGTCATAACTCACATAATATAAAAATAAGACCACATAAATTTCATAAGACAGGTACATAATACTTTGTAGGTACTCTTATCATTTGAAATATTTAAAAATTTTTTTCTCTTTTCATGATACTTCCAGTCTTCCATATATTTGAATTACAGCCATTTCATGGACACAAAAAAAATATGTTCTATAAGATTTTTATCTATTTGGGATTTGCTGATTGTAAGCAGCTTTACAATTTATAATCTGTAATGATATGTATCTACTTAATGAAACCATTGTCTGAACTGTACACCATTTTTATAATCTTAGAATATTTAACAATTTTAATGTAAAAAAATAAAATAATTTAAGAAATAACAAATAATTGTTGTAAAAATTTATTTTTCATCAAAAATGTCTTGCTTTCAGACAATAATAATATATTATTCATAAAAACAAGTAAAAGAAACTAAAAGTTTTTGAAATTAAATATCTTTGTTTTATTGAGTTTTGTATGTTACAATTCTGAGCTGATTTTAAGGTAGAGGGAGTGATCAACTAAGAAAAAAACAAAACAAAAAACATGATTTACTTTCTTCAAAGCCTTATGTTTTTAACTTTTAATCACTAAAAATGTACACATTTGAATTTCAAGAGTTTCCATAAAATCAGTTTAGGGGGGTAATAAATATAAAAAAAAAATATATATATTTACAATAATTTCCATCATTTGTGAATAGTTTCTGAAAGATTGACTAAAATCCGACAATTATTCTTATTTTTGCAAGATTTTCAAAATTAATGTGCCATAAAAAATTTGCTATTTACTAGTAGTTCTGCTGATGAAGAGAAACAAGGTTTTTCAATCAAAAATTAGAATGTTCTTCTAATAAAGACAGAAAATATTTTAAAAATAATTAAAAATTACTTTGTTCTTTCCTTTTAATAGTAAAAAACATTTTGACAATAAAATTTTGCTTTCGTCAAGTTTAAGGCCATTATTATCATGCTATGCTCCTTTTCCATTGATCTCACACCGATACCTAAAATAAAGGGTTCAGTTCAAAATTTCCACATATATCACCTGAAGAAGACCAGAGCAAAGAAGGACCGAAACATTGTGAACATGACAATAAAAATGAGGACAACAGTCCAAACATTGAAAATAGTGTATAGTTACAATACCTCTTCTCAGAAATTTTCAGGTAAATTTTTATTTTAACACCTGAGCACTAATATCCCTTCAAATTTTTCCAAAATAGTCTTATTTCCATGCAAATGTATATGCTGAACTCAAATCAACAATTAGATATTAAAGAAAACTACCTTTTTGGATGTTAACGACCTGAAAAAAATTGGACTTTTTCCTGGTCTTTCATCAGCCATTACCGGCTCATTGATAAGTAATTCAGTGCTGAGTTTTGTTGGTGGATGTATACAATTTGGGCCTATTTACTTCCTTCACAGTAATTCCTTGTAGAATTTAGTAAGCGCTTCCGTTAAGTGATTTTTTTTTTTTTACTTAATTTAAGAAGAAAGTTAACTTTAAGTTAATATATGTAAACATCGACAAATAAAAGAATTACAAAGTAATTTTTTTTTTAAGAAGAAAGTTAACTTTCAAATTAGGGTTAGGTGTTTTTTTTTTCTTTTGTTATTCTTTTATTTGTTGATGTTTACATATATTTGAAAGTTAACTTTCTTCTTAAATTAAGTAATAAAAAAAAATCGCTTTACGGAAGTGCGTACTAATTTCTGAAAGAAAATAGTTCAGCAGTGAATGACGCTTAGGTGTTGAAACGAAAATTTACCAAATTTGAAACAAAGTTTGTTTTGTTTTTTTTTAATATAAAACGTTTAATAAAAAAAAAAAAAACCGTATGAAAGAGACCCCCTTACTTACTTATTTATTGTAATGCGGTGTTGCAAGGTAAACATCCCTGGTACTTGGGAGGGGCTGACCCCTCCCCAACACACAATTTTTCTTTTAAACTGAAGAATAAATTTGTTATCTTGGCCTCAATCTATGACAATGCTACTGTGCTAAAATGTAACATTTGTCAAGCCATCTACTCTACTGTTATTTTAATCTGCAAAATAAATCAATTTATTTTCTGTTTTCTTCAGTCCCCACCACCACCACGAAGCATAAGCTTCTGAGACTTCTACAAAAGCCTTAAATTAAAAAAAAAAAATGTTTATAGTAGGATAATAAATTATTTAGCACCCCCGCCCACTTTATATTTTGCGGCGCCCTTCTAAGGTAAAGTGCGAGTGACATAAAAACCACGTCTAAAACTAAAACTTCTCTTTTAAAAAATTATAAATAATAAAAAGGGCGGCAACTCCAGTAGATTTTTTTTTTTTTTTAGCAGGCAATATGCGTTAAGTTAACATAAAGAAAATGTTCATTTATTTATTTTTAACAAGGATACGAACTTGTTTAATTATCTAGTGGTGACATCTCGCACGGACAAAGAAAACAATCCTCAAAGTTTTTATCATTTTTGGTCAACCATACGAGAAAACGTTATATCTCCAACAGTCAGTAACAAAGCGGCCTAAAAAGACGTTACAATATCCACAAGTTCAGTTTATAATTATTTTTATTACGATACAAAATTAATAAAAACATTTTTAAAATATTGGTATTATTTTATTTTACTTATTACATCGGTCTCAACTCAACTCTATTTTTTCATGCTATAAATTTTCCTATATACAAACATCCACATCGTCTCAACTCAAATGAGCTGATTTGGAGATAGATATTAATTAATTTTTCTCGTTAATTTTCTAAATCTCTTGCCGTTGTCTCCAACTAGAAACGTTTGTTCGTACGTGCTTTTAATTCCTCCTTGGAAAATTGCTCTCTTTGTTCACCAATGGAGCACAGAACTTTGCTTCAGTGTATTCCTACCTATCTTTTTCAGTCTTCAGCGGTTTTAGGATACTAGGAGACGGTTGTATAGTAACAATTTAACAAATATCTGAGTTTACAAACCTCGAACAAATAAATAATAAAAAGGACTTCATTAATTTTTATCTTAAAAAATAATGTACCTCAACGACGCAACGTTAAAATAAAAGAATTATCAAAGTTATATTCAGCTTTTTAAACAAAGAAATTAAAGTGATCTTCACACTTACTTATTTCCTCCTTCTTTCGTTTGTCTTTTCTCGGAGATGATAGTAACAGGCAAAAGATGATAGACTTCAATAATTTTTCTTAAGTAAAGTTAAAACTAAAATAAAAGACAATATTGTCAAACACATAAAGTCTAAAGAGTGAAGATCAAGGGAGATAATCAAATGGAAGATTTTTTTTTTTTTAAATGTCAATTTAAATTTAAGTTCTTGATATTTTCATTTATTTTACTCGATATTTAGAATGCATAATTTTGAAAGTTTATAAACGCAAAATTTATAAAAGGACAAATAATTCTATAATTTTTTTTTGTTTGTGCAATAAAAAAGTGTTTCAGCCACCCACCAAAAAAAAAAAAAAACTTTCTTCACAGAAATAATTTATTTTAACAGTTTTTTATTCATGGTAATGAATTGATTTTCATTAAATTACAAACATATGGTCATATTTTTTAAAATTATCATAAACTAAAAGTGTTCAGAAACATGCTGAGACATGTTAAAATCCACGAACATTTTTTGTCAAGATTTACAAACTCTACATTTCGTTCAATTTTGCAAACCAATCAATGAAATTTGAATAAGCTGATTTGTTTTAAAAAATACATTGTCAAAGACCCTACTTCACTGTTCTTACACAACCTTGTAAACCCAACTGTACTTTGTACCCCTTTACCTGTTTACACCTTTCCCCAAAATTTGGTTGTAATAGGTCAATGCAGGGTTATTTTAGAGGGTGTGAGGATAGACAGACAAACAGAAATCACAAAATTTTATATAGAGACTTAGATAATGATTTAATGCCTGCAATGATCTACTGAAAATTTGTTATTTTACAATTTGTCTTTCAAACCAATCTTCTCTTAAGACAATGTAGAAAAAAAGAAATAAAGCCAATAAATAAAATAATTATGAACAATAAAAAAAATAATGTAAATAGTGAATAAAAAAAAATACATTTTCCCATGATGCTAGTAATAAATGAACTGGAAATGATTTCTAAACAATTCTATGACCCCATTTCTAGAAAGGACAGTACCACTCTCACTTCCACTTTCCAACACATAGTGTTCATACGTGTTTTTCCAAAGCTCCATTTACAAAGTAAGAACTTAAGTTGTTCTAAATCAGAACAAAGAGCCATTGCATACAACCCCCAAACCTCCTGACTGGGATGGGAGCAAGCCTGATTGGGTGGGCCTGGGCTGTGCTTTGTGACCCTTGCTATCTTATTAATATTTGCTTTTTTCCTGGCTTCATTGATATACATTATAAATTAAAGTAAGCATAACCGACTATTATTAAAAGACTTTCGCAAATTTTGACATCTTTCTAGGGTCTCTCCTTTGTTTTTTTTTTTGTCAAAATCCGTGAAGTTTTTTTGCTCATGCTAAGTCTAGAAAAAACACTATGTGTTAAATTTATTCAACTTTTTATCAAGAAAAATCTCAAGTTGATGTTAAAAAACATCGTTGATTTATTTAAGATGGAATGAACTATTATGACATGTCTCTGACTTGTATTTAGATATATTTATTTTCAATTTTTCTAGTTAAATTGTTGACCTATACTGCATATGATACATTATTGAACATAATTAGCTTAAAATAAAATTTGTATTTTATATGAATGCTACCATATGAAAATTGAGATGTAGTAGATTGGTGGGGGGCCCATACAATATAGATGCAAGTTGTATCATAGATTGTGGGGGGGGCGAGCATGACCTTTGCACTGACCCTGATTATAACTATTCTTGTCTTTACTTAGCATAACTTACTTCTAGACCAGAAAAAGAAAACAGACATACCCAAGAAACACCGAGAATTTTGTTTCCTTACTGATGTTACTATAAAAAAAGAATAAACAGTCCATAGTATAAACCCAAGTTTCTGTATGCCTCTTCTTTAATTGCTAATACATCAATAAGCAGCGACCTATAGTACACCAACACTCAACCTTTAAATTCTAACAATAAACAACAAAGATGGAGAAATTGCCTGAAAGAATCATTACATCATAATGGAAAGTAATTTATGAGAAAGTATGGAACAGTTAGAGATATCATTTCAGTACCTTAACTATAAAATCTGTGAAAATATTCATCTTTTCAAACAATTATACAGTGTAGCCCGGATATAAGAGACCCTGATATAAGAGAAACCCGGATATAAGAGAGATTTTCTCTGGTCCCAAATTAGAGCCTGTGTTAATATATATAAAATAGACCAAACCCGGATATAAGAGACTTCTTCTCTGGTCCCGTCAACTCTCTTATATCCGGGTTACACTGTAGTGAGTTTCTAAATGTAGCTGTGTCACAAGGCCGAAAGAATGGAGCACCCAGTGAGGATCTAAGTCACTATTCAGTTGTAATTGAACTAGTGAGACAGTCTTGCTAAACATTACATCACATCAAAGTGTCAAGATGGTGGTTTTACATTCACTGACATGCTAATACACTTGGGAAAGGTATGAATCCAAATCTTTGCCTGAACCCTCAATCTATGTGTAAATAGTACGACAGGCTGAGTTCTATAGCCTTGGGTGGCAACTGGTCTAGAAGGAAAACTTTGAATTCAAACTTGTATGTAGCCCGAGTGATTATGGTGTTTTTCTAAGTGTAGCTTAGATGTGTCACAAGGCCAAAAAATATGGAGCACTCAGTAAAGATCTAAGTCACTATTCAGTTGTAATTAAACTAGTGAGACAGTCTTGCTAACCATTACATCACATCAAAGTGTCAAGATGGTGGTTTTGCATTCACTAATAACCTTGGGAAAAGTATGAATCCAAATCTTAGCCCATTCACCCCACCCTCAATCTGTGTAAATAGTAGGACAGGCTGAGTTCTATAGCCTTGGGTGGCAACTGGTCTAGGAGAATATCTCTGCCAGGGCTACATACAGGTCTGAGTTCAAAGTACATATGCAGCTAAGGAAAGGATTGTTTGCATTGACCTGACTATGGTTGATTCATAAGCGTAGTTTTTCGTAACACTGAATGATAGATCAGTCATGTGCCATGCATGATACACACTTAGGCGATCATGTATTTTTTGATACATGACTGACGAGGCAGATATTTTTTCCCTGCAGTAGCTTGCCATTTCTGTGTTAAACCAGTTGCCATCCAAGGCTATAGAACCCAGTCTGTCCTGCTACTTACCCATAGCTGGGGGGGGGAAGAAGAGGATTCATACCTTTCCCAAGGGTTTTAGCTTGTAAGGAGTGTGATGGATCCAACTGGAATTCAAACTCAGCTCTCCGATTCCTCAATCTGAGCCACTATCCATTACTCCACCAAGCCTCATGATAGATCAACTGAAACAAGATTAAAATTCAACAGCAAGGCCAGATGAGTTATAAATAATTTATCTGTGATAAAAATATAAAGTAAGAGGTCTGATCAAAAAGTATCAGGACTGTTGCTATTGCAATGGAGCTAAAGTAGGCAGTGAAACCACTTGGCACAAACTGATCTTGAACTCTGTCACACATACACACACACACTGTTATAACATTCTTGCTCTTTTCTATATATTTTTTTAAGCATTTCACCCCAAGTAAGGCTGCAGTGCCACTATCACACAATGGGTTACAGAGAGTGGGAGCAAGAGTAAAGAGGCGTGATAGATGAAGAGAAGGATGGGGAATAACAGATCAAGGCATCTGGAGATGTCGATTGACATTGCATTTGAATATTTGGAGATTATAGCTACCAGGGAAGCAAGTAAGAGGAAGGGAGTTCCACAGACAGGAAGTGCGAGACATGAAGCTATTGGAGTAGAAGAGACGGCTACATTTAATTGTTTCAACAGTGAAAGGATGGGACTGAGATGCCAACTTAGCATGTTTAAATTCATGCAGTTTGGGAACTAGCGAAAGTAGCTTGTTGGAACAGTTACCATGAAAGTATTTGTAGAAAAGACAGAGGGAAGTGACGGCATGTCTGTCAGAAAGTGACTGTAGACGAGATGCCAGATCACATTGCATATCTGTCTCTGGATTTTGTCGAGGACCTTGAGATGAACAGCAGGAGCTCCAGATCATATATGGCAGCAGTATTCCCTGCAAGGGCAGATGGTTGACTTACAGATCTGAAGGATGGACAGGCTAGAAAAACTTCCTGGCATGACACATAGAACCAACTTTCCTTGTGGTAGATGAAGCTATTGATTCAATGTATTTGTTCCATCTCAGGTCAGTGGACAGTGTGAGACCAAGCAGGCGCAGGGAAGTGCTCTCGTGGAGTTGAGCAGGGTTCTCTGTGGTGGGTAAAAAAAACAGTTTTGTCTTTGAAGCATTAAAGTTTACCAAACATTATCTTGATCCAGTCAATCACAGATTGGAGGTCCTTTTCAAGACCAACAGCCAAGATGGTTTTGTCAGCGATACCAGATAGCAGTGTTTGGAAGGAAAAAGTGTGTAGAGTGTGGTTATCTCACCACACAACAGGGGTTCTATCAGTGATCTTGACTTGTACAGCAGTTTTTGACTAAGGACAACATTCCACAGGTCCAGCAAGCTTCATATTCCCCAGAAAAATCAAATCCCACTTGAAAGGGGAAAAGATTTCAAGATGATGTAGAAATGGAAGAGAATATGATGAGGTAGCTGTTAACTATACCAAAAAAAAGAAGTTCCAGGACTGTTTCCATCAATGAAAATGAAGTGTGTAGCTTCAGAAGGGGGACTACTTCGAAGATTAAATGCTGAATTGATATGTGTTGTAATTTTCTTTTTATAGTACCAGTCTCGATACTTTTTGAGCAGACCTCACATATATGAAAATATGTAGTAATATATAAAATGTCATATACCGTATATTTCTGCATATAAGGTGATCTTTAAAATTACCCCCAAAATAAGGGGTCATCTAATACAACAGTTACAAAAAGCTAACCTTAAATCCTGTTGTGTATCGGCATTGGTAAGTAGGCTAGCATGCTTGCACCTTGGATTGCGGTATGTTAACAATTGCCTCAATATGGTAACTTCTGACGTAAATATTTCTAGTTGAAATAATTCCCATTATAATGCTGTACTGCAGTTATAAATGCAATAAAACAACTTTTATTTGTTGATTTCACATTAAAATGCAATCTATATCTATAAAAGGCAGGATGTGTGCGTGACTAATGCACAGACGCAATTTTCAACAGATTTGCACCAAAATTTTCATGCACATGCTCCAAGTTAGCAGAAAGGCCAAGACCAATCTTGCATTTCCCAACTCCCATCGATAGTGGAAATAATCGATTTTTTCATGCTTCTATGGCAGTTTTCATGTAGTTTGCGGCCATTTTGTACTGGCCAGAGTGAGAGCCAATAGCTAGCTGCCAAAAATAGGCAGGAAGATTCTATTGGCCAGTGTGAGAGCCAACAGCTGACTGACACAAATGTTAACTAGCATGCTAGCATGCAAAAAAAAAAAAAAATCGATAGCTGCATTTGTCACAAATGGGAAAAATTTAAATCTGCATGGCACTTTACTCCAATTGGCTCCTTCGCTTGCTTAAACTCAACGTTGATTCTGATTCTGCAGATCTGGGTTGGGTGTGAAAAAGTATTTGTTGTTAGCATTCTTTTTTCATTCAGTTTTTCCAGTTACGAGTCCTTTTTTAAAGCTGATCGTTTTGTGTTCATTTTGTTTAGTTCTTTTTTTCGTAACAGATTTAATGTTTAGTATAGAGCTTAGAAAAAATTCGCAGTGTAAGATAGGCAAGAAGTAAGGCATGTAGCAACATCAGCATGGCAAAGGGCACTCCTTTAAAGGCAAGGAAGGGCAAAAATATTTTAAGTGATAGTGATTGCTGTATGAGTCGCACGATTTTTGAATCAAGCACGGGCAACGTCGGGCTATGCTGCTAGTATTCAATATTTGCAAACTCACACAAGTAACAAGTAATGTAAACAAATCTTTTATTATTGATTTGTACAGCTGAGGGTGCATTCATACCAACCATTATTTTTCATAGTAGTGTTAAGTATCGGGGGAGGCATGGTGGAGTAATGGATAGCAGTATGGATTGAGGAATCGGAGAGCCAAGTTCAAAGTTCAGTCAAATCCATTACATTCACTTACATGCTAATACCATTGGGAAAGGTATGAATCCTCTCCTTCTCCCTGCAGCTATGAGTAAATAGCAGAACAGACCTTGGATGGCAACCTACTGCAGCAAAAAATCTGCCTCGTCAGTCATGTATCGAAAGATACATGATCGCCTTAGCATGTATCATGCAGGACACACAACTGAATTAAAAATTTGAATTCATCAAAATAAATATTTATTTTGTAGACATTTTAATGGTGTCTTTTATTAAGATGATCGTTGTGAATCACATTTTTAGTCTTTCTAGGCAAAGTGGAGTAATGGATAGCGGCTTGGATGAAGGAATCTAGTTGAATCGATTACATTCACTTATGTGCTAATACCCTTGAAGAAAGGTATAAATCCTCTTCTCCCAGCAGTTATGGGTAAATAGCAGGACAGACTGGGTTCTATAACCTTGGATGGCAACTAGTCTACTGCAGAAAGTAATGGCAACCTACTGCAGGTGAAAAAAAAAAATCTATCAAGCATGTATCAGGCATGACACATAATTGACTGAGTGTTAAATAACATTTAAGATACAATCTATATTTCTAATTAAAATTCATTATCATTGTGATGTTAAATAACAATATTTAGTATAATATGCAAACCTCATTTTTCAATAGCATACATTTATGTAGCAATTTTTTTATGTTGTTGAGGAACAAAACTTTTAAGATCCCATAAAACATATTTATAAGTCTACTATTCTTCAATGCATTGAATATTGATGTCAAATCTGGTCTGGTGCTTCTGCTATGTATTTAGAGATTCTTGATAAAATACAAAGAATCTGCAATGTTATTAGTCCTGACCTGGCATCTCAGCTTCAGTTAATTTCCCACTGCTGTAATGTAACTTCACTGTACCTTTTCTATATCTTCAATTTCTCAGATTAGCTTTCCTCTTTGGTACAACAACTTTATGAATTTAAGTGCAGTACTAGATTGGCAGCTAAACCTCATCATTTTACAATGGAAATGGCTAGATGTAACCATAAATTCTAAGCTAACAGTTTCTCCTTTTGCACTTCTCACTTATAGAACTCTCTTCTGGTTTTATGCTTTCCAATCGACTTTGATCTGCAAAAATTGAAATGCAACGTCAATCATTATCTTTTTAATCCCTATTCTTTTACAGTTCTTGCTCTTTGATATTTTTTTTTTTCTCATATTCTTTCACACTCAGTAACCCCTTTGCATCTTAGTAGCTTTATTGCCTTGCTTTTGGGGGTAATGTTTACAAAACAATACACTCAATTATTTAATGGTACATTATAACTGGAGTGCTCATAATTTTTCCTCCAGCAGCAAGGCTTCTGATCAGAAAATTGAAGGTTTTGAGGAGCATTGAAACACCTTTTAATTGATCTTGTTCCCAGGTCCACCCGGGCTCTGGGTGGTAGCACCTGTTAGAGTCCCAGCTATGGGATAATAGTAAACCCACAAACAAAAAATACATTTCTATTGTACAAATACCAGCAATACATTTTATCTGTAGTGGAAGGCATACAACTGTGTTCAAAATATTTAGATTTTAGCATTAAATAACCCATATGTTGATATGCGACTAAACAAAAATCAACCAACATGAAAGAATGCTTTCATGACATTGATCCATATAATATCCTATAATCTCTTAAATCAAACTACATTCCAAAATATAACTACATAAATCATGCCCCTAGTAATTATGTCCACACATACATATATGCACAAAAGCTTGACTGAGTGTTAAATAACATTTAAGATGAGATACAATCTATATTTCTAATTAAAATTCATTATATTAATGTTTAGTATAGAGCTTAGAAAAAATTCACAAGATAGACAAGAAGTAAGGCATGTAGCAACATCGGCGCGGCAAAGTAGTGTTAAATATGTATTCAGTTGTGAAAGCAGATTAATATTTTCATTACTTCAAAGCTCCCAAGAAAATTAAATTTCGGCATTAAATAACCCAGAAGTTGATATGCCATTAAACAAAGAAATTGATCAAATAATTTCAACTTAAAGAATGCAGTTTTAATTAAAAATGGTAGAAATAATTTATTAAGACAAAAATGCATAAACTTCTGAAGAAAATTCATGCTCAAACAACATACATCTTTTGCTAAAAAAAAAAAAAAAAAAAAAAAAAGAGTTGCTGATGTAATGTAGGATATTTAAAAACAATTGCAATAAAACTAAAAAGAAAAGCTATAGAAAACTGACTGGGGTCAGTGAGGTTATGCATAGAGATATACGTGAGATTATATATATATATATATATATATATATATATATATATATATATATATATATATATATATATATATATATATATATATATATAAAAATTTAAATTTAACGTTAAGCATCTTTAGCTTTCCAATGTAAAATTGGCATTTTTACCCACCCCCTTTTAAAGGATAAAACAGGTCACTTGGGTTTCTTTCATTTTTTTTCATGCCACTTCCTCTTCAGTAATCAATAATAGCCTTTATTTCTTTTATGCATCTTAGTTGTGAGGATAGATGGGTTTCCTGACCTGACCGGTGAAGGGGAACGCCTGTGTCCAACCCATCTGTGCCAGGCAGCCATTCACCAGCCAGGGTATTGGAGCTGCACCTCATAGGTCAACAGCTTTACCAGTGGGAGGAGGGTCAGGGTAGGCTCAACATCCCTGGTACAAAAGGGAATCAGCAAGCCATTGCACTATTTTGCTTTAAATGTCACCTTTGAACCACAGGAGAGTGGTGACCAAAGTGGCACAAAATGTACTAACTGAATAAATCATGATGAATTAGAACATTCAGATATCAAAAGAAAGGAATCCACTATTATTACTGAGTGTGAGATCAGCAAACCCTGAAAATGATACTAGGTTACAGATATATGAAACCCAATAAACTTATCATGATAAAGATATCATGATAAAGAATATACAAGACACATGTACATATGGTGAGAGCGAAATTTACATATGATGATATTTTGATAAAAGCAGGTGAGTTTCCGTGTGTTATATTATTTTGCCCAGGCTTAAGGTGGTCATCAAGGGTACCCATTTCCCAAACACGGAGGCCGTCAAGAGAGCTGTGATGACAGAACTTCAGAGAATCCATCCAGGAGTGAATGGCAGAGAAGAATGGGAAATTGCATTACACTCGAGCAGGATAATTCCAAAGGGGAAAACTTGTAGCTTGTATTTGACACAAATTTTTTATGACTTTAGTCCAGTTTCTTTTCTGACACACCTCAAACATAAATAAAAAAAAAAAAAGAGAGAAAAATAAAAACAAAAAGTAATTATAATTAATTTTATTTCCAGGATTAAACTTGGATAATTTTTTTCTTGCTTCCAATTGTTTTAAGGATTATGGAAATAATCGTATTGGTTGCTTTTCTTTTTGCTCCGACATTTCAGCCAGTCTCTTCCATGGCCTTCCTTCATTATATAATCCATACGTGAAAAAAAAAAATATGGAGAGGTTTCTTTTTTTTTTTTCTCAACTGTGCAAAACATAACATATTAGCAAATGGAAAAGAAACAGTTGCAATTATCCTGATAGGACTAACCCATTCACAGCAATGCATGTTAAACAAGAATTCCATATTTCTTTCTTTGCTATTTTTGTATACTTAAAAAATAAATACTCCAACATTCCCAACAACTTTCAGAATGATAATGACTCATCTGAAAATTACAAAAAGTTCTTTTAAAAGTACTGTTTGGGTTTAATGTCATGATAATCTAATCTTATCAATGATAAAAAACAATTTCTGCTTTTCATTTTTATATATTACTGAATCTACCATTTTTGTAGTAATACATCGCAGGTAACCATATATAAACTCAGTATATCAGACTAATGGTGTGTAATTAAATGACAAAATGAAAAAATCCTATGTTGTGTTTTATCCTTCAGATTCAATGTTTTTATTGATGGAATCTCACTCTCTCTCACATATATATATATATATATATATATATATATATTTATTCATTCTATTTCATTTTAAATAGAACAAGTATCATTTACGAATTTAAATGTCCATTAAGGAATTGTATCCCTGATCAATCAAAATTCGTAAATAATTTTATAGGCCATACAACATGTTTGACACAAAGACTCACACTACACCATTCTCACCATAGCTCAATTTAAATATAAAAAACTAAATCAAAGCACCTTGTCTGTTGTATTCAATGAGCCATGCATGATAGGGCTTAAATATATATATATATATATATATATATATATATATATATATATATATATATATATATATATATATATATATATATATATAATGTGAAGGGAACAAAATAAATGTCAGATATAATTACAGATTAAGAGACACATAAAAATGCAGGGACACTTAATTTGAGATTAAATTTTATATTCTTAGTATCTGATGCGATTTCATGGCGAAAACTAAATATGAAAATTGATAATTAATTCAAGAGTGCCATTATTTCATGATTAAATTATAATTACTTAGCTGCATATTTTTTACCAAATAATCTTACAAAACCAAAGAAGGGGTGAAAAGTTGTTTATTGAAACAAGAAATAAGGTTAATCATAATTCTTTTTTAATTAATTTAATTTTGCTTTTCTAATTTTTATTTTTTGAAAATGTATGCAATGTAGGTCTTCAATTTTAATATGAAATGTATTGCAGGTATTTTTTTACTATAAAAATGTATTTTTATACTTTTCCCACTGTTTAGATTTTTCATTTGGGGGTTCATTATTTGTCCATAGTTGGGACCCTCACAGATGCTACCAACCACCTAAGGTCAGGGTGGACCTAGAAACAGGAGCAATTAAGAGTTGGTTCGATGCCCCTCAAAATTCTCCCAATCAGAAGCCTTGATGCCAGATATAGTTTTTCACCATAACTATGTTATTACAATGCAGGATATTTTAAAATACCAGTAAAAAAAAAAAAAAAAAAATTTGGGTGCTGAATGAGGTCAACTAAGTTATGAATCTAGACACATTGGATGCCAAGAATTTAAAGTTTAAATTTGAGCATTTTTGCATCTGCAGTGTTTCTCTCATTGTATAATTAAAATGGATGTTTGTTGTATTTTGTTCCCTCCAATTAAATATATGATTCTATAAATAAAAACATTGATCTGAAAGAAGGTCTCTTGAAGGACAAAATGCCCATGTAAAGTAATTGACCATTGTTCAATGTAACTGGGAGAAATTCCCAACAAACAATAAAAAGAGAAAAAATAAATAAAAATAAAATAAAAGAACAGGACAAAAGTAATATTTAGCAAGCAAATAATATTATCCAAGATCAGGTAACAGTAATAAGGCAAAAAGTTCACAAACTAAGAACGGAGGATAAGGGATACAGACAAGTGATCACAGCATTCTGGCTACAAGAACAGAACTGAATTTGATGAGACTTAAATGTAGCATATCTTATTGGCTAGGAAAAAAATCCCAGCATGCATCTGTGTTTTCTCTATAAATTGGGGAGGGGGAAAATATTTTGTAGACATTCCCACAATATTGAAACCAACACACCATATATATTTCTAAATTTTGTCATTCAATTGCCACACTTATTGCAGAGTCAGTGGCTGATTTATTTACCTTTCATAAATAATTGCATCTTCAGTGTAACATTGTGTTCCTAGTCTTATGAAAAAGAAATTTCTTTTGGTCAATGTACACAAAGGATAAAATCTGAGAAAACTAAACATAAGATTTTTGGGAGAATCAGAAATAGTCTCTTCTTTTCTCAGTTGTGCAAAACAAAAACAATGCAAAAGAAATAGTGATTTGAACAACCCATTCACAGCAATGCACATCATACATGACATTTCATCAAAAAAAAAAAAAAAAAAAAAGTTTGAACAGCAGTTGAAATGCAACTAAAATGATCGAAGTAAAATACTTTTTGCATCTAATAGAAATATATTCAATCTCTTTAAGTGTAAAAATATATTTGCATATTTTCTAAACTTTATCTTATTGATAATGCAAAGAATACAAATTCTATAAAAGAAATTGAACATAGAATAGGCTGTGCCAGTAGGGCAGGCAGATTTTTAATTATTTTAGAAAGTCAACATTGCACTCAGTGTGAAAGCTGGGGTCATTGTAATAAGTACCGACACTAACAATTAGATTCATAGCTTTTACCAATTTCTGAACATTTAGTTTTGAAGATAGTCTGAAAAAAAAAAAAAAAAAAAAAAAAAAAAAATGTACAGAAATACTTAATTTTCACAGGTTTTGCTTACAAACTGACGTCAAAATTTTACTATTTTAATAAATCCAAATAAAGTTGGTAGTTTTTAAGTATTAGATGCATTGAATGGAAAATATATCCAAACCACAATTATGAACCACCACAAACAAAATATTCATTTTTCTTTACTGTATTTGATAAGTAAAAAACCGTGAAAAAAAAAAAAAAAAAAATTGTAAAAGATTACAAAAAAAGGCTACTCTATAAATAAGATTTGTTAGATCATAATATTAATATATTTACTGTTAATACATTTTATAGATACAAATATTTAAGTAAATGCTATGATTATAATAAAGAGTATTAACAACATTTACTGGCCTGAATGTCAGAGAAATTTCATAGAAAATATGTGTTCTCCGACAGGAATCGAACCGGTACCTACACATAACCGTCATATAGCCTGATGTGCCATACCACTTAGCTACAGAGGAAGCATCTAGTTAGCAAGGTCAAATTATTCTTTTAACTACAAATTTCCCATGATAATTCAACCTTGCTAACAAGATGCTCAGGTCAATAAATGTTGTTATACTGTTTATTATAAACAGGGCATTTACTTAAATATTTGTATCTATAAAAATAAACAAATATATTAAAATAATTGTCGGACTTAGTCCATTTTATAATAGACTATAATAAAAACAAAATATATATAAAAGTGTGTATAACACCATAATACTGCTGGGTGCAAAGACAAAACATTTTAGATTTGCATTGTTTATTGAAAATGTACTGTATAACATATTACATCATAATATAGTTAAATTGTTCAGTATAACTTCCCTTTGAAATAAATGAGGGTCTTATTTGATGGCACAAATATTTAGTAATAATATGTGCATGCCCTTCATCTTGTCTATATACAATTTCTAAAGCTTCATTAAATTATAAATTTTAAAAGGCTGTGCTATAAGGCTTTCACTGATCACCAGAATGAAATTGCAATGTTACAATATTGAATTTAATCTTTTAAATTAATCCCCCCCCCCCCACCAAGAAATATTTTGTGTTATTATTCATCATGTTAAACCTCAACTTTCAAATTGCGGGCAATGCTACAATTCCCAAATAGACTTACCCTACTGTGCACACAGGTAGTTTCACCCAACACATGAACCTGAAAACTTGACCCATGTCAGATTGAGACCTTCATATGGATGCCATGCATGATGCCAAACCTGTTCAGAAATATCTAAACTGTCAGCTGTATACCACTGCTTCCTAAGATCAATGGTGAATGAAGGTTTTGAGTGAGTAAAGCCTGAAGATCTTGGCATTGTGGACTGGCACTACAGAATCACAAAGAACTTTACCAAATCACTTGAAGACTACCAACAGTGACAACAGCTAAAATGGATAGCACATGTAACTCAAAGAGAAAGTAATGACATAATCAAGATGTTAGCATTCCACACAACTTCAAATAGAAGGTTAGAAAGGAAACCACCATCGATAGTGGAAAGAGTGATAAAAGCTACTTGACTTGAGAAACCCATTTTCTTAAAAAAGTGTTTTAAAGAGAAAGATTTTATAAATTTCAACTATAAACAGTACTGGATGCTCAGTTAATGACTGCCAAATATTTCCTTGTAAGGAAACAGCTATACCATAAGTGAACTGGGCAAATAGGAAATTCATAGTTGGAAAATGATTGATGCTTTTTTCTACATACAATGAATATCATTTCACTCTAATCGACTATTCACTCATTTCTTTCAAATGTTCCACTAAACTGGATTTCTGCGAAAACACAAAACAAATATTTCAGATGATTTCTCTAGCGTTTTCTCATGACCTCAAATATGCTAAAAAAACTGGTTTTACAAGTATAAGGTCACTTTTAAGTGTCTTTAGATATGTTAAATAAATGTAATTTACAAGAGTAACACATTTCACCTAATTAACGCTTGTCCCCAATGTGTGTTAGCATGTGAGCTTCCAAATTTGACTTTGCTGAAACAGAAAATCCACACACATCACATAAATATGGTTTTTCTCCAGTATGTACTCGTATATGTCGAACCAAACTTGACTTTTGTGTAAAAGAAGAGCTACACATTTCACAAGAATACGGTTTCTCTCCAGTGTGTGTTCGCATATGTTGAGCCAAATGTGAATTCAGTGAAAAAGAAGAGCCACACACTTCACAAGTATACGGTTTCTCTCCTGTGTGTGTTTGCATATGAACCACTAAATGTGACTTTGCTGAAACAGAAAATCCACACACTTCGCAAGAATATGGTTTCTCTCCAGTGTGTATCCGCATATGGCGAACTAAACTAGATTTCTGTGTGAAAGAAGTGCTACATATTTCACAAGAATATGGTTTCTCACCAGTGTGTGTTCGCATGTGTTTCACCAGACTCTCCTTCCTTGTAAATGAAGAGCTGCACATTTCACAAGAATATGGTTTTTCTCCAGTATGTGTTTGCATATGTACCACTAAATGTGACTTTCTAGAAACAGAAAATCCACATACTTCACAAGAATATGGTTTCTCCCCAGTGTGTATTCGCATATGTTCCACCAAGCTTGATTTTTGTGTAAAAGATGAACTACATATTTCACAAGAATATGGTTTTTCTCCAGTGTGTGTTCGCATATGCTGAACTAAATGTGAATTTCGAGAAAAAAAAGAGCCACACACTTCACAAGTATATGGTTTCTCTCCAGTGTGCGTTTGCATATGAACCACTAAATGTGACTTTGCTGAAACAGAAAAATCACACACTTCACAAGAATACGGTTTCTCTCCAGTGTGTATCTGCATATGTCGAGCTAAACTTGACTTCTGTGTAAAAGAAGTGCTACATATTTCACAAGAATATGGTTTTTCCCCAGTGTGTGTTCGCATATGTTTCACCAAACTTTCCTTCCTCGTAAAAGAAGCATTACACACTTCACAAGAATATGGTTTCTCTCCTGTGTGTATTCGCATATGTTCTACCAAACTTGATTTTTGTGTAAAAGAGGAACTACATATTTCACAAGAATATGGTCTTTCTCCAGTGTGTGTTCGCATATGTTTAACTAAATGTGAATTCCGTGAAAAAAAAGAGCCACACACTTCACAGGTATATGGTTTCTCTATAGTGTGTGTTTGCATATGAACCACTAAATGAAATATTTTAGAAACAGTAAATCCACACACTTCACAAGAATATGGTTTCTTTCCAGTATGTATCCACATATGCTCCACTAAACTTGACTCTTCTGTAAAGGAGGAGCTACATATTTTGCAAGAATATGGTTTGTGCTCTTCGAGTGTTTGCATATCTTGTCTCAAATCTGATTTCATTGAAAAAGAAGATCCACATACTTCACAAGATCTTGGCTATTCTCTGCAGTTTATGTCTGCACAAGTTAGATCAAATTTGACTTTTGTGGAAAAGGAAGGTATATATTTTACAAGAATATAGTTTCTTTCTGTGTTTACAAGTTCCACAAAATGCGTTAAATTAAAAAAAAAAAAAAAATCTACATTCTTCTCTAATATATAATAATTGCAATCCTGTAGTTATTTACAACTGTCATTACAAATCTGCAGTGTTTTTTTCTGAACAGTCTTCATATCTTTCTTACTTGAGGTCAATTATTAAAAGCATTCAGATTGCCCATATTAAGAAATTTTATCTGTTCATGGAATACTTCAGTCAAGTTGTAACATCTGTAAACAAAAAAGAAAATCATATTTAAAATAGAGTCAGCAAATGAATTAGATTTATTCACACTATATTTTCAATTTTTTGTACACAATTTTGTATACTTAAGACAATAATATGCCTCAAATAACAATTTGTCATACATACCTACAAATTTTTTTACATTATTTACATAGTTGCTCTCATCTTTATTGTCACATTCACAATGTTGGAGCCGTTGTAAACTTCCGCATTCTTCAGGTGATATAGATTGAAACTTCGAGCCAGACTTTTTATCTAGCCCATGGGGGGGCAGACTGTTCTAGTTCCACATGTCATGCCTTTTCTGGATATCTCAGTTTCAGTTAATTCCCTTTAGTAACTCAACTCTCTAAGTTTTTGTTCACAACTGCTGTAGCCAGGTACTGAACTCACAACTCTGAGTCAAGTCACTCCAGAAAAAGCATGGCATGTGGAACTAGAACACTCTGCCCCTGCGGACTAAATAATGGGTTTCCAACATATATCACTTGAAGAAGGCCGAAGTGTACAACAGACAAAATGTTGTGACTATGACAATAAAGATGAGGACAACAGACAAAATAAATTAAATAGTTACATTTCCACATCTCAGAAATATAGACAGATCCTTTCAAATGTTAATATGCTTAAGTATTTTAGAAAGTTTAGTCTTAAACAAATTTTAGGGTTCTACTTTTGACAAAGACACAGACTGCTTTAGAGATTAATCTGACAAGAACAATAAAGTTAACCATGTCAATTTAAGTATCTATTAATTTATTTAAAGATTACTTATATTCACTTAAAAACAATGAAAAATTTACATAAATTTAAAAAGATTTGAATATTTTTCAGTCAGAAAATTGAATATGATGATTTGCCAGTTATTAGAAGTCTTGAATTGTTTATAGCATATCAAATCAAACATCATTAAAACAGAAAATTTTTACCAGCATAAATCCTTAATGCTGACCAAATACCAAAGAAAAGTGCTAAACACTGTTCCTGACTAATATTTTTCACCATCATCCTGAAAATTTTTATGCCATTCTCAAATCAATTTTATTTTTAACTGTTATCATTTATAGTTATGGTGTTCTTTATGAAAGGCCATATTATAGTGCAACTCATGGCCAGAACTGGTGGCCTAGACATTCCACTGGAAGTAAAGTTTGTTTTTTAGTTTTTGTCTGGTAGTTGGTTTAGGAAATTTTCACTGCTTACATTTGGAATATCTTTAGCTTATTGAAGTAAGTGTAAGAATCATTTCCTTTGGGCTCACTATATTATTTTATGTTTTCATTGCAAAACCAATCATTTCTTGTGAGAAATTTACTAATTAAATGTAATTTAGGAAACTTGGTCTTGTTACTTAGAAGTTAATTCAACATTTTTCACTTAAAGTTAATATTCTTCTCAACACAATTTTAACTCACAAAAGCAGATGCACTAATGAAAAACAGCTTGTTGAATTTTTACTGCACTTTGTATAGTAAAATGTAACATTTTGATTTATAAAAATCATTTATTAATCCAGTTTTTTCTAGTCTCTTTTATTTCAAAGTCTCTTCCAAGAAAGAGAATTTTAATATTATTTTGTTATTTGTTTAATATTGTTTTATGTTTAAATTTTAACTGATTTTTCCAGAAATAGATTTTTTTGGTTCTGTTTTTACACTGCAAAATTTGAAAATGCTATTTGTTACATAAAGTTAATTTAATATTTCTCTCTATGACATTGTTATTCGTAATAAATATATTGATAAAATTTCATTTTTACAAGTAATTTTTTTCTAAAAGCTATTTAAAAAATGTTGAATTTTACTTTAGTTTGCCTATAAAAACATAAAATAGGAACACGATATTTTTATATACTACAAAATAATCCGATATTTTAGTTATTATAAATGAGGCGTACAAAATGTTAACCCTAACTTTGCTGCTAAATGACACATTTTTAACTGTCAATTTTCCTATATATATATATATATATATATATATATATATATATATATATATATATATATATGTGTGTGTGTGTGTATATATTTTTTTCATAAGTATATTTTCATTTACAACATTCTAAAAACTAATACAACTAAATTAAAAGTCATGCGAAGAAATATTTATTTTTTTATCATTTTCATTTTCCTACCTAACTCAATGACTGGAAACTTGGTTTTTACAAAAAACAACTCAATCTAGTGCCCCTAAGTAACTATTTTTTAGTAAAAATAAGAAAATGCGACTGGATATATTTTCTTTGTTTTTGACTTCTGTACTTTAAAATTTAAAGCAGAGATGGAGTCATACATTTTCCAAGGGTATTTACATTTACTTTCATGCAAATACCCTTGGGAAAGGTATGAATACATCTCTCTCTTACAGCTATGGGTTAAACAGAAGGTCATACTGTTCTTTTGCCTTAGGTAGCAACTAGTCTAGAAAAAGAAGAACTATTTAAAATCTGAACTCAAGAGGGATTGGCTCTGGGTTTGGTGTGTTTTTTCTAGTAACTGATGCTTAGCTGGTTAACTGTTATGCCAGGGTTTCTCAACATGGGTGCAATGAGCAACTGAGCAGAAAAATGGTGGTTGCGGCAGGATTTTGAGTATTAAAAAGCTATTACAACTTATGGTACCTGAAAAAATATTCAAAGGAGGTATACAATAAAACCTGTACATAAAAAAACAGGAGTCTAATTGGAAGTAAGTAGATCACATTCCTAGATAAGATATAAATATCCCTGCAAATATTAAATATTTTGGTGTTTTCTATAGCTTTTGTGAAGGGTCATTAGCATTCAAATAGTGGAAGACCAAGAACAACAAAAAATATTCACTGAATTTTCATTAGTTGCTAATAGTGTATATTCTTTGTAATTTTATAATTATGAAAAAAAAAATTAAATTTCCTTTTTTGTCAACACTTACAACTCTAACCCTGACCATAAAACTAAATTATATATATATATATATATATATATATATATATATATATATATATATATATGATAATGCAAGACTCTCCTAGCTGATTGAGTTCTGTGAGTGACTGGTGTGTTTATGAAAAAAAATAAATACACAAAAATTTGCCTCTCTGCTGGGCATTGATGGCCTAGGCATTAGAATCTCTGACTGATACCAGATTGGTCAGGTTTCAGATCGAATGTCTATCCATACTGATGACCTGTGATACAGAGAAACAGTTTGTGGATGAAAATATCACAATTTCAAACCACGATTTGATTAAATTATCGTGGAGATAACATTTTTCAATAAAAAATGCACTGAATCATAGTTAATTTATAAGTGAAACATTGACCTGAAATGCTTTAATCCAAAGAATAACTAAAATATGAGAATACATTTTGAAAAAAATAGCCCAAACTTAAAGTTTTATCATTAAAATAAAATCTTTGTTCTTATTAAGAAGAAAGACCAAAGGATTATTGATTATTAAATTATATTTTTTTTTATCCTTTTTAGAATCTTAAAATTTTTGTTTTTCTCGCATCAGCAAGTGACCACAAACTAGTATGGGAAATTTAAACGTCTTTTTGCAGTGAAAATTACATTGATTTGAAAATTCTAGCAAAAACCAGATAATTGTCAGATTCTGACAAAGTACACACTTATGCAGCTAAGGAAAAGATTGTTCACATTGACTTGATTATCCCAACTACAGACGACAACTTTAAAAAAAAAAATTTAAACTTTCAGTAATTACTTACAAATGAATTTAATTATTTTAGAAATATTTTTTTTTTTTAAATCTAAGTAAATATAATTTTTTACATACTGTCATTTAATTTTGTGAAATTTTCAAAAATTCATTTTTGCAGAGCTTTAATGTTTATATTAGTTATACAGTGTAACCCGGATATAAGAGAGTTGTCGGGACCGGAGAAGAAGTATCTTATATCCGGGTTTCTCTTATATCCGGGTTTGGTCTATTTTGTATACATTAACATAGGCTCTAATTTGGGACCAGAGAAAATATCTTATATCCGAGTTACATTGTAATAAACAACATGTTCTTGGAGAACTCAAATCATTAAATATCTTTGGCAAACAGAACCCTATATTACAAAAAATCTGCTCTCAAAAAAAACGTAATAAAAATAAGACGTATTTTGCTTATTGGAAATATTCTGGGAACTAAAATAAAAGCGTCAAGAAAGTTTTTTTTTTTTTTTAAATTACATTTTAAAAAATAAAAAGTGTTCGGTAAGAAGAAGTACCTACGTTATGTTCGGGAAGTATCTACATGTTGGCGAAAATCACGCTTCCGTTGGAAATAACTGCTGTGAAGTCGAAGTCTCCGTTTTTGTTTTTTGATTTTTGGTGAAATCAGTTTTTTTTTTTTGTTTGTTTTTTTTTTTTTCCCCCTGAAGTTAAATATCCAAACATTTAGGTTTTAAGATTTTTAAGTTGACAGGTCTGTCAAACGTCCACACAAAACGTAATTGAATAACAAAGATAAATGCACCTAAAAATTCGATTAAAAAATATTTTGGCTTAATAAATACTAAAAAACATGAATAATAAAAGCAAATTTCAAATACAATAAGAATTAAAAATTAACATAACGTTTTTTATTACGATACAAAATAAATAATAAAAAAATTAAAATCTTTAAGTAAGACTTTTCCAGTTTAAAAAAGTAATTCTGCTCAAGAACAAAAAAAAAATGACTATTTTTATTTCATTTGAAATTTACGCTTAAAATTATTTTATTTCATAAGATAAATTCACCCCTTTTAGTTTTTAACAAATTGAAATAAACTTTACACTTACTTCGATCCGTTTCCTTTGGTTAGATTTGTCTTTTTCGGTGATAAACAGCGTAAAAGTTTGAAAGGTGAAGCAACAAAAAGTGAAAATAAAAGATTTAACGACTTTTCTTTAAAGAGCGAACTTAATATTGCCATTCGCTTAAAAATAAAAATGGCTAAAGAGTGACAACCAAGGGCGATAATCAAATGACCACTTAAATAAAAAGAAGGCATAATTTTTAAATAAGTTTTAGTTTTTGTTCAATTAAACAGAAAAAAATATTCAGTTTTAAAAATATAATTAATAACAACAAATTCTATAATGTTTACAGTGTGATAAGTGCTTCAATAAATAAAAGATGTGCTTTATTTTATTCAATATTTAAATATCTAAGTAAGTAAGTCATTGAGCTCTTCCAAAATCTGTAAGATATTGCTATGCATTTTGCTCGCTTTAATTTTTTTAACCAGTTTCCTCATAAAACAAAACAAGAAAAGTTGAGTATTGATTGAGTATAGTGCGAATTATTATTATCGTTATTTTACATGAAAAATGTGGCTTGCAATTGAATAATAGTGAATAATAATTTGAATAGCTAGAGAGAGAGTTTGTGCTACCTGAGGCAACTCTTCTTGTGTTTACCGCCCGCTGGACCTCACAAAAGATAGATATAACGCGCGTACACACATACACACATTATATGAAAAAGTTCTCAGGATTAACCCTAAGAAAAGACAATATTTATAATTTAAATGTAAAAAATAGGAAAACTGTATTAGCCAATGTGGACTTTTCAAGGCAAAAAGGAAATGAATTTATTAAAACAACGTAACTAATAACAATAAGAACATTTTGTTTTGTTATTATTTTTTGTTTTAATAAATTCATTTCATTTTTGCCTTGAAATAGTCCACATTGGACGAAACACGTCGGCTAATATTACAGTTTTCCTATAAAATATGTGTGTGTGTTTAGGCAGCATTTTTCATTCATACATGTTTCATTAGACATACAGGTTTCATTGTCTATTTATTTTATGTAAATTCTTTTCATAACGTCTGATAAGCTTGTTATAAAATAAAATAAGACATATCTCGGCTGATTTGCAGGCAAATAAACTAACATACTCAAGAGCGAGAGCCGGATGGGAACGGGACAAGGCCCCGTCACAAAATGACCATTATCGTCGTTTACGCATAGCCCCGACGCACAAGTTCCGGTCGAAAAATAAAATAATATTTTAAAGTGTTTCTATTTTTCGACCAATAAAAATGCTTCCCTCCTCATTATACTCGCGCCGTTTTTCGAGCCTGTTAAGCCGTAAAAACCGCCATAAAAGAGGTCACACAGGGAAGTACAACAGCAGTCAACAGGAGGCCAGGGAAGAGACCTGCCACAGTCAGTCAGCAGCTGTCAGCAGGAGGAGCGCCACGCCAACCAATGCGAACTACTATGAGAGATCAACCCAGACCAGGAGCCGGTTTATGAACGATACCACAAGGTAGCTGTCCCAAACCCACACGTTCCTATTGAAATAAATCACGTAAATCTATTTCTGCTGTCTATAACAAGCTTAATAACATTATCATTAAACGAAGAAAGAAAATCACAATATTGATCCATATTTTTTAATCCTATCTAAGCTTTCGACTTACATAAGCCATTATCAAAGATGACAATTACTGTACAATATATTAAGCAATATACGGACAAGAATGTGATGATAGTCTGTTTCTGTTTACATGGATGATTTCCAAGCAACTATAAACACGAAAATCGCACCGCAGCTCAATATGTATCAATATTGTGATTTTTCTTTCTTCGTTTAATGATAATGTTATTAAGCTTATCAGACGTTATGAAAAGAATTTACATAAACCGAAAGCTTAGATTGGATTTAAACATGTATCAATATGGTGTTTTCCTTTCGTCTTTCAATGATAATGTGATTAAGCTTATCAGACAATATGAAAGGAACTTACTTAAAATAAATAGACAAAACTTGTCTATATTATTTAATGAAACATGCATTAATGAAAAATTACTGCCTAAATATACACAATATATATATATATATATATATATATATATATATATATATATATATATAAACAAGCTATCGGGCGGCATTTAAGCCAGCTCCTGCAAAGGGCTCTTAATTGGGCCTTCGGCTTGTTCAGGAGTTTGAGAGTCCCTAAGTCTTTGCATATTTTCAGCATTGGAAGCTCTCTCGGCTGCCGTATGCGACAGGCAACATTAAATTACAGAAGAACTCAAAACTGATCGCTGTATTTAAGTATTGCATTAATATTTAAGCTTACCTTTTAAAAGTTCAACGATAATTCTTCTGTCGCTACTTAATTTAAAGACAATTTGATGCACGTAGGTCCTTACTTTCCGTACAAACAATTATTTTTTTATTTCATGTGTGACTTTTTCTGGATTTCGCAATTAATTTCAATTATTCCCAAATTTATTTCCAAGTTATAAAACATTGTCATTGTACAAAAATAATCGTTACAAAAAATCATTGAAAAATATCACCGAAATGAAAACTTGGGAATCAAAAAGTTCTGAAACATGAGCTATTGTAGGTTAGAGAGTTGTGTCCCTTTAAATGAAAAAGTGTGACATACTGACATTCGCCTTTATTATATAGACTAGTTTGTGTACCATTATAATATTACTTTCATATACTCAAATATAGTATGCTTTACACACACACTCTAAACATACTTAAACTCTTTAGTTTTTATCAGTAACATTTGAAAAACAATACGATTTATAAGGAAAAAAAAAGTATAAAATTTAGGAAATTTCTTCCTAAAATGAAAATTACAACTTTTTTTCGGAAATTTGATTTTCTTTCAGAAAATAAAACCTGATGCAATAGTATTTCCACGATTACTCGAAGCAATAACGAAGAAAAAATAGAAATCTAATTCAATTATACAAGGAAAAAAAATCTTTGTTACTAACCAACCAAACAAGGGTGCTTGCAAAATTCGTCCCTTTTGGCTGAGAATAGGGTAACCTTGTAGTGCCACGCCTACATTTCCTCAGCTGTGATTGGTCGATTAATATATACTAAAAATAGTAAGACAATTTACCGATCGCATTTCATCATACTGAATTTTTTCCTACAGTTTGCTCACAAACAAGTTTTGTTATAAAATCACCGATTGGTTCATTTTTCATCCAATCGAGTATTTTTCGTATACCTTCAAAATTTATCCCGCGTTCGTGCTGGGAGCCACCCATAGTAATATAAATATTGGAATGATGCATTCCAAAAACCAGTAGTAGTTCCAGCACCACAGTAGAGTACAGAGCAGAGACAATAGATCTCAACTACTCACTCGTGTTATTCATCCTACTCACTCCGCACGTACATACACAAAGATACAAAACTTAATTTGATACACCACCAGTTCTCTGTGGACATAGTAAGTTGAATCAACTCTGTTAGTTACAAACACAACTGAACAATCTTCTGAAGATATATTCTATTTTAACACAGAACTCTGAACTTTATACCCAGAAAAAACTTGCTTAAAAACATTTCCTAACAGATAAAGGGAAACTACTTTTTTCTCCTTATTTTACACATTATACAACTACCTTGTATTTGTTGTTGATTTTAATATATATGTTTATTCGTTGAAACAAATTGGTTCTTCATTGTTTTTCCTTGATGTTTTTAAATATTATGTATGAATGCTAAATGCTTGTTCAACACGTAGCCACATTTATCTATTCAATCAAGCACCACTTCTACATTGGTAACCGCAACACTTAAGAAAGCAGGATTCTACAACCTATTCTCTGATTAACACAATGTAAAAATATAACAGAAAAACAAAACTTTAAAAATTACAATGCACAAAACAAGTCCACCTGCTGTGTAAATGATTACAAAAAAGAGCCTTTGTTGTCCTTTCAACGTTCAAAAGTTCTTTATATATTTTTCTTTTCTTTCTTCTGAAGACAAAGTTCTCTTTTCTTTGGTGACCAGGCTCCTACTTTTTTTTTCTTCTTATTTTCTTCTCGTCCGAATGGAAAGTTCGTCTTTCTTTTACTATATGGCAGCGGAAGGGGAAAACTTTCTTAAAACGCGTGGTAATACAACTTCTTATAACAGCATGTGTTTTCTTCTTCTTCTTCTTCTTCTTTTTATTCTGCTGCTGCTGCTGAGAAATCTGTTCCGGCTTTCCCGCATCAAAGGGTTGGGGTTAAAAAAAATTGCGACAAAACGCGAGTAAAAACAACAAGTTTAGAGTGGACAAACTCTCTCCTTTAGGCGCGTATGAATAAAATAAAAACTCCTGCTCGGTGTGTAACAGTAAAAGAAGAAAGTGTTTATTTACATATACAGAGAAAAAGGAAAAAGGGATAAAGACAATTAGGAGAGAAAGAAAGAGGGAAGAGAAAATGTCCTTTAAGGGAAGAGAAAATGTTCATAACAAAAAAAAAAAGGCTTGCTCAAAATATTTCTCTGAGCACCTAAAGGTTGTTTAAACGAGTAGAATTTTGTTAAGGTTTAGAAACACTCACAGTTCTTGTAGAGTATGGAAAATTGTTGGTAGATATAGGAATCTTGCAGTTGAGTGAGTTCGTAGGTCAACGACAAAAGTCCCATAGGCACGACAGGGGGAGTGGTGAAGGGGTGCAGTTTTCAATTGGTTTTTAGTCGTGGGCTGACGGTCTGTCTCTCCAGCCCGGCAGGAATTTCTTCTTTGTTTGAAAGTGGTTTTGAAGTTGACTGGAGTTCCCTATCGTCGACCTTACAGACGGCGGACTGAATTCTCACTGCCAAATAGGCAAAGATTCTCCAAATTTATGGAGATTTGGTAGGCTCAGAAGAATCGGGGACATTTCCCTCCTAAATTGTTAAACAAATTTCCTGGCCCCTTCATTGGTCACAAAATATATTCTTATCTCTGATAAGAAGAATCACGGCTCTGGAAGCCGGTTTTGAAAGTAATGAAAACAGGTTGGAGTGAACAAGCTGTGAGGTTTCCCCCTAGACTTTATGGCACCATGGAAAGAATAATGGTGGTGGAATTCCTTTTTATATTTTCCAGCTCTCTCGTTAGTAAGAAAATATATTCTTATCTCTGATAATAATTTGGGGGCCTGTTTTGAAAATAAAAAGAGGTTGGAATGAAGATAGATAAAATAGCGAGAATGTAAACTTGTAAAATACTGTTCTCAAATTAAATTCCAACACTACTACTACTACTTCTTCTTCTTCTTCTTCTTCTTCTTCATCATCATCATCATCACTGTAAATGCCTTTAGCCCCAAACACCAATTAGGGACTTCCCGGTTCTTTTTTACGGTAAACTTTGTAATATCCAGCTCTTCTACTCTGGGGCTTCTTCGAGAGGGCTTCTTTTTAGACTTAAAGGGAAACTTGTCTTCAGCAACTTTGTTTTCCCATGCATCCTTTAACTTAGGGAAACGCTGTCTGCCATTTCAGCAGGGAGAGAGAAACGCACCCCCTCTTCTTAGAAGCTAGCTTCCAATTGTGTGCTACAGTCCAGTAGCAGTTCTCCCTCCCCCTTCAAACGGGACGGTTGACATTTGAACTGTCCAATCACAGCCCATAAAAATATCAGCAGGTTCTTAAGTAACACAGTGTAAGTCTTTTTTCTCTCCTTTCATCTGTTGGAGTTAGCTCCCCCTTAGCTCCTTACCTTTCAACAGGGGTCTCTCTCTTCCCTGGCTATAATTACTCGCTGAACCTTCGCCTCATTCTCTTTTTGCCTCAGGCTTTCAGCCTTACCACCTGGCAGATGTGAGCTCTCACAGATACAGCGTTTCCCAAATGCTGGGAACACGCTAAGAACAATACACGTACGTACGAACACTCACCACAACACGCACATAATATTCACCACACGCACTCTGTCCATGTAACTTGTAACCTTTCTTGTGATTAATACATATATTTATTTACATATATTTATCGGTCTTGTGTTTGTTTTTCTTTGCCTTCTTTGGACTTAATTAGAATTGGACTTCACGCATGAAAACACATCAACAAAGTCCACTATAACATATTCATGAACATTTCGTTGTGTATACAATTTACGTCTAACAAAAGAAAGTCTTTTTTAAAGTTTCCTTTTGTTAATTTGTCTAATAAATGTTATCTTGCATCGCAAATCAGTTGGTCTGTTATTTTGTACATGTACCATTATTTCATGTACGATACGCATTTAATTATTGAAATAGATAATCAATAAACACTAATAAAACACCCTGGATTTTAAAATTACTTCATATGTACACATATGTTTCCTTCTTTTTAATTTTTTTTCTTCAAAAATTTAGAAAAATTTATACAAGAAATAAACGGGGAACGGGTGAACTCAGTAAAAATAAATTAAAATTAAAAGAAACAAAACATTCAAATATGTGTTAGCATAGCACAACCAACCCACGAAAAGAAGAGTGACAGTTGTATTCTAGTGGCTGAGAGGGACAAATCATTCAAGAGACAAATAAGATTGATCCAATCAAGATAAAAAGCGAGAATAAAAACTGGGAGGATTGGGAATCTTGATAAAAAAAAAAAAAGATAATGCCGGGATCAGACCGGAAACGGCAGTCACTCATATTAAATAGGTGAAAAGAGACTAGCTTAACCGAGTCTTCAACAGGAATCCGCCCCGTTGTGACTTTAAGAGACTTAAAAAAGGAAATCAAGATTGGTCAGATTCACGTGAACCAGGCTCGCAACTCGTACCCACCTTTCACTGAAATGTACTGCAGTCTAACGTTTCCCGTTGGTTCTGATCTTCATCCTAAGCTGATGCTCAAAGAATCCAATCAGATTCTGCTAAGAATAGAGTTCCTCTCATAAGATTCCGCTCATTCGCTTCACCCACATCGACATTGTTGCCACTGCTAGCAGCGTGAGTAGCACCAACCGCCCCCAGGACCACGGGGGGTGACACATTACCACACGCGTACGCGAGATCGATAGAATAGACACAAGATGTACACAATCGATACGAGCCGTCAACTCGCCGACGTGATCCCAAAACGGGCGCACTAGAAAAAAAAAAGTAAATGTTGATAAGATAGCGAGGGTCACAAAGCACTGCCCGGACCCCCAGTCAGGCTTGCTTACTCCGGTTTAGGGGGTTCAGGTGTAGTAAGCACTGGCCCTTTGTACAGTAATTGGTCATGGTTAAGTGTAATTGGCAAAACCCCCCACAAACGGAATTGACAAAGTTTCCAATAAATAATAAGAAAAAAGAACAGGGCAAAATAATACAAAATGGCCATTCATTCTAGATTATATTCTTTTCCTATTCCCCAGACGTTGTTAACAGATAAATAGGGAGATCAGCCCAGGCTCCTCAAGGTAGAAAGTAGAGGTATATAATGTGAAAGTAAGAGAGAGTAGGAAGTAAAGATTATGAAGATATGGAAGATAGATAGTGACTAACCCTAGATTTGAAGAGGATAAGGTTGTAGCATTCGGGGAAGCATCCACGCAGGAGCCTGTTACACAAAGTAGCAAATATGTTTGCCATCTTTGGGAATCTCTGTTCTTGACTTTTATATATTCCTGGATTTGATGAATGTTTCAAGGCTTAGTGGTTGTTGGAAAAATTGAATTTGAATATTATAGCAATAATCAATGCAATTCAGGTTAGTAGTACAATTTTTACTTTTTTTTTTTTTTACTTACCTAGTGTTATATTTATCAACTTTGCATTTTCTACTCTCGTTCATTTTTTTTATCATTTGATACTTTAGGTGTTACTACTGTCAAAAAAGCAGTATAAATTATTTTATTGTATGCTAAACAGGAGACACACTAGAGTAGTGGATAGCGGCTCGGATTGAGGAATCGAAGAGCCGAGTTCGAATTCCAGTCAAATCTATTACATTCACTAATACGTGGTAATACCCTTGGGAAAGGTATTAACCCTCTTCTTCTCCCTAGAAGACTTCTAGGCCGGGTTCTATAGCGTTGGATGGCAACTGGTCTAGAAGGAAATCTCTGAATTCAAAACCTTCCGAGAGTCGTTTGGGGACCTTGTGGCACATAGTGCACCAGGTCTCTGTATTCGAGCCTTCAAAAAATGTGGTTGGTTCTGCACAAAGCCTTCAGCACTATAATCAAATCATATCTGCTGGTGTCTGAGCTGTCAGTTCCTAGGAACTGAGCTGCTTGACCCTCATACGTCGAATACGACTGGAGAGTCCACCGTGTTAAATAATGATTTCCTAATCTCCAAGTATTTAAAGCTCAAATCCCGATTTATATTTTCATATTTTGTTTCCGCTATCTTTTTCTAAAATTAATAATCTTTTCAATATTTGTGTTTGTTTTCTTATGTCAGTTATAGGCCATGCGTATTCCACGCTTAGGCGATCATGTATCTTTAGATATATGACTGACGAGGCAGATTTTTCCCGCAGTAGGTTGCCATTTCTTTCTCTGGTAGACCAGTTGCCATCCAAAGCTATAGAACCTGGTCTATCCGGCTATTTACCCGTAGCTGGGAAGAGAAGAAGAGGATTCATACCTTTCCCAAGGGTATTAGCACGTAAGTGAATGTAATGGATTCGACTGGAATTCGAACTCGGCTCTTTGATTCCTCAATCCGAACCGCTACGTACTATTTTGTAATTTGTCTTGCTTTCTGGTGTTTTTGTTTACGTAACGTTTTATATATTTAAAAAAAAAATACCGTTATTCTTTTAACTTTTTCCACGTGTACCGATTTTTCTGTATTAATATTTATTTGTTTTTGTGCAATTAAACTGAAGATCGTTTGTCTTATTTTTACATTCTGTTTTTGCTTACCTAAACTTTACTTTAACTGTATATTTATTAACTTCGCATTTTCTACACGTTCATTTTTCTCGATTGATAGTTTAAAGCGTCAGTACTGTCAAAAAGGCAGTTCACATTATTTTAAGTGAAGTGCAAGAACAGAAACTGGTAGCATAGAACTTATGCTTACATAGCCATTTCAACTGGAAAATGACAAGACCTTGCAGCCAAGCTAGTACTGCGCTTAGATTCCCAAAGTCTAGGTACCATAGCCGAAAGTAATATTTACCGACCTCCCCACGAGGTAGGATGTGGCACAAGGCCGAATTTGATGTTCGGAGAAAAATTCCCCGTAGACCCCGCGGTCTAGTCTGCCTACCTCCTCGGACGAGACTCTGCCCTTCGGCATAGCATTGTCCGGGTTCCTCTCAGGCAGAGAGTTCGACAACAGCTAAGAGCTGAGCACGCGGCCAGCTCCAGCTGCCTAACTACTTGATCGTCAGGTAGCCAGTCACATAGCCGAAAGTTCATCAGTACAATTATCATGAAAGTATTTATAGTAAAGGCACAGAGTAGCTATATTAAGGCCGTGTGAAACGGACTGAAGCTGTGATGTCAGGAACTGTAGTGGATTTGAATCAACCCACAACAAAAGAAAAAGGCGAAAAAGGTGTTTAAAATATAAAATGTTTTATTTTCAGGTTTTTTTTTTACAACTAAATTTTTCTTAGTATGTATGAGTGTTAAAGTTCTTATAGACCTTTTGTTTTCAGTAGTTTGTTAAGATGAAAAGAAATATGATTTCTTCACGTGTATGTCAGAGAAAGAAGAGGCAAAGGAGAAAGCGTAAAGTGCAAATGTCACGTAACTTGATAAGAAAGACAGGTGAATGAGCAAAGGAATTCCTTTAATTCAAACGTCGTGACCTGTTGCCGTCTGTTGTCAGTCTCTCCTTCGTGTTTTGTCAGTCTGGAAACTTTTCTTAAATACCTTTCAAAGGGATCACAAATCATTTTTTTTTATTGTTGGTGGGAACGCAACCCATTGGTTGAAAAATGTTAAATATTTATTTTCAAAGCGTTATTAATCGAAAGAATGTGCAATCCTATGACTCAGAAACCATTTTATCGTCATTTGGTGCTTATTTCCATCCTCTCTCCACAGAACAATAGCTTCATTTGCTAATGTTTTTCCACAAATCATACATGTCGGATGTGGTGGATTTCTTTCCCTACATACGAAACGTAATGACAGTCTTCATTATACTGGTGAATTATTGTTTTTAATTCATTTTATGATGTCCACGAACAATCGTTGCCATTTTTGTAATGTCAACGAATACTCATTGTCACTTTCGCAATGCTCGTTGTAGTAGAGACTTTGTAATCACAGATACAACTATAGTAATGCCATTAAACAATACTGGTGTCAGATGCCTTTGAATATCACTCGCACTAATAGTACTTGCTTGATAATACTCATTTGAATAGTAATCCGTACAGCGATCTGAATATAGAAATAGTATAGTGAATAGAGTAGAGAATAGTGGTCCGTATAGTAATAGAGGATAGACTAGAAATAGCGATCATTTAGACTTCATGCTAACTTCTATATATGCGTTTCTCTATGGTCACTTGGTCTACTTCATTCGATAAAGGGATCGCCTGTGTTTGCTCACTGGCGATCTATGTTCAAACTCAAGTGCTGGCAGTGACACTTTATTCTTATATAACAATTCAGATGCTAATGTACTGGATTAAGCAGTATTCAACACCTTAGTGTTGGCTTCTGATTTTTGTTTCTTAATTAAAAAAACTTCTACATTTTAAAGTGAAATAAAAATAAAAAATACATTAACTACGTCCTCACTACTTCAGGCACCATTCAATACACACACAATAAGTGGTTGCTGAGTCATTCTTGAAATCAACTTAATCACGAAAGTGAATTTATACATCTTTTTTTTCTTGAGAATTGACAACAAAAATTATAACCAATATTTATTAGATTGTTTATTATATTGTTTATTGGAACGATTGGCAAAACATCGGCTAATTGCCAGGTGTTTCAACACTTTATAAAATGGTAAATAATAAAATAATAAATTCACATATTTTAATAACTTAGTAAATGTAATTTACAACTAAAAATTGTTTTCATATATATTTCTTTATAAATTGGTAAATATTTAGAATATTGAAAATCTAAAATTATTATTGCAAATAAACTAATAGCGTTTAATATTTTTGTTGTAAATTCTCGACATCAAAATAATGTATAAATTCACTTTCATCATACGTTTAGATTTTATTCCAATTCTAATCATTGATTTTTAAAACAATAAACATTGTCAAAATTAAAGGTAGTTAAAAAAAAAACGTGTCATGGAGGAGGGACATCCTTTTGATACTACATCTTATTGCTGGCATGTTTATCCAGGTTTTCCCAAATATCAGTAGAATAGATACAGGGTGACCCCCAAAAAACGGGAATTTTTGAAGTGCATATTGCCAGACATAAGCAAGTGGCAACACTGCGAGACAGTGACCTTGAGCAAGTAAACATTTCGCCATTTAGAATTCATAAAGAAATTCACAGTATCCCAGCTGAGATGTTGCAGCAGTCAATGAGTAATCTCAACAGCAGATTTCAAGAATGCATTCGTACAGGAGGACGCCATCTACAGGACGTAATTTTAAAAAAATGAAAATTCCATCATTGTTTCTTAAATGGCATGTTTTAAGGTTTCCATTACTATGAAGAAAATATTTTTCTTCCATCACTCTTGGTTTTATTGGACTGTTAAATAGTTCCCGTTTTTTGTGGGTTCACCCTGTATATCAATGGAAAATATTAAAAGGAAAATGAGTTTCTATAGTCAGAAAATGTATGTAAATATATTTCAGTATGTTTTTTCATTTAACTAAAAATGAACTCATTTTTATATTTATATTTACTGAGAAAAACTGATTCATTTAAAAAATGAAGAATATCTGTATAGGTTTATGCTGGAATAGGCTTTGCACTCAATTTCAGGCTAGACTGTCAAAGGAAACCAAGTACAGAGTTGATCTGAGATGACACCAGCAGTGGGTAGAGAGTCACAATTCTCCCACTGTCGATGGTGACCCTAGATGTGAATACTTATAGGCAAGTCCACACCTGGTATATATATGCATGAGAAAAACTACTAGACAGAGACATATAAACACCCCCTCCAAAAAAAGGGGGAACAGTCTTCAAAACACCACAATCACAAATGTAAGGACCATGATTCAGACATTGTCTCTGTGAGCCACACACCATACACTGGCTGAGAGTAATTGATGAAACCAGTTGAATAAAATATAGTTTTAATTTTGAAAGATTTAAGTTCCATGTTATCATTATTAACCAGCATACCCACTTCATTCATACACGCAACAGCCATATCAATTAGCTGGCAGGATACAGAGTAAAATTTATCGCAAGAACAAGTAATTTAAATTTGGAAAACATTTTATAGGGGATTTGTCTGATAGTTAATAACTGTTATCATCAAAAGAGAAAAATCAAATGGAAAATAATAAAAGGAATGAGTTTAATTTTCTGAACATGTCCTGGAATAATGACTTGTCTAAAAACATTATAAAAATGGAAATCTTACATTTAATATAATCAATTTTCAATTTCATCAACTCTAAAGCTATATATTTATAGTCATTTATTTATTTCATATTGAAAATGCATTCTAAATTAGACACAAGCTTGAATGTTGATATGAGAGGGTGCCAAAAATTTTCCCATCTGAATATTTAAAAAAAATACATTCTTGGTTGGGCTGACAGCTTTTCACCATAATCTCATATAATTCACCAAATCTAAAGATGCAAGCACTAAGGCTTGAATTGTTCAAAAATGAAATTCACAAACTTGAAAGTTGTCTCAAATGACTGCCCATGTCTACATACTTCAGATGAATATGGATTCTCCCCAGTGAGTATTTACTAAAACAGCACAAAACAGGACTCCCATGAAGAAGGCATAGACATTTCAGAAGAATGTTCTTTCTGTTCAGTGTGTGCTAACAAATATTTCACCAAATAAAATTTCAGTGAAAAAGTAGAACCAAGGATATCTGGCATGATTTCTCTCTAGTGTTTTCCATGGCATGTAAAATATGAAAAACATCTACAAACTTCACAAGAACAGATATATGTTTATGCATGCTGAATCAAATGTAATTTCCATGAAAGGGATGAGGGATAAATTTCACAAACATTACTGTCCATTGTGTGTTAGCATGTGAATCTCCAAATTTGAATGTTTTGAAAAAGAAGATTTGCAAATGTCACATAAATATGGCTTCTCTCCAGGGTGTATTTGCATGTGACGGACTAAACTTGACTTCTGAGTAAAAGCAGTGCCACACACTTCACAAGAATACGGTTTCTCTCCAGTGTGTATTCGCACATGTTTCACCAAACTTTCCTTCCTTGTAAAAGCAGAGCTACACATTTCGCAAGGAAATGGTTTCTCACCAGTGTGCATTCGCATATGTTGAGCCAAATGTGAATTCCGCGAAAAAGAAAAGCCACAAATCTCACATGAGTGCGGTTTCTCTCCTGTGTGAATTTGCATATGGCGAACTAAACTTGACTTTCGTTTAAAAGAAAAGCTACATTTTTCACAAGAATATGGTTTTGCCCCAGTGTGTGCATGCATATGTTCCATTAATGTTGACTTCCTTGTAAAAGACGAGCTACACATTTCACAAGAATACGGTTTCTCTCCAGTGTGTGTTCGTATATGGACTGCCAAATGTGACTTTTTTGAAACAGAAAATCCACACACTTCACAAGAAAAGGGTTTCTCTCCAGTGTGGATTCGTGTATGCTCCACCAAAGTTTTCTTCAGAGCAAAAGAAGTACTACATATTTCACAAGAATAGGGTTTCTCTCCAGTGTGAGTTCGTACATGTTGAACCAAGTGGGTATTTTGTGAAAAAGAGCATCCACACACTTCACACATGAAGTGTTTTTTTCTAGAGTGTTTTTGCATATGAACAGCCAAATGGGATTTTTTTGAAATAGAAAGTCCACACACTGGACAAGAAAATGTCTTCTGTCCTGTGTGTATTCGCATATGTTCTACCAAAGTGGACTTTTGTGCAAAAGAAGAGTTACAAATTTCACAAGAATATAGTTTCTCTCCAGTGTGTATTTTCATGTGTCTCATCAAATGGGTATTATAGGAAAAAGAAGATCCACACACTCCACAAGAATATGGTTTTTCTCGAGTATGTTTTTGCATGTTCTAATACACTCAGTTTCTGTGTAACAAAAGAAGTACTGATTCCACAAGAATATGGTTTCTCTCCACTTTTTGTATATATTTTATAAAATGTGACTTGATTTACACACTATACACAAGTATACAGTTTCTTTCAAGTTTATGTTTTAAAGCCTGAAAACTTTTTTGTGAGATGTTTCCATATATTGCTTATATGATATCAATAAGCGTTGCATTATCTACTCAAATTACCCTTGTTAAATAATTGTATAAGTTCATAGAATAATTGGTTCAGGCTGTAACATCTGTAAAAGAAATAAAAAAAAATTATATTTCATATACATCACCATTCAGCAAATGCATTTGTTTCATTGGATATTTCAATTGGCTTAAGTATTTCCAATTTTGTTGAATGCAAATTCCTAAAATTTAAGAAAAGAAACTATGACTGCTTTTCACTTCACTGTCTTTACATTGGTTCACAGACTCAGCAACTCCAAAATAATAATGTTAATATTTCTTTTGAGGCTCGTCCACCAAAATGCAAATAGTATTAAAAATTTTTTTCTTTTCTTTTCTAATGGAATTACAATATACAGATGTCCCTGCCTATTCAGAACCACAGTTTAAAAAATAAAAAAGGTTTTTAACAAATAGTGATCAAGCAATTAACACACATTTTTCTTTTTGTTGTAGCACTGAATATGTTCACTTTTCTTAACATAATTTAAAAATTTATGTACAGACAAAATTATCAAGATGAACCTAAATATCTAAATGTATTCACTCATCTTCATTTCTGAATCTTCTCACCGTGAAATGCCGTTTTTTTTTATACATATACTCTTTAACTACCAAGTAATATAAAAATTTTTTAAATATTTTAAGCATTCTAATACTTTATTTAATAAAGTATTAGAATGCTTAAAATATTTAAAATATTCGGTAATTTTCTAAAATTTTCTTGTTTGGGAAATGTTAGAAAATTACCGAATAGATTTTAAATTTACTATATTTACTACATTTATGTTCTTATGATGCAATGTATGGATGTCTATATTTACAAAATTCAGCAAACTTGATGGTTTTAATTCTTTGAGGACTTTTCCTTATAAATTAAAGCATTAAGCATAGGTATCTCCAAAAATGACCTAAAAAATTAGCATACCTGATGAAAAAATGCCCCAAGCTTAATAAAAACAAAGTTTTACCATCAAAATCTTCCTCTTGTTATTAAGAGGAAAGACCAAAGATTTTGATGGAAAAAAGTCTTCTTTTTAATCTCTTTTAGAGCTTTTGAAATTCTGAATAAAAATTTTGTTTCTCTGGCATCAATGTGGTGCCATAAATTAGTATGGGAAATTTGAGCATCTTTTGTTGCAAAAAAAACAGATCGATTTGGAAATTCATGCTAAAATTAGATTATCACTATGGTAACTAGACAATTTTGAATTTAAGCACAGTACTAGACTGACATCAAGATCTCATCAATTTACAGTTGAGCTGGCTAGACGTAACTGTAAAGTCTATGCTAACACTTCTCACTTGTGGAACTCCCTTCCAGCTACATGCTTTCCAGCCAACTTTAATCTGCAAAAATTTAAATGCAATGTCATTCACTATCTACTGCCCTCCTGATTACTCTTTCCTCTTCCTATTCCCACTCATTATTAATGTTTCTGTTCTTAATTCTTCTACACCCTGTAACCTCTTGTGTCATAGTGGCTTTACTGCCTTGCATGGGGTGATTTTAAAAAAAACGGATTTTAATTAAATTTTCAGAATTTAATCAGAAATAAATTAATTTTGAAATTTTTCTTTAGAAAAACTTTTGAAAAAATGTTTTATCACATGTATCCCCCGACTCATGTTTGTATTACTTAATATTCACATTAGTTATAAGAACAAGTCCTAGAAGAATTTAAAACATCAAATTTTTTTGGTCAAACAGGACCCCAGTTAAAGAAAATTTGCTATGAATCATAAAATAAAATGCAATAAAACTAAGACATTATTTAATTAGAAATGCTTGTAGAACATAATATGTACATAATTGTCTTAAGGAAAACATTTTTTTGATGAATAATGAACTTTTACAAGAATTGTTTTCACTTTCAAAAATTTTTATTAAAATAATTCATAAAGTTTTAAATCTTTTAAAATTCTGTATTAATTTATAGAAGTCAAGTGATAATATTATTGAATAAAATCTATTTCTACTAATTATAAACAGAAAAACCTACTACAATTTAATGACCCCCCAGTATTTAAAAAAAAATTTGAATTTTTCTTTGTGTATGTATAAAGATGTTGATTTTTGTAAATATATCTGGGTGATATGTGACATTATCAGAAAATAAGAGTGGTAATTATAGTAAATTGTAAACTTATTGGTAATTTTCTAATATTTCTTTAACAATTGTATTTGTAAGACTATAAAGCTAAAGTACCTAAATTCCAACAAAATACTTAGGATGCTTAAAATATTTCAAATTTTTAAAATTACTGGGTAGTTAAAAAATATCTAAGAAAGGCATTTACCTTGTATTAATCATGTAATTTTACTACAAGCATTTCCCCTTGTAAGCATCAGGTTACTGATGTATCAACATAAAGCATCCATCTCTGTGTTAAAAATGCTTTTCTGCAATATTTTAAACTAAAAGTAATATTTGTTTTAATTCTGATTAATTAAACTTTAAATAAGTTAATCTTGCTAAAATAAACTTTCAGATAAGTATATATTATTTTTGAAAAAAAAATTTTAATAAAGAAAATTACATTGTGTTGACAGATTTGCCAAAGTGGATGATTTTAGCGATTTTACTGATAATAAAAAAAACAATAATAATTCCAATCAATTTAAAATAAAATTTAAAATACATATTTTTTGCTTGAGTTAGAAATAAAACTAAAATAAAACTTCGAGAAAGATTTTTTTATTTTTAAAACGCATTTTAAACCTTAGATATCGCTTCTTTTTTTAGAGACACCTAATTTAGTAACACACAAAAGAATTTCTCGAAATTTCATGTAGGTACCTCCATGAGATCGCTAAAAAAAGAGCATAGCAACTTTTTATTAATTTTGTATCGTAATATACTGCATTATCTTCTCATCTCATTTGTGTGAAATGTTACTTTTCATTCTGAGAAAAAATACGTTTTTTTTTCCTCAGTGAATGCATAAAAAATGATACCCGCTTGTTTTTTAAAAAAAAAAAATCATAAATAATCAGTTTATTATCCCATTTAAAAAAAAAAAATTAGCATTTCTTCATTAATAAGTAAACGATTTAGTGAATAAGTTATTTTATTAGAAAATGTATTTTTCTGCTTTCCATACATCACGAACACTTTTGTAGGTACCGTTAAATATTGGTTTTGTTACCCGTGCGTAGTGATTTTCTGCAAGGAAAGTCTATAAAAGAAGTAAATAGGCCAAATTTTCTTATTACGCCGGCGTAGGTAATACGCATTGGATCGAGATTCATGATGGCAGCAATGGGGGACGAATGACCAACAAGAAGTCCGATTTTTTCTTGTCGATAACTCCAAAACGGTAAGGTTTCTTCATAATTTAATTGTTAATTCAAGTTCAGCATGTACATTTGGACGGAATTATGACGATTTTGGAAAAATTTTAAGGAATATTAGCACACGGGTAACAAAACCAATTTACCAATCCAACAATTTTTTTTTTCCAGAATTTCCAAATTATTGTTTTTTTTTTGTTTTGTTTGTTTGTTTGTTTTTTCACGCAAAAAAAAGACACTGAAATATCGCGTACATATTTATTTATGGTTCGTGTTGGTTGACATGAGAAAAACAAATTTTTTTTAATCAATCCTTAATTAAAAATCCTTTGAGCTTTTTCATCTTAAATAGCGAAAAATTAAAAAAAAGGTATATAAATTTTGTTTTTATGTTTTAACATTTTTTTTTCATTTTTTTTATTTCTTCGCAAAATTTTGGAGGTGCCTAAAATAAATTAAATGATTTTTCTGGTTCTTAGAGATAATAATAGTTGTGTTTAAAATTATCTACTTCTTATGTTTAAAACAGCAAGCAGACATCTAATTCCATTTTTTTTATTTGTAGAAGCGAAGAAAATACAAAAATAATGAAAATGTTTTTAAAAAATTATCAGGGGACCGTAATGTGAAAGACAACAAAAAAGCAGGCGATTACCTTTCTTAATCTTTTTCCAAAGCCGTTCGAATTTGATCTGTTAGGATTTTTTGCAGTCATTCAACACAATTTTAAAATATACAACTAAAAGAATAACGAAAAGAAACCAACAGAAACTATAATACAAATATCTCTAATTAATTTGAAGAAAACGTTTCGTCCTGAACAGAGCAATAATAAGAGAAAATTACAAAACGGTGATGAAGATTATTCCGTCCCTTGTATAAAAAAAGATACTTTTCATAATTCATATATTCAACTGTAAATAAAATTGATAAAACGTATTTCTCGAAGCTGTGTGAAGAAGACATTGTCTATAACAAAAGTAGAAGAGTTCCCAGAAATAAAATCATAGGAAAGGTGTCATGACAAACAAATCATAAGCTATGCATTTATTTATTCAAAAGGTTGCATGTTGGTGTCTATTTTAAGTGGGTGTGTGTTCAATATGATATACAGAGAAGCATAAAAAACATGGATCCCTACCACGGACCGTTTATTTTCTTTTTATATGAACTGTACTGAAACAAAGTTCTCAATGTCTCTTTGGTATGTCCCTTTTCTTTTTGGTCCAAGAGTTAGGGTAACTGTCACTATAATGGTCAAGCTAATGGTTTTGTGCAGAGTTGGAATGACCAATGAGAAGTTTGTACTTACTTAATTGTTGAAAGGTTTAAGCATGGTTATGGTATATTCATTTCCTTTTTCTTAGTTCAGAAGTTTGGGTAAGGATAAACATCGTTATAATGGTTGTGCTCGACTCAGCCTGGTGCTAAGTTGGAACAACCAAAGAAAAACTTGTCTTACTTCATTGATGGAGTGTCAGCATGGTTATAATGGTCTAACTCACCTTGCACCGAGTTGGAAAGACCATAGAAAAGGTTGATTTACTTTTGTTACATTCTTCCCAAAATCAGATCTTCTGATTCACGTGACACTAATTTCCACCACTAGCCATGTGTGAACAATTCAAACGTCCAAATCTCAACTAAAGACCTGTCAGCTGCACAAGGCTCCACACATATCTTCCATTTACTGACACTCTCAAAGAAAACAAAAAACAATACAATCCAGAATTTCCACGCAATGGTGCCCACAACCAGCTACAGAAACAAAATGAAAACTGGAGCCGATTTGAGCCTCAAAAAGGACATTAAAAGCCCATCAAATGCACATTCATCAGTTGGACGGCATAGTGACCCGAGTTGACACGCTCATCAAAAAGTGACCTCCCATCTCCAAAGATCCAATGTTGTCACCCCAGCAAGTCACAACTTATCATCCCTCATCTTCTGTACACCTCATCGGACACATTTGCTACTTCACATCTCTTTTTTTTTATATGTGAGACATCTACTCTGATTTTTCATTTATTGTATTTTATGCTAATACAGTTGTTTATTGCTTTAAATTTTCATTATTTCTTTTTCTGCCACCATACACTTAGTAATGCGAAAACACATATTCATATCATAACACTCCATAGGTGGAGGTTTTAGAAGACATGCATTGGAAAGAGAAAGTTCAGTCATCATTGGTCTGGAGAATTCCGCACACATTATAAGAAAATGGACTTAATTGCTATTTGGATATATTCTTTCCACTTCATGTCAGCTGAAAACATTAGTCTGAGAAGGTGCAATGTGTCACTCTCCCGGAGGCCAGCAAAAAAAGGTAAAAATGATTCTCTCAGATGATCAATCATGAGCAGTTTCATATTGAGCTGTTAAAATTAACCGAACACTCTTGTTTTGGGATGTCATTGAAAACTTGTTGCTGCTTTTGTGATGTCAACAAATATTTGTTGTCACTTTCGTAATGCTTATTGTGTAACACTATTTGGGTTGCTGGTAATTGATAATCATAATGGCAACTTAAAATATCACTGAAAACTAGATAATGGTGAATAACTTAGCATGAAAAGGGTTATCCAATATCGGGAAAGACAGGCTGATAGTAACATTGTTCCCAGAGAATCATAATATATACAATGGACCAGATGACTGCCTGAAAGCAATTCTCAGTTTGTGTGAACAAATCAACTGTTGACAGCTGTTGTTGACAGCTTGTGGCAACCAATGCCTGGATTTGACAAGAGAAGAATTGGGTTAAAAACTAAATGAATTCATTTAGCGGTATGTCAGAATGAAAAACAATGATTTGAACACCTGTGGCTGAGCAATGGTTGCCATAATGGGAGTTGAAAAAAATTTCCCTGGGAAAGTGTCCCTTGGGTCAGAGGTAAGAAAGCTAATTGTGGTGTCAGTTCATTTATGAAAAAAGAACATTTGAAGCCATATTTTTGTTTATTAATCTCCAACCAAATTTTGGAGGTGACAAGCAATCAAGGAAGGATGAGGGGCTGCCTGCACTCACTGAAAGGGAGCAGACAGAGAGGAGACATTAAGGAGGTTGAAGGAGCTGCTCACACCCACTGGGAGCAATGGTGAGAGGTGGTACTAAGAAAAGGTGGAGGCAGCCAGGCAGAGCAATATCTTCAACCACCACCCCACCCCCATGAGAGAGGGAGAATTCCCCCAAATTATGAATTAATTTGATTTCTCAAGACCATAAATAATAGACTTTTCTTGGAAATCAGGGGATTCCCCAAAACCCAGCCTACATCTTGCCCTGCACCAGTTTCTAGCTGGAGTCCATAAAAATGAATGCACAAAAGCCATTCAGTGAGAGTGCAGAGTCAGTTGCAAGCTGACAGTTGAGAGCTGAGAAGGGTAATGACAGAGGTCACTGAGAGATTCCACATTTCCTGCCAAACACAGGAACCTCCGACTTCAGCCTTGAGCCAAACTTACCAAAGCAGTAAAACAAATTTTGCTAACTCTGCAAGCCAAAAAAACACCAGTGTGGTATCCGATTTAGGAACAGGTTGGGTCAACAAACACCTGTATGCGAACACTACTACTAATGAATTCTTGTGTGCAGAATTGGTATAAAAAATAGTATTTATTTTTTAAATATATTTTGAATGCTGTTTTTTTTTTTTTTTTATTGTACGACTTTGCTTGACTTGGACCAGCCCAACACAAAGATACCTGTAACGAATCGATCTTGGCCTCCTTATAATCAAATCAATCACAACATGGGGTAAGGCAAGTCAGGATCAAAGAGGCCACTCCATTGATCAAACCACGATCCACCCTGGGCTGACCGCAATAAAAGGTTATTTCTGTGGCCATTTGTGGTGAACTAGGATTGGATTGAAGCGTTATAATTGTAGCAGAGACTTTGTAATCGCAAATACAACTATAGTACATTGTTGAACAATGCTGGTGTCAGACACCTTAGTATAGCACTCAAACTAATTGTACTTGCTCAATAATACTCGCTTGAAAGTAATCTTTATAGTGATCACTATAAAGAAATACTATAGTAAATAAAGTAGAGAATAACGGTCTGTATAGTACTAGAGGATAGAGTAGAAATAGTGATCATTTAGACATCACACAACTTCCTACTTATGTGTTTACTCTATGGTCACGTGACCCACTTAGTTTAATAATGAGATCGCCTGTGTTTGCTCACTGGCAATCTATGTTGAAGCTCAAGTGTCGACAGCGACACTTTATGCCTATATAACATCTTGTTTCCACCGAGTTCAATTGCACACTGCCCAGCCTAGGGATTGAAGTCACAATTACTGTCACTAAATTCAGGATCCACTAGGCTAGTTTCATCTGTTGAAAGTTTTATTTTACAAGACAAATTCAAAGAAGTATTATATTTTAAATTGATGTTTATTCAACAACAACATAATATATTTGAAAGTTCACAGAAAATACATACAGAAGTATTCTGGGGATTGTCCTATATGCAAAAATATGAGCTCATTATCATCATGCTCATCAGTTGACGGAATCTAAGGGTAGAAGAAACAGGCAATCTCCTCCAGGATGATCTGTTGGCAGTGGTTCTCAGGAGTTCTGGAATTGTCGTGTCCATTCACTCTTTTATGTGGTCTGACCAGCTCTTGCGTTAATGTTCCTGCTTGCATCCACCTTCAATAATGCTTTGCATGATGGTCTTATGCCATGTAATGCGGCCAAACTATGCCATCTTCCAATATGATGAAGAGAGATTCCTGACAGTCCATGAGAATTTTGACTTTGATCCGTATAGTCATTGGTTTTGTATTCCCAGTAAGAGATGTGGTGGAGCTGTAAGAATTTATTCTTGAATGCCTGTACACCAGGAGTGTCCAAGACTTACACACATAGTACACCTCTGTGACCACAGTAATTTTCTATCAGCGGTAACCTGCATTTTGCAGATGATACTGATTTTATAGCAGACAGTAACATCAAACTGCAAGGTCTGACCAACAAACTCGTTGAAAAAGCCAGCACATATGGAATGGAACTCGACAGAGAGAAATCCAAAGTAATGGTGAATAGCACAATTTCACTTCAAAATTTATTGACTACATCACAATTGGCGATATATTCATGGGTTTTTTTTTTCAAAGACTAGAATCCAACTACCTGTTGAATCTACCTATGTTGACAGTAAAACAAATTAGTTGATTCAATGAAAAAGAAAATAGCATACTGATCCCTGGGGATATACATTCCTAAATAATGTGGCTAACCAGAGTTCCATTAGTGAATTCAATGCTGTCAACCAAATAAGAACACAAGATGGAATTGAGGTCTATATCCCATGGTGCTTTTGCTCATCTGTTGTTTTGGTAGTACTGTCCTGGAACAATCCCTGATGTCTATCAGGAAAGTTAATGTTATAGCTCTATAGAAGAAATGGTAAATAAATATAGGGACCAAACTTGAAGAGAACTGCTTCAAGAGATACTTTAGTTAGCCAAAAGAGGCAAAATTTCAATGACATTGTTAGCACCACACAATATACCTCAAATATGCCATGCAGCTGAATAAATTGATAGTCAGCAGGCGTTGAGCTGATTAGAAATTTTAAGAACACACCACCTCCCAAGCTTTAATGCCCTACCAAGATTTACACATATTATTTATATATCTTACTTATTATAAAACGCAGATTGTGTGTGTCTGTACGTTTATATATTGGATCGGATTTCCCACATTTTTCAACCGATTTCAACAAAACTTCACAGGACTACGTAAAATTACATTGTGGTGATTCTGACAGTGACAAAAAAGTGGAAAAACACAATAGTTTTTGCATGAAATCAATTTGAAAACACGATTAAGAGGCAGCTGTCGCCAGAATGAAAAGGGGGACAACTCATATCGAGTTATACTTATAAAACCCAGATTGTTTGTGTGTGTGTGTGTGTGTGTGTTCATTTATATATGGGATCGGATTTCCTACATTTTTCAACCAATTTCAACAAAACTTCACTTTTTTTTGGCAGGTAGTGTTTCTTATTGTCTTGCACACTTTTTTCTTTATTTTTACATTCAGAATGCTTTAAAAATTCCATTTACAAGACAATTGTTTATAATAAAATTCTATTCAATCGGTAGACTCATAACTATTGAAAACAATGCTTTTTGTTTGAGTTTGGGTTTGACCAATTCGTAAAAAAAAAAAAAAACTAATTAAGACATGCGTGTCGGTCAACCTTAAACAATAATCTTTGTCAATTTTATTTTTCAGTCTTTATGATGGTCGATACTAGATCTATCTCTTATTGTTACATCCCCGGCAACGCCGGGCTCTACTACTAGTATATATATATATATATATATATATATATATATATATATATATATATAAGATTATTTTGAACTCAGAGCAGTCCTTTTTCTAGACCCTTTGCTACCCAAGGCTATAGGACCCACTGATGAACAAATTGATGCCATTCACCGTATTGTTATGGATGACAGATGTTATACTCTCCAGCAGATAACTAAATTAAGTCCATAGGCATTCGTTCTTGTTTGATCCATACAGTTTTAACTGAGATCTTGGGGATGAGCAAGTTGTCTGCAAGATGGATCCCAAGTATGCTAACACCAGAGCAGAAGCTGGAATGGATTGACATTTCCAGGACACTTCGGACTCGCTTTCAGGCTGACCTTGAGAATTTCCATTGCAGATTAGTAACTCAAGATGAAACCTGGGTTCACCATTTCGAACCTGAATCAAGATTCAAAGCAGAACAGTGGAAACACTCTGGTTCTCCATCCACAAAGAATTTCAAGCAGGTAGCATCGGTTTTTTTTTTTTTTTAGATTCTGAAGGTATAATCATGATAGACTACATGGAAAAGGGAAAAACTATGAATGGACAGTACTCTGCATCCGAATTAAGACAACTGAAGGAAGCAATCAAGTTGAAACGCAGATGAAAGCTGAGGATAACGCGTCCATTCACACTGCTCAAGCTGCAGCAGCTGAATCAGCCAACTGTGGCTTTGAATTGCTACCTCATCCCCCTTACTCACCAAACTTAGCTCCATCTGACTTCTCCCTGTTTCCTAAACTCAAATTCCACCTGCATGGTTACCATTTTGGAAACAATGATGAGATCACACCACCTTCTTCCGTGATTGGATTCCAATGCTTATGCATCATTGAACCAAGTGCATTGTCATCAAGGAGGACTATATTGAAAAATAGTGAAAAAGTGTCTTATTTCTTCAACGCCTTCTCGTTGTGGCTTAGAACTTTTTGAATGACCCTTGTAGTTGGTTCACGTATTTTAATAATTTAGTCAATGTTTATAAATTCATGAATAAAAAATTGTTTTCATATTTATTTCTTTATAAATTAGTAAATGATAAATATCGCATTGCATTAGTTCTAATTGTATTAGTTTTTAGAATGTTGTAAATATAAAATTATTCTTGTAAATGAACAAATAAACAATAATATTTTTGTTGTAAATTCTCAAGAACAAAATATGTAAAGGGTGTTCCAATAACTTAGACTGATTTTAAATGTGAATTAAGTTTAAGCGTCTAATGATTTTTTTCTTTTTCTTTCAGATTTGGCAGACATTTGAGTGATATTATTTTTCAAACATAATTGTTACGACTTAAATAACATGAGCCAATAGAGAAATAAATAAATTTTCACCAATAACACTGATTTATTTACTGCTGACTTTGATCCGTCTTAATGAAACACCCTTATATATAATCCATCTTAATGAAACACCCTTTATAAATTCAGTCAGTTATGTGCCATGCATGATGCACACTTAGGCGATCATGTATCTTTTGATACATGACTGACAAGGCAATTTTTTTTCCGCAGTAGGTTGCCATTTCTTTCTGCAGTTGCCATCCAAGGCTGTAGAACTCCATCTGTACTGCTATTTATCCATAGCTGGGGGGAGAAGAAGAGGATTAATACCTTTCCCAAGGGTATTAGCATGTAAGTGAATGTAATGGATTCGACTGGAATTCAAACTCATCTCTCTGATTCCTCAATCCGAGCCACTATCCATTACCCCACCATGTCTCCACCTTTCCCCAAGCATATTAGCACATAAGTTAATGCAATGGATTTGACAGGAATTCAAATCACTTATGTACCATGCCTGATACACTCTTAGGTGATCATGTATCTTTAGATACATGACTGACGAGGCAGATTTTTTTTCCCACAGTAGGTTGCCATTTCTTTCTGTGGTAGACCAGTTTTTATCCAAGGCTATAGAACCTGGTTTGTCCTGCTATTTACCCATAGCTGGAGGAAGAAGAAGAGGATTCATACCTTTCCCAAGGGTATTAACACGTAAGTGAATGTAATGGATTCAACTGAAATTCGAACTCAGCTCTCTGATTCCTCAATCCAAACTGCTATCCATTACTCCACCATGCCTATATTAGATAAGGTTGTCAAATTGAGACACATAAGTCAATTGATTATAGCTGAGTGTTGTAGCTTAAGCAAAAGGTCTGTTGAAATTCGCCATGTTGAATATTAGTTAGCTTACAAGTGGTCTGACACACAAGTAGACTGGTGTAATCCCAAGTTAAAAGCTGATCCGAGTCATTTAATGGAGAGATATATGGGTGAATAGAGACCACTCATGAAAATGTGTTGGGCAGGTCTACTTTAGCAAAATGAACCAACCAAACTGGTGCATTTGGTACTCTCCTATAAATGAGGTAAAATTAGCTGGCTTGCTTTTCCAATAAGACACAAAAAGGCAGCCATGTTAGCAGGGGGAACACCTAATTGATTGCTCTCCTAGTAACTATGGAGATAATAGGGAGGTAACTTAAAAATAACACTGCCTCAGAAACCACAGCAACTTGAGGAACAAAATGCCAATTGGAACGACTTCACAAGGTACCATGTCTTATCAACTGCTATTTTCCCCTAGCTTTTATTGGCATGAGGCATCTTACAAAGACCCAAATCTTGACCAGTTGGCAGAGAGGCCTGGATCTAGATATGCCAAACTGTCCTGCTGCTAACAGGAAAAACCCAGATGTAACTGATGTTGACAAACATATCCACATGCAATATGAAACCCCTTTAGCATTTGTACTGATGCGCATTCACCACAACTGGTTTTCTTGCTTAACAAAAAACAAAATCAAGTCCTGATAGAGATAGGTCAAAACTAATGTCACCCAAAGAAACAGATATAACCACAGATCTTCTTTGCAGAACCCCAAAAGGCCTATTGTCAGTGTCACTTCACTGGACTGATGGTATCTGATATGTCCCGGAAAGGGATATATTTGATCGAAGTAACTAAATGGTTTTGGCTACTATAACCAAGTAGTACACGGTAGCAGTAATCAACTAGTACTTGTCATAGTCGCAGGTAATAAGTGTAAACCAATAGAACAGCCAATGGCGTAGTCCAATGGGAGTCGTCATAGACTTAACCTCTGTTAACCTACACATCCGTCTATATTTATGACAGACACCAGCCAATCATATTCCAGTGAGGGGGAACTCAGGTGTATGTATAGTCCATTATATCCGTATCTAATTGCAAACCAAAGCATCACTAAAGAATTTGGGGATTACTTATAAGAAATGTGTAATTATATATAAATAATTAAACAGTAAATTAAAAAAAAGCATAGTACAGTAGACGAGGTTTGTTTATTACATTTTTTTGGAGTGGAATGTTTTACAAAATTATTTATTAATAAAAGTTACTATAAATGAAAAACTTCTATAATGAAACCTGATGGTTAATAAAAAATGGCTTGAATAAAATTTGATGTGTAAAACTTTGAGGCTTAAATTGACATTGTAAAAATACAGCCAAAATGAAGTATGACAGTTTATGAAAACAATACATGTATAAAATTTGGTTTTCAAATTTGTAAAAAAAAAAAAAAAGGTGTTATGGTTTAAAAACCTGTCAAAATAAAGTTTGCAAACAGGCATTGTTTTAAAGAAACATTTTGTGATTTGGTGAAAGTAATTTTCAAACCCATGGTATCAAATTTCTGATAAAATTTTGAAGCCAATTTGTGGTGAAGAAGTATGGCTTGTGTGAAAGGCAGAAGGAATTTGGTTTTCACAGGGTAGATGTTGACTGATTGCTGAGCTTAGATGAAGAAGAAAAGCAGAAGGAGGATGTCGATGATAAAAGAAAAGAAAAGAACAGAAGAAAAAGAATAGGAAGAAGCAGAAAAAAAAGAAAGAAAAGAAATCAGAAAGGAGACATTACCACAAATTTAGAGAGATATGCAATTATCTTTCTAGAGTTTTGGGAATGTTTGTCACAAAATTAGTGATATTAACCCTGATTTTGGACTTTTTATGACAATATGAGATTTATCTTATTTCAGTTTGTAAAATTGAACTATAGTTTAAAAGAAATCCATTGATGCTTGTGAATTTGTCATCCTTCTCAACTTCATTTCTCGGGTGAATGAATTGAAGTAAACATTTTGTTGATAATAATTACAAATGTTTTATGAGCTTAACAGTATTGTAATTAGAACATGTTATCTTGTCAAAATGATTAGCACACAAAGGAAAATCTTTTGCAAGCTTGTTTTGTAAATTTTGTAGTCTTTGCTTTTACTATTTTTATGTCATTTAATAAATATTTCTTTCATATTTCACATTACAAGCTATTTAAATTTTGAAAATAGAAGAAAATTTTATAGGAGATTTTTTTGATAGTTAATAACTGCTGCCATCAAAATAGAAATACGAAATGGAATATAATAAAAGAAACACAAGTTTAATCATAGTCTTGGAATTATGGCTTCTAAAAATTATGAAAATAAAAATTTTACATTTAATGTCATCAAATTTTCAATTTCATCAACTCTAAAGCCATATACCCCAGTTTTTTTTTTTACCTTCATATTGAGAATGCGTTTCTGAATTAGACAGAAAACTTGAGTGTTCTGATATGAGAGGGTAGCAAAAAAATTCTCCATCCAAACCACTTCAAAAAATGGCAAATAAAAGAATATTTTATAGAATACATTCTTGGTTGGGCTGAGGATTGATTGATTTGTCTGTTTAACAGCATATCAACTCCTTGTGGCTCATTTAATACTTAAATTTAATTTTCTTGGGAGCTTTGAAGTAATAAAAATATGATATGTTATTCTGCTTTCACAATTGAATACATGGTAGATGATGCTCAGCTTTTGTGCATATACAGGTTTGTGTGGACATAATTACTAGAGGCAGTGATATGTATGTTTTGTGTTGTAGTTTTGTTGAAGTTATATTTAAGAATAGTTTGATTTAAAAAAACTTTAGAATATTATGTCATGAAAGAGTTCTTTCATGTTAGTTGTTTAGTAGTATTTTAAACAAATTTGGGTGAAGATTGATTGGTTTGTTTAACAGCATATCAACTCCTTATGGGACATTTAATGCTGAAATTTAATTTTCTTGGGAGCTTTGTAATAAAAATATTATACATGTTATTCTACTTTCACAATTGAATACATGGTAAATGATATGCAGCTTTTGTGAATATGTATGTTTGCATGAAAATAATTACTATAGGCAGTGATATGCATGTTTTATGTTGCGTTGAAGTTATATTTGGGAATACAGTTTGATTTAAGAAATTATAAGATAATATATAGATTAATTTCATGAAAGAGTTCTTTCATATTGGTTGTTTTATTGATTTGTCTAGTGGCATATCAACCTCTATGAGATATTTAATGCTAAAATCTAAATATTTTGAACACAATTTCATGGATTCTGCTAAATATATTTTTTTGAACACAATTGTATGACTTCAACTACAGATAAAATGTATTGTTGGTAATTCTACGAGAAAATGTATTGTTGGTCATTTTTTTTATATAAAAAATGGATTGCTGGTATTTTTACTATAAAAATTGTATTTTTATACTTTCATAATGTTTTGTTTGGAGGTTCACCATTTGCCCATAGCTGGGACCCTAACAGGTGCTACCAACCCAGGTTAGAGTGAACTGGACCTGTGAATGGCAGGAATTAAGAGATGGTTCTATGCTTCTCAAAATCTCAGGGGCCTTGCTGCCAGATGTACTTATCATCATAACTAGAATCTGAAGATGCAAATACTCCAGCTTGTATAGTGATTTACTAAGCATATCTTAGATGTAGCATAATGCTGAAAGAATTGGGCAACCAGTGAAGATCAAACTCACTACTCAGTTGTAATTGAGCTGGGAAGACAAGTGCCCCTCCAGATTTTAAAATTAAACTGTTCAAAAATAAAATTCACAAATTAAGTCAATAAAAAGAGATATAACGAAAAAAAGAAGAAACACTGCTACAGTAGTTGGAAATACAAAGTTAGGATTGTTTTTTATTATTATTGTCAATCTTTTGTGGATTATTTTAATGCTGGGAGATATTGCAAATTTTAACAATAATTCTTTTCAAGTAAATACGGTAGTAACAATTTTTTAGGAAAACAACAATTTTTTTTAAAAATACAAGTCATACTATTTAATCCATAGTTGTGAGTATAAGAGAGGGATTCATACCTTTCCCAAAGGTATATGTGCGTAAGTGGATGTAACGAACCCAACTGGAATTTGAACTTGGCTCTCTGATTTCTCATTCTGAGCCACTATCCATTACACTTCCAGTGTATCTACACAAAATTAAGAGTAAGATAGCAAATAGAAAAGAAAAAAAAAAGAAAAAAGTTAAAAACAAAAATCAGCCGGTTATTGCTCCACACTTGTCATAACTATCAAGGATAGTAAAAGTTCTGTGCAAACTTACTAAAAAGGAAAACATGAAGAAGAAATCTTCCTTATGCAAAGAGGACTTAGGGTTGAATGAGATTTGTTTATAAAAATATGCCCATTGCAATATATTTATATAGTATTTTCTTCTTTGAGTTTCTCTTTTTAGTGCACAAAACAAATGCGGAGTTCACAAAAGTCAACCAGTTAACCCATTCTATAGGATTTTTGTTTTTCTTTTCATTTCTTTGCCTACTTTTTGTAGAGTGTGTGGCCATAATTAAATGTAAACAAATGGCAGAACTGCCTAAAAAACAGAATTGACAAAGACTGCAATAAGCAATGACAAGAAAACCAAGGAACAAGACAAAAATAGTATAAAACAAGCAAACAATATATGCAAGGTGAATTAACAGCAATAAGACAAAAAGTTTAAAACTAATTGGAGTTGTCCAGATCAAGGTTTTGAAATGGATAGAGCTTGGATTGAGGAATCTGAGTTTTTTCCATTAGACCTTTTGCAAATACCTTTGGGAAAGGTATAAATCCTTTTCATCCCTCCCCCAGCTAAGGGTAATGAGGACAAAGGTTGATGCCATTCAGAAAAAGAAATGGCAACCTACACTGGGGTATTGTTATGGATGACAGATGTCATACTGTCCAGCAGATAACTGAACATAGGATATTCCACAATTCAAGCATGGAATATGAAATTGAGAACTGGCCAAATTGGCTAGGAAGAAATAAATTGGGGAGGGAAAACATAGTTTTCACACTGTAGGATGGATGTCTGTTTTTATTGGAAATTCACAAAGTTGGAAAATAGTTGGCTCAAATGATTGAGGAATGCAGATGAATACGGATCCGTTAGTGTTTACTAATGTAACACAAAAATATGTCAAATCCATTTCAGAAGAGATTATGATGATTACATCTGGCAGCAAGGGCATTGGGAAAAGGTTTTGAGGGAACATGGAACCTTTCTTAATTGTTGTTGTTCCCAGGTCCCCCCAGCTACTTGTTGGGTCTAATAGAAAATAGTGAACCCAAACAAAATCAAAACCTTTTTATGTAAAAAATATCAGCAATAATTTTTATAAGAAAATTATTCAATACATTTCTGTAGTGAAATTAACAGCAATACATTTAAAAAAGAAATTGGCAACATTTTATAGTGGAAAAAAAATAAAATTCCATTTTCATAGCAAATGGCAATAAATTCAATTTATTAAAAAAAGATGTAATAATCACCTAAACATTGTATCAACAAACTATACATCTAAAAAAAACCTACGTGCGCTTAAAACTATAAAATTATGTATAAAATTGTTATACTGAATAGGAAGCATTGAAAATGACAAGATGGATAAAATAACTAAAGGTTTACAAAAAAAACAGGGGCTAAGAAGCACAAAGATGAAATCCATTAGTGAAGTTATTATTGGCCAATTTTAAGTCTGGCTAGATCCTAAGAAAGCTCCCAGCATAAGACATTTGTGTGTTCTTCAAGCCAAAAATATTCCCTTTATATAACAGGAGGGAGTCTACCTCCCTGAAAGACTGTTTTGAAATCAGTTTTCTCACAGGCAGAGATTGAAATCAGCTAGTCCCAATTATCAAATTACCAACTACAAGAGTGTAGTCAATGTCAAAAATATTGTTTCTTTAATTATTTCTGTTTTTGATTGCCCTTAAACAAAATCAACCAACAAAGCATTAAAAAACAGTTGTCTCAAAATTTCAGAAGAATGTCATTTTGTCCAGTGTTTGATCTAAAGTTACTGCAGATGAATATTTCACATCTGATCCGTTAGTATTTACATGTTTAAAACGGGACTAATGTAACAGTAAAATATGAATCAAATGTAATGTCCATGAGAGATGAGGAACACCTTGGCAGCACACATTTCCATTGTGAAGATGTGGGCTTCCATATTTGACTTTGATGATACAACACATAATTACATCTGGCATCAGTCAAGGGCGTTTTGATCAGAAGATTTGGAGGTTTTGAGGAACATTTGGAACCAACTCTTACCACATATTGTTCTTGTTCCCAGGTCCAGTTATATCATATATTAAACAGATCCAGGTTGATAGTTGGATGACCTAGAATTTAATCTATTTGGGTCCCAGCTATGGGCAAATGGTGAACATAGACTCTTTAGAGGGAGGACACCACAACAATAGCATAGCTTCCATGTGCCTTTTCTATAAGTCCTTTCATTGTAATTATTCTGATGAACTTCCCTCTAAGGTACCTAGACTTTACAAATTTAAGTGCAGTACTAGATTGGCTGCAAGCATTTTACAGTTGATATGGCCAGATATAACCATAAGTTCGATACTAACAATTTCTTCACTCACACTTCTTGCTTGTGGAACTCTCTACTGGCTCCTGGCCTTCCAGTCAACTTTGATCTTCAAAAATTTAAATGTCAACCATTATCTTGTATACTTAATAGAATTTTTTTTTCTTATATTCTCTATCACTCAGTAACTCTTTGCATCTTAGTGGCTTTATTAGCTTGCTTGGGATGAAATGATTAAAAAATGCATATGTGTATATAAACTTGAATGATCTGATATGAGAGAGTCTGAAATTTTTTCAGATTGACAAATTTCCCAAAATCTGACAATATGGCTAAACATCAGGATATTTCTTGGTTGGACTGAGAACATTTTACTCCCCTCTCATATACTGAGCCATAAAAGATGCAAGCTTGACAAGAATATTATTTCTATAGTAGAACTGTTGAAATAATGTTTTAATTCATTTAGCAGCATATCAACCCATATGGTTTATTTAATACTGAAATCTAAATAACTTGAACACATGGCTTCAACTAAGTATATTTTCAACTACAGATAAAATGTATTGTTGGTCATTTTATTATAAATACGTATGGTTGGTCATTCTTTATAAAAATGTATTTTTATACTTTTATAGTGTTCTGTTTTTGTTTGGTGGTTCACTATTTGCCCATAGGTACTACCACCCCAGGTCAGGATGAACCTGAGAATAGCAGGTTCACTCTGACCCAGATGTAGTTTATCATCATACCCAGGGCTTAAAAATAAAATCCATAACCTTGTGAATGTATGTTGGCTTTAAATGACTGCTCAGATCTACATAGTATGAATGAAAATGGATTCTTTTCAGTGTGTAAATATAACTTCCATAAAGCAAAGATGCATACACTTCAGGATATGGTTTCTCTCCAGTGTGTATACAAATGTTCCATAAAACAGAATTGCAGTTGAAAAGTGGAGTCAAGTATTTCACATGATCACTACACAGTATCTTTTCAATATCACCTCATGTGATTTCAATGAAAAATGTAGACATCTCTAGAAGAGGTTTAAATGTTGAATCAAATGTAATTTCCAGAAAGAACAGATTTCATAAAACTAACATTTGTCAGCATGTATTAGCATATGAGCTTCTAAATTTGATTTTGCTGATACAGAAAATCCACACATATCACATAAATATGGTTTCTCTCCAGTGTGTATTCGAATGTAAAATTTGAACTACACATTTCACAAGAATATGGTTTCTCTCCAGTGTGTGTTTGCATATGTTGAACCAAATGCATATTCTGTGAAAAAGAAGAGCCACACACTTCACATGTATAGTGTTTCTTCTCAGTGTGTTTGCATATGAACAGTCAAATGAGACATTTTTGAAACAGAAAATCCACACACTTCACAAGAATATGGCTTCTCACCAGTATGTATTCGCATATGTTTCACCAAAGTTGACTTCTGTGTAAAAGAAGAACTGCAAATTTCACAAAAATACGGTTTCTCACCAGTGTGTTTTCTCATATGTTCAATCAAGCTCAATTTTCATGAAAAAGAGGAATTACAAATTTCACAATATGGTTTTTCTCCAGTGTGTGTTTGCATATGATCCACCAAATATGACTTTTTTGAAACAGAAAATCCACATACTTCACAAGAATATGGTTTCTCTCCAGTGTGTGTTCTCATATACTCAACCAAACTCAACTTCCATGTAAAAGAGGAGTTACACATTTCACAAGAATATGGTTTCTCCCCTGAGTGTGTTTGCATATGTTCCACCAAACTTGATTTTCGTGTAAAAGAAGCATTACACATGTCACAAAAATATGGTTTTTCTCCCGTGTGTATTCACATATGTTCTGTCAAACTTGACTTCCGTGTAAATGAAGAGTGACACAGTTCACAAGAATATGGTTTCTCTCCAGTGTGTGTTTTCATGTGTCTCAATAAATGGGCATTGTATGAAAAAGATCACACACCCTGCAAGAATCTGGTTTCTCTCCAGGGTATAATTGCATATGTTCCACCAAATTCAGTTTCTGTGTAAATGTAGAGGAACACATTTCATATATATACTGTCATCCACTTTTTCATAGATAATATATGACTTATGTGATGATCTACACATTTATCAAGTATATTTTTTCTTTTGAATATGTGTTTTTAAAGTCTGAACTATTTTTTTGTGCATAGTTTCCATACCTTACTTACTTAAGACCACCAAGAAAAGTATTAACTATTGAAATTCACTTATATAAAGTATTTATATAAGTTCACAGAATAATTTGCTCAGGTTGTAACATCTGTAAAAAAATGAAATTACATTTGAAATATGATATAGTAATGCAGTTTCACTCAACCTATATTTTAATAGGTTCACACATTTCAATTTTTTATACATAAATTCTTCTAATAAAAATAAGAAATTTCTTCAAGTTAGAATCTTACAAATGTCAAATATTTATTAGTCTGAGATAAAATTGCAGTAGCAGTTATTTCTGCTGATAATTGATATTGCTTTATAAATTAATCTGACAGCAAAAGAATCTTTTAAGAAGTGCTTCAGCAATAAAGTTTACTGTGTGTAAAAGTTTCTTTCTCTTAGTCTATCTAAAAATTAGCTGTATTCAGTAAAAACAACTTAAAAATTTACTATTTTAAAGCTTGAAAAGAAAATAACTTTGCTCATAATTGAAACTGAATAAGCATTTTCCCAAAAAACAACAGTTATATCAATTAGACAGGAACTTTAATGTCTTCAGTGGGGAAAGTCAAATTTAAAAAGGGAATTAGCAATATATTTTTTATTAGAAACTAGCTTAAAAAATGTACTCAGTGCAGACTTTTAAGTTAGCACCTGCCAACGTTTAATTGGGCCTCTGGCCCAAAGCTCAAAGAACCTTTAGCCCAGCTCAGAAAACAGCAATTATAATTTTAAAGAAATAACTTTTAATTCCTCAATTTACTCCATGAAACTTCAAAACCTCAAATTAACTCTGATTTGGGCCAAAAGTCCAATTTCGACCCAAACTCCAATTTGGGCAGAAATTCCAGTTCAGACACTTCTGTCTATCCATAGGTATGCATGAGTTTTATGTTTGTGGGGTCTGTGGTGGATTTGAGAATATTTATTGATGTTTACAATAGTTTTTGCTATGATTAAGATATTTTCATTGTACATTTTTTAAGTGATGTAAATGTGCTTCTTGCTCAAACTTTTCATTGAACACTGTGGTAATAGAATAAGCACATCCCATCTCCCCTCTCACTTGGAACCATCCACTATAATAAAATGAACGTTTTCAGCACTAAAACTGAATTAGTCCAATAAAGCTTCATAAGCTTCTACTTAGAGTTGTTGCTATATTACAAAGATTAAACCTCATCTATGCAAAGAAGTAGAAAAGATATCAAACAAAACTGCTTCCCAAAGATCTGATAAAATGACCAAACATCAGATTTTTTAATCTGTCCTTGATTGATCTGGGAACTTTTCAGCTCCCAATCATATCTGTTTCTCACTATGAATTTGCTCATAGAGACAAACACAATATAGAAAATATTCTTTTTCATTGTAAGAAGCCTCATGCAGCAGTATTTATGAAAAAGCTTATCAGAAAGAACTCACAAAGTGTACAGTAATTGACCATGGTTGAGTTTAATTGACAAAAATGATAGAAACAGAATTGACATAGTTTCCAATAAACAATAACAAAAGAAAGAAAAAGAACAGGGCAAAATAATACTAAGCAAACAATATATATGCAAGACAAAACTAGGCAATGAAAAATGGCAAAAGGTCACAAAGTAAGAATGGTGTTAACACACAAAAAGGACACAGTCAAGTGATTGTAGCATTCTGACTTCAAGACAAGAAAAAACAAAAATATGGCAGATGATCCCAAGAAGTGGTCCATCTTATTGGTTAGGAATAAACCCCAGCATGCAACAGAATGATTTGTCTATAAATTTTATGGGAAATGTTTTTGCAGTTATTCCTTATTAGATTGGGTATTTTTCAATGCACCCACGTCGCTATTAAATGTGACACAAGTTCAAGGTTTAAAGTGTGTTTACCAGCAATACCACAAAAAATAGCCCAAGCCCTCTTAGCACTTTTCCAGAAGGAGTGTTTACCAAATTATTTGAACCTCCCAGACCCCCCAAAAGGGCCACAGATTGGAATCCACAAAGGTTTGGTGAAAAGGTACTAAGCCTTAAAAAAAAAAATTAAAATTGGGTCATTTGGTTACATTTTGGAAAGCAGATTGAACCAAGAAATTTTTACCAACCCTTTTACATTATTATTTTTTTTTTTTTAATCTGAATTCATCCTCTTTAACAAAATATTTAATACAAGAAAAAAAAAGAATATGTAGTTATACATATAATGAGGGAAGACTTTACCAACATGGTTTCTTATTTATATAGAAGATGTTATTATTCACTATTTTGTCAATTTTGATAATTTTGTAATGATAAGTCCATGAATTTCTGATTATTCTCATTTGCAATTCACATGAGAAGACAGGACTCAAAATTAATGTCATCTTCTTACACTATGAAGATTTTTGTCATTGGGTAGCAATTATTATTTCCTACTTGCTTACACCTAGAAAGTATAAAAATGGCTAATATGTTTTCCAAACTTTACTTTTGTGACCAGGATATTGAGACTTTTGAAATTTACCTATTGCCAGCAGGAAAACTGGCACATATGAACATTCTCATTCATACAAAGTAGGAACAAAACAACATATGATTCAAAAGTAGCATTTATTCATTCTAGGATTACACAAGACAAATCTCAAAAATTTAGAAGTGAGTAGTTTTCCATGATTTACACTTATACCAGCTCAGATTGAGGAATCAGAGAGCTGAGTTTGAATTCCAGTTGAATCCATTACATTCACTTACGTACTAATACCCTTGGAAAAGGTATGAATCCTCTTCTTCTCCCAACAGCTATGGGTAAATAGCAGGACAGATTGGGTTCTATAACTTTGAATGACAATTGGTCTACTACAGAAAGAAATGGCAACCTACTGTGGGAAAAAAAATCTGCCTCATCAGTTATGTATCGAAAGATACATGATCGCCTAAGCGTGTATCATGCATGGCACATCACTGACTGTAAATTACTTTCACAAATCATATATAGCTTCCCATCATGTTTTTGTTATACTATTCTTGGTAGCCAGAATATTCAAGAAATTTTTAAAATTTTTTAGAAATTTCTTCCTTCAGCAAAATTCTGAATCTGTCTGGAATGTGAAAATGAAAATAGATTAAAGTTTCAAAACATTGATGTCCAGCTTTTGTTCACAAAATTCAAGAAATTTTGGAAAGTTTGAAAGTAAATAAAAAACTTCAGCAACTCAATGAATCTGTCTTTTGCTTTCAAAAAGACAGATCACAAAAGCAAAATTAGGAAATAGGAAATTACTGACCAAAGACAAAAATGTCAAAATTTTGTTATACAGTGAATTTTCATATGGATGATAGAACATTAGTTTGGGATGATTGGTTAGGGTTTTTCATAACAGGACAATACAAAGTTTTTACTTAAAGTTTTATTGTATTTGTTCTAAAAGCATCTAATTTATTGAAATAAAAGAAAAATTCTTAATTCTCACAAATAGTGGTTGGTGTTTAATAAATTTTACACACACACACAAATAAATACAAATCTAAATACTTCTTTTTAAACTAATGAATAAAATCCAAATGAAAAATAGCTATTATTTATCTCTAAATATGAAAATAATTCAGCTCTAATAGTAAGAACTAATTTAGTTTAACAAAGTAAGAAAATTATATTGTTTTCTGTCAATTTTTGGTAAAAAAAACTTGAAGATGGCTAAAAATGGCACTAGAATCAGCAATTTTAGCAATTTCAAAATGTCTGGTCAATTTAAATTAGTTTTGAATTAGACAAAGTATTTTGCTTATTGGAAATATTAAATTTAACTATTAGCTTGAAATTGAAAATAAAAGCCCCAAGAAATATTTTTCATTTTTAAAAATTAATTTTAAACCCATGAATCTTTTAACTACATATTCTTCCATAGTTTACACATAATTTTAGCAGCAAAGTGGAAGCTAAATGACAAACAAAAAATTAGTTGACTGATTTCTGTGACTGTTCATTGACAAGAGATAGTGAATACAAGAATACTAGTGAACCCATTATTTTCACTACACAGTGGTAATTAATCAAGCAAAAAGACAAACTTGTTCCAAACTATGTTGAATGCCTACATTTATAGTGGTTTATGTTTTCAAAACTGCTAAATTTATCGAATTTACCATCGAAATAAGGCTTAAAAATGCTTTTTCAAAATGAAAAGAAGCTTTTATTTTAGTTTTAGTTCCAATAATAAATTTAATAAATGTAAGTATTCTGCCAAATTTAAATTGATTGAATTTTTTTGAGTGCGGTGACAAATTGAACACAACATAATTCTCTTTAAAAAAAAAAATAAAAAATAAAATAAACATTTCTGAAAAATTTGAGAAAAAATGATTTAAAGTTTTTAATCTGAATTGAAACAGTTTTAGTTTAAAAATGAGAAAAGTATTTTTAATATGGAGTGAATGTTTTTAAATCAAAACTGATATTTAGGAAATTTTATAAGGAGGGATAATTTTAATTTAATGGTCCCAATATGCCAATTTTTAACTAAAATAAAAACATAGGAAAATATTTCAAGTAATCTAATATTTTATTGAATTTTAGGTACATTGGATTTATATTCTTACTTACAAAGATATTTGTTGAGAAAATATTAGAAAATTACAAAAAAAAAAAAGAAAAATTAAATCCCATGTTTATAAACCAAAATTAAACCACCCCTAGCTTTTCCATTTATGATTAATAAATATAGTTTTTACTTAATAACAATATCACATAAAAAATACTCAAAAAAAGAAATTATTCTAATTAAATTTTTTCAGTTTTAAAAAAAATTTTTATTTTATTTTGTTAAACAAGGTCCATAATTTTATTGATATCAGTTAAAAGTTTTTCTAATCAATGTCTTAGTTTTATTCAGTTTTAGATTCAGAACCATTTTCTGTAACTAGTCTGGTTTGACCCCCTATTTTAAATTCTTGGACATGTTTCTGATACAAATATTAAATACCAAAAAATAATCAATTTTAAACGGTTCATTATCATTTAGTCTGTGTTTTTGTCACTAAAATTGTTACTAATCTTTGAAACCCCATTCGTTGCCAAAAAAAAAAAAAAATTTGTTTTAACCAAACTTTTTTCTAAAAAGGATAAAAACTATAAAAATAAGAAAATCCATCATCCAACAATAAAGAAAAATAATAAATAGTTCATTTATTTTCTGAATATAAATTAGCTTCATTTGAAATTGATGAATTTTATCAAATTTATTATCAAAGTTCAATATTGTGTGGTGTTGTTTCTATTAACATAGGAATAATTTTTTATATGAAGCAAAAAATTGATATTATATATATATATATATATATATATATATATATATATATATATATATATCCAAATTTTTAATTCAAGCCAGATTCAAATAAAGTCTGATAGAAACCTCAACAGAATGCAGAAAGCACTGGACGGCCGTATTTTTCATCATGTTATGTTAATTTTTAGGGACTGGTAGAAATACCATAACAGTTTTGCGATCTGCACAAACAAAACATGACCAATATAGAATTGAAACCCCAATGTGACAGTTAGGTTGTCTAGATAAAACATAGTGAACTGTTCATCACCAGGTGAAATTGCAGCCTTGTTCCAAAATGGGCTTTTGTCAATGAACAATAACACTGTTAGTGACAGTAAATAAATCAGAGTCAACTAATGTTTTCGTTTTTGTACTTTTATAAAATACATTATTGTCAATTAAATATATATATGTAGTGCTTCTTAACCTTTTTCAGCCATTTTTTTTATATATTATAAAGGCTGTTCAATTTTCACACTAAAATACTCAATGAAAAGACAGACTATTTTCACTTTAAAATTTATTTTTTTAGTAAACAAGGATAAACACAGGATATCAAAATCAATTTATGTCATTCAGTCTTAGTCCATTCAACTAGTGACTATTTTGATCTTGGTGTTTCTGATACAAGATACCATAATCAATTTTGATGGTGTCATTTAGTCTTTGTCTGATATGTTCCTCTGCTGCTGAGATCTAATTTATTTCTTTTTCTACTGAAAACATCCGCAACAGCCACAAATCTAGAATCCATCATCCAATAATAAAAATAATAAACCTTTATATAAATTAGAATTTTTTATTATCAAACAATTAGATCTATTAACTGTTTTATATGAATATTTATAATATACCAAAACCAGGATATAAGAGAAACCGGATATAAAAGACATCTGGCCCCAAATTAGAGTCCCAACAAACGGATATCTCTTATATCCGGTTACAACTCTCTTATATATATATATATATATATATATATATATATATATATAACAAATATATATGGTAAAAAATAAAACAAATATAGCACTGCATACCTATGTAATGGAGATGTGTGTAATTAAACAAAGAACATATTTTTAAATTCTTCAAAGTATGAATAATTTAGATACATTTTTGTGAAATGCTACCATTTTTTATGGCTACGAATTCTTTGTGGACCACTAGAAATGCTATGTGGACCACCAGTGGTCCACCTGGAACATTTTGAGAATCACTGGTCTTTGTTGACAAAATTATTTCTATGTAACTAATGTTTACCACAAAAAAATGGAACATTGAGCGAGAAAGATTCCAACATTGATTTTTAGATTAAATTCAAAATGGGATTTTTCTATTTATAGGCTTTTTATGGTTGTTTTCATTTCGTACATTCATCGCCTCTCAGCCACATATTTATTTCTTTTACCATATTTTTTTTGGGGGGGGAGAAACAAAAGATTATGAATGTGAGTTTTTAAATTAAAATAAAATGGAATGAAAAAAAAAACAGGCGATTACCTTTTTTTATTTTCACGTTCTGTCTGAATTTGATTTGAATCTGTTAGGAATTTTCAGTCATTACACAATTTTAAAACCAAAAAGTAAAAACATTGACGTAAAGAAATCAACACGATAGAAATATCAAATCAATTTGCAGAAAATGTATCGTCTGATGACAGAGCAGGGAAGTAATAAGAAAAAAAACTTAAACGGTGATAATAATTATTTCGTTCCCTGTGCTAAAAAGATTTATTTATTATATTTTTGTAATGTACAGTATAAAAATTTATCAAATGTATTTATTTAATTATTAGCTGCGTGGAGAAACGAATATCTATCGCCAAGACGGGTTTCATAGAAAACAAATCGGCTTTCTTTGTGTAGGAATATTGTAGGAAGAAAAAGAAAGTCTTAGTTTCAACCAGAAAAAAAATCATGATCATCCGTGCAGTTTTGAATTGAAAGCACCCTGCAAATCAATGTGGGCAAACAATAGTCCTTCGTAACCGATTCCCATGGAAAGCTTTTATTTCAATTACCTTCACTCTCTTCGGCAATGTTTATTTTTAAAAAGCAATGATTAGATTAGAATTGTAATAAAGCCTAAAAACATGAAAGTGAATTTATACATTTTCTTCGTTCTTGAGAGTTGATAAAAAATAAGGACTATATTTATTTAGTATTTATTTATAGCTAAATAAATCGTAAAGATAGTACTTAGTATTATTTTTTTACTCTAATTTTATTTTTTTATTAATGTTTGGCAAAACATCGGCTAAGTGACAATTGATTCAAACTTTATAAAATGGTAAATAATAAGGATTTGATTTCTTTATAGTTGGTTCACATAATAATTTTTTTATAAATTTATGAATAAAAAGTTGATTTCATATTCCTTATGGTAAATGATAAATATTACATTGCATTAGTTTTTAATAGAATGTAAAGAAATTATTCTTGTAAATAAACAATAAATAAATAGTGTTTAATACTTTGGTTGTAAATTCACAAGAACAAAAAAAATGTATAAATTCACTTTCATCATATGTTTAGCTTTTATTCCAATTCTAAATCATCGCTTTTTAAAGCAGTAAACATTGTCGAAGAGTGAAAGTAGTTAAAATAAAAGCGGTGTCATGGGGAAAAAAAGACTTTTGACACTTTTTTTTTTCGGGTATGAAGGTCCATGATTGCCTCAATGCGATTCCTCGTTTCTACGTATGCCCATCCGCTCAGACCCATTTGTTTTTCTTCCATTCCCCATAGCAAATATGACCCCTACTTGCTTAATAGTATTGCTCCCCCTTATATCAAAAGGATAGTTCATTCTCAACTTGAGTTGATGCAGGAAACTGGCCCTCGTCATCCACTCTTTGGCTGTGAACCAATGACTTGAGGCTCAAGCCGTTTTCTGCATTCAGTCGAACCACTGAACAGCAGAGTTTTTCGTCAGCATTTGTCCCTGCAGTGCAGCCTCTTTAACAACGGGGAACACAGGCTCTCTCTCTCAGTCCTACAGAAACACCAACCCCACTGTTTTCAAGGATGCTTGGATCTTGCTGGTCCTGTCTTAATCGCCTCCAAACAGCTGTTCTGTTGGTCACTAGAGCCAACCTTTAGGGATATGTCACCAGTGATGATCTCAACTGCCAATGCGGACCATCTTTTAGTTTGCCCCAATCTTGAAGATTCATGCACACCTTAGTTAAAAAATCGTAGCCCCCATCCAGCCTTTTAAATGCGTTCTTCAAATAAAATAAAAATAGGAAAAATGAATAAATGAAAACAATCGGCAACTTTACGAAAATCTGCCCTAATTTTTCAAATTCTCAATGGATTTAAAAATGTTTTTTAAAGCATTATTTGAAAATTGAAACAATTTCAATAATATTTTCATTTAAAGTCGGCTTATTAACTTTTATGAAGTCACCACTTATGCAGGAGGAATTTATTGTTCCATTACACCGGTTTTACTTATTTACTTTTGGTACTGGTCGATCGACAATATCGTATTATTTTTCTGTTCCTTACTTCTGCTCTTTGTATTAGTCTTTACATCTTTAACATTCCTGTTATGAATTGACTGAGAAATACTAAGATAGTGATCAAACACGAGGGGAAAATTTACTGAAGCCTCATTTCGCCAGTTTTGTTTTTTCAAATCACAAAAAAAAAGTAAGTAAATTAGTAAACTGTATTTTGTGTACTAATTTGAACCCAAGCGTCATTTTTAAAAACCTAATTCTGTTTTTCAAGAAAGACGTGTTTCTGTCCGATTTATTTGTCTATTTTCTGATCTTTTTTTTAACTATTATGAAATATCATCCGAATTACATTTTTTAATGTAATTCGAGTGTTCATTATTTTGAAAGAAATATTTTGATTTTTACGAAATGTTCATGTTTTTATTTACGTCGTCACTTGAAATTTTTAAATAAATTGATGTTTAGAATAAAAAAAGAGTAAAAAAAAATATAATGAATACAAAAATGACTTATTAAAATTAAATTAATATTTTTAGTTCATTTTCGTATTTATTACTCTTTCTTTTAATTAAATTTTTTACCTGTAGAGGTAAAATTTAATTAAAGCAATTAAAAATAGATAAAAACGGTATACAGGACGAAAATAAATGAAAAGAGAAAAAAAAGTTTTGTTTATTTTAATTAATTTATTTTTGTATTTTTGTGGATAGCCATCCAATTTAGTGTCCCTCTTCTTATCCCACAAAAAAAAAATGTAACTGTTATTATTGCAATAATTACCGCGTATAATGCAAGATTTTATGATCAGATTTTTTACGCAAAAATAGGGGGTCGTCTCGTCAAGTACCTCCACGAAAACGCTAAAAAAATTAAGCATACTCCGTAACGAAAACCTAGTTTTATTGTCAAAAAAATCTTTATTATTAAGAGGAATGATCAGAGTATTTTTTGAATATTTAATTAAAATCTTTTACACTCCTTTTTAGTTTTTAGAACATTCGAAATTTTCATTAAAAACTTGTTTTTCTTGCGTCAGCGGTTGTATTTAGTTTTTTAGCATAGCAAATTTTAGCCTCTTTTATTGCGCTACTAGACACATTAATTTGGATATTCTTGCAAAAATCAAATAATTGTCGGACTTTAATTAAATTTTTACGACTTATTCACAAATGAATGAAATTATTTTTCAAATTTTTTTTTTTAAATCTTGGTAAAAAAATTTTTTTTATTTGCATCTTACACATACACACTTTTTATGAAAACTTGAGAAATTCAACGTGATAATTTTTAGTGATTATAATTAGTTAAAAACAGAATTCTTTGAAGAATTTAAATCACTGATTTTTTTTTTTTTTTTTTTTTCCAAAAACTCTGACCTCGTTTTACCGAAAATCTGTTCTGAATCGAAAAATTAAAAAAAAACGCAGCAAAACTAAGGCATTATTTAATTTGAGAAACTTTTCATTGCTTTTATGAATAAAGAACAAAAAAAATTGTTTTGAAGAAAAATGAAATTTTATAAGATTTGTTTTCATATTTTACAATTTTAAATTAAATAATTTATAAAGTTTTTAAATCTTTTAAAATTTATTTTCAATGAGATTGTTGAGGTGTGTTTCACAAGAATGGACCATTTGCAGATGTCTGTTATTAACTGACCGCACGATTTATATTTAACGTAAAATACCACAAAATATGAAACACAAGGAAGGAGGAATAAAAACTGTTTTAACAACAGACATATTTATTTTTATGTAATAATGATGTGTGTACATGCGTAGAGGTTTATCCCTTTGTTGACTGATGTAATATTTTTATCAGAGCTCACAAAAGTTGAATGAATTATAAAGCTGAAAAAATTATGAATAAACTGTAGCTTTAGAAAAGTATTTCAAAGAGAAAAATTCTTGTTGCTTGTTTGGAAATTTTCTGTATGTTTGTAATGTAGTTTGGAAAAATTCGTACGTACGTGCATGCGTGAATAGGCTTTTTTAACGTCTGACCGCCCATGGTCAAGACGAGAATCCTTAAGGTCACATCTTCGCGAGAAAAGAAAATTTCTAAAATTTAATAAAACTTGAGATTACAAAGAATATTTTCATAAATTTTTAAAGTTTACTGAGTACTTAAAAATTATTTAAAAATAGGCATTTACATAATTTTCTTAAATTATGTTTTACAGATAAAGTCTCAGAACAACATAGACCTATCATCAGGCTGTCAACACATCAAAACAGCTACTACTCTCAATAATTTAAAGTAAATAACATTTGTTTCAAATCAGATTATTTATACTTTAAATCATCTAATATTCCTCAAAGTTTTGGAAAAGTATATTTTATTTTTTTAAAATTTTTTAATCAAAGAATTACATTGCAATGAAAGACTACTGAAAAAAGGGCACTAATCAATTGTTTTAACAAAAACGAAAAAATGCCATCCAGTTAATTTAAATTTGTTTTTGAAATACAGTAAAGTATTTTGCTTGTTGGAAATAATGAATTTAATCTATTAGTTTGAAATTAAAACTAAAAGCATCAAGAAAAATTTTTCATTTTTAAGAATTTATTTTAAACCTTAGGTATGTTTTCTTTTTTGGGGGTACCTAAAAAGTTTAATTAATCTGATTTGAAACAAATATTACTTTAAGTCTAAAAAATTGCAAAAATGCATTTTTTTAATATGTTAACAGGTCTTAACAGCTTGACTGACAGAAGTTTATCTAATTTTTTATATGGTGGACATATCTGTAAAAATTTCTTGAGAAATATTACATGAGTGCCATTTTTATGTAATTTTTAATTACCCAGTAAGCCTAAATATTTAGGGAAATATTCTCCATAATCAAATATCTTATCGAATTTTAGTTATTTTGGCTTTAAGTTATTGCTCTTATTTTCTGATAATGTGATTTATGGATGTCCATATTTACAAAAATGCACACAAAAAATTAAAAATTATTTTTAAAATATCGGCATTTGCTGAATTGTAAGCTTTTCCATTTATGATTAGTAAATATAGTTTTTACTTAACAATATCACCTAACTGGTACAAATCAATATGGAAAATTAAGACTATAAATTATTATTCTAATTAAAATTTAAAAAAACAAAAACAAGTTCTTGTAAAAATTTATTATTCATCAGAAAATACATTTTTCTTAAGACAATAGGGTCCATAATATATCTTACCCATGAAAGCAATTAAATATATTTCTCATTAAACAATGTCTTAGTTTTATTGCAGATTTTCAGTAACTGGTGGTCCTGTTTTGCAAAACGTAATTGACGATTTAAATTCTCCAAGATGTTTTGCATATAACTAATATAAATATTAAGCAGTACAAAAATTAATTTACTGAAATTTCATAAAATAAAATAAGTGGTAACAGATGTCAAAAAACAAAAAAGAATTTTACCAAGATTTTCTTTAAAAAAAAAAAAAAAAAAAGAACCATTTCTCCAATAACTTCATTCATTTATTAATAAGTCCTGAAGGTTTCATTAAAATCCAACAAATATTTGATTTTTGCAAGAATTTTTAAATCAACATTTTTCACCACAAAAAAAAAGCACTAAAGTTTCCTATACTAATCTTTGGTCTCCTGCTAGGGCAAGAAAAACAAGATTTTTAACTAATTTTGATTGTTCTAAAAAGAATAAAAACATCCTTTGGTCTTTCCTGTTAATAAATAATACCATTAAGATTAAATTTTGGCTCTCTTTTTTTTCTTCTTTTTTTTTTTTTTTTTTTTTTTTTTTTTTTAAGTGAATCTGTGGATGGACCTATTATTTCTGGAGGAGTTAAAAAAAAATTCATGGGTCACACTATATATGAAGCTGACTTATGCACAAATATACACTGTGAAATATGTAGTAACCAGGCAGAATTTTGTTTTGTCTGTTTTGCCATCTGTACTACTTCCTGCCAGAAACTTAATAAAGAAAACATGTATTTTTAATAATTTAAATGTCTTCTTTTAATTTAAATTTACGTATCACTTGAAAGAAAATAATCTAAAAAGCTAATTCATATTAAAAGAACAATAAATTCTGTATGAAATTAAAGTTTTTAAGACTTTTTATAACACTGGCATATTCACTTGAACAAAGTGAAAAATCTCTTTGAAATCCTTGTATTTGTTGTAGAGATGTGTTTTGAAGTCATTTAGTAAATATAAGGGTTTTGTAAAGGTAACGCTTATTTTTTGTGGGTACCTCCAAAAATTTACATCATTCAGACTGTTGTCCTCATCTTTATTGCCATATTCACGATGTCTCGGCCATTGTATACTCTAGTCTTCTTCAGGTAATATATGTTGAAATTTCAAACTGGACCCTTTTAGTCCATGGGGGTAGATTCTTCTGATTCCTTGTGCCATACCTTTTTTGGGAAATCTCATTTTCAGTTAATTCCCTTTAGTAACTCAACTCTCTAAGTTCTTTTGTTTCTTTTTCTTCTTCTGCTGTGGCAAAATAGTGAACTCTCTTTGGGTCAAGTCACTTTTTAGATTACTTCAACTAACATTTTCATCCACTGGGGACCCATGGCCTTGGGGACATTGTTCTCATTCACTCTCCACCCATGTACATGCACGTGTGTGTGTGTGATTATGTTAATCAGAAAGCAAGTTTAGATTAAACACTATCACTGGAATTCTCATATCTTTTATACAGCCAGATTCTGCTACTGGGTGAATTTAGTCCCAGCAAATGATCCAGCATCTTGAAATGTTTTAGTATTGTATTGAAATGTGTATGTAAGCATTTGAAAAAAAAAAAAATGTACATTATTTTTTTTTATATTTACATTATTTAATAAGAATATTGTCCCTATCTTTGTTTTTATTATCTCAACATTTCAACCTTTGTGCCCTCTGTTGTAGTTGTGAACTTGACCCATGGGCTAGGTAAGGCAAAGCTTACAAAGAACAAAATGAGATATCCCTAGATATGAACAGTGTTATGAAAACAATTTGTCTCTGTAGAATAAACAAAGGGTTTGAAATTCCTTGAAGGTTACCCAAATTGACAAGCACAGGAAGAAGGCTGCCGAAACATAACAACAAAGATGAAAACAGTAATGTAAATGATGATAACTCCTCATCCAAAAATTATTTTTTGTATTCTAAAATATCAAACATATTGATATGTATGTATGTATGTATGTATGTGTGTGTGTGGTGCCTAAGGATAAAAAAAAAATGGGAGGAAGGAAAAGGAAATAATTTTTTTTTTTTTTCTCATTCTCTTTTTCTTTTCCTTCAGTGGATGATTAACATGAATGAAAATGGGATAAGTCTAAGCAGAATGTGATGCTTAAGTGTGTTTCTCTGTGTGTACATGTATGGGTATGTCAATGAGGGGAATCAAATCAGTATTTACCACTTCAAGCCAAGTACATCACCATATTCCTGATCAGATAGAAATTGTGGCTGCGTTTGCTTCCCCTTTTATGGAAAAGAACATACTGCTGGCTAACCAGAAGTCATCCAGGGTTGGACAATAAATTGCCAAGAGGAATTGCATGGTGTGTAGTTGGATAGAGGAAAAAAATAGTAGCTAACAAAAGGTACACAAGTCTATATCAAATCAATATCAGCTGGGTCACTGTGGTGATGGGGTATGATGTTGAATGACCTCAAACCCTTAATGAACCTTGGCTAGAAACATCAAATTCCAATCTACATTTTTTTTTTTTTTTTTTTTTAAATCAATTCATCTCAAGCAATGTAATAACACCACTAAGATGCACGGGGCTACTGGAAGTGAAAGATAAGGAGAAGGTGTCAGAAATCTAAATCCTAAACAGGAAACAAGTGATAAACTTCTATTCAAAAGCCAGGAGGAGTGTGAAGCAAGTGATAAGTGAATCTATCTAATCCTACTGTGGAAAAAAAATAAATAGTAAAAATTTTAAAGTTGAGATGTTAGAAGTATAGAGTTGAAATAGAAATTAAAAGGAACTGGAAACCCAATCCTAAACAGGGTATAAACCTTTATTTCTGTTCAAAAGATAGGGGAGGAGTTTAAACTGGACAATCTATTCCCATCGAAATTGGTTTAGTTTTATTTTGTCTTGTATTTTTAATTGTGAAAGTTCTATATCTTTATTTTATTTTATTTTCTTGCAGATATTCCAACATGGCACAAGAAAAGTATGCTTAGTACTTATAAGTGGATCTTATTTTCCAAGAAACTCACATTTGGAACAACATATGTGAACAATACACTGAATAAAAATCATTTCTTTTCAATGTGTACTTACAATCAATTCAACTGTTAAAATACTTATGCAGACACACACTGGAACAAAGCCATATACTTGTGAAGTGTGTGGCTCTTCCTTTTCAAAGAAATCACATGTAGTAGAGCATATACGGACACACACTGGAGAGAAACCCTATTCTTGTCAATGTGGATCTGCATTTTCAAGTAAGTCAAATTTAAATGCACATATGCGGATACACACTGGAGAGAAACCATATTCTTGTGACACATGTGAATCTTCTTTTGCAAAGAAAACTGACTTAATGCGTCACATGCGGACACACACTGGAGAGAAACCTTATACTTGTGAAGTATGTGGCTTTTCATTTTCACAAAATTCACATTTGGTGCGACATATACGAACACACACTAAAGAAAAGCCATTCTCTTGTGAATTATGTGGATGTGCGTTTTCGAGTAATTCTAGCTTAAAAGCACACATGCAGACACACACAGGAGAGAAACCTTATTGTTGTGAAGTATGTGGGTACTCGTTTTCACAGAATTCATCTTTGGTGCGGCATATGAGAACACACACTAAAGAGAAACCGTTTTTTTGTGAAGTGTGTGGTTATGCATTCTCAAGCAGCTCAAATTTAAAAGCACATGTCTTGACACATACTGGGGAGAAGCCATATACTTGTGAAGTATGTGAAACTTCCTTTTCAAGAAAGTCACACTTGGTACAGCATATACAAATACACACTGGAGAGAAACCATTTTCTTGCGAAGTATGTGGATCTGCATTTTCAAGAAATTCAACTTTAAATGCACATATGCTGCAACACACTGGGAAAAATAATATTTTTCTCTAGCTTGTCAATTATCCTTTTTGAAGAAGGGCTGATGGCCATATCATGTTGAAACACTGAATCCTGTACAATCACTGAAGTTAAGCAACATCAAGCCTGGTTAGTGCCTAGATGGGTGACCACCTGGGAATACCAGGTGCTGTAAGATTGGATGTGTGTGTGGTGTAATGGATAATGGCTCATAATTTTTAATCAGAGAGACAAGTTCCAATTCCCATTGGGTTCATTATATTTACTTAGGTTTAAATATCTTTTGGAAAACTATGAATCCACCCCATCTCCCACCTATGGGTTAATTAATAAGACTTTTGTCACTAAACTATTATCATCTCCAAAAAAAAAAATTTTGACAAACATGGACCTTCATTATATTTACTTAGGTTTGGGAAAACTATGAATCCACCCCATCTCCCACCTATGGGTTAACTAATAAAACTTTTGTCATCTCAAAAAAAAAAAAAAAAGATTTTGACAAACATGGACCTTGATGCCTGCAATAAGTTTTTCCCATGATGCCGCTTTTTAATAACCTTCACTCTTTGGTAATTTTATTGTTTTAAAAAGTTATAATTAGATTTTTAATAAAGTCTAAAGATATGAAAGTGAATTTATAAATTTTCCTTGTTCTTGAGAATTGACAACAAAAATAATAACCACTATTTATTTATTGGAATGTTTGGCAAAACAGGCTAATTACAAATTGATTCAAACTTTATAAAATGGTAAATAATAAGGATTTCCTTATAGTTCACACATTTTAATAATTTTGTAAATGTTTATACATTTATAAATGATAATTATTGCATTGCATTAGTTGTAATTTTATTAGTTTTTAGAATGTTTTAAATATGAAATTATTCTTGTTAATAAACAATCTAATAAATAGTATTTTAATATTTTTGTTGTAACTTCTTATGAATTTACCATATGTTTTGGCTTTATTCAAATTCTAATCATAAATTTTTGAATGAATAAACATAGCTGAGAATGGAAGATTGTTAAAATAAAAGCAATGTCATGGAAAAAGAACATCCTTTTGACACTCCATCTTTTTTCGGGCACAAAGGCCATGTTTGCTAAAAATTCTTACAATCTAAAAATATTTTGTGGCTTTAAATAACTTGAAAAGGGTTGATAAGCCATTAAAAATGAACGTCAGATTATGAAGCATAGTGAAGAGGAACCATGTTCTTTTGAACTGCAATTAGAAGTCAGTAACATTCAATTGCCTTATATAAAAAATACAAAGTGCTAGCATGTTCCTAAGAAAATGATGAATGGACTTGAAAGGAAATCAAACCTTGTAGTAAATTTAAATCCAATTTTTAAATTTGAAATGTTACATAAGCATTATTGTTTAAGAGTTGTACTTCCCTTTCTCAGTATCAATTTCTAGTAAATAAATGTTGGAAAATTACACCACATTTGTTTGTTTTTAACTTAGATGGTCAAAGATCTTTTGTGGGGTGGGGAGCTAGCCTTTTTTGTGGGATATATTAGAAAAATTTATTTTTATGAATTTTCATTAAAACTTTTCTTATACCTTATTGAATGATCATACATTTTAGGCCTGTTAAAATGGACAATTTTCACAGCAAAAATAAATGCCATTTATTATAAAAGGTTGATTTTTGTTGTTTATTCCAGTTAGCAATCTTGGGTTTATTTCCATTTCTATACTTTTGTGCAATGTGCAAAATTTGAATGTTTTTTTTTTACTTTTTTTCAGAAAAGAATTTAAAACCTTGGTTAAAATACAGATTAGAAACTTGGTTCCAATCTACACTAGAAATATCTGCAAAACACTTTCCCCTCCCAAAATTATAGGCAGAAGCACAAAATTGCATGCTGGGATTTCTTCCAAGTCAATAAAACAGGCCAGTTCTCAGCTTCATATGAATCAGTCCTGGTCTGTCTTGTCTTGAAGTCATAAATCTATGTTCGCTTATCTCTTGTGTGTCAACTCCAATTCTTACTTTGTGAACATTTTGCCATATTACTGTTGCTTTGCCTTATTACTGTTAATATGCCTTATATATATTGTTTGCTTCCTTTTATATACTTTTTTTATGTGTTCTTGTCTTTTTCTTGTTTATTGCAAACTTTGTCAATTCTGTTTGGTGAGCAGTTCTGCCATTTATTTACATTTAACAATGGCCACTTTACAATTCCAAACAGCTTGACACTGCTTTCTTTTCTTTTTCTTTTTTTTTTTTTTCTTTTTTTGCTAAAGTTCACCCAATATAAGGCTCGTGAGCCACTCCAGGTAAAGGTTTATTGAATGGGTTGTGTGAGATGAATGTAAGAGGAAGTGGTAGGAAGTGAAGATAATGAGGATCCATAATGATTGACCCTTGACTTGAAGAAGTTAAGATTGTAGTGTTCAGGGAAGCACCCACATAGGAGGTTATTCCACAATGCAGCATTTTCTTTGGTGGAAAGTTTTCTGAGTGGAACTTCCTCCTCACAAGTGGAAATGAGGGTGGTTGGCCTTTGCAGACCTAGCATGGTGTATTCTAGATATAAACGTCTGGACTGGCACTATAGCTGTGAAAAGATAAATGAAAAAAAAAAGCAAGTCCCTGTTCTGTAAGATTAGATATTCATAGAGAGTAAACAAACATGCTTCATAGCATTCTTCAGTGGAATTTTTCATATGCATCTTAATTTTCTGTCTGTTTACGATCTTCCCTCTCTGGAGAATAGGGCCCCACCTTTACCATTGAGGTGTTGCTGCTGTGCTTTTTGTAGTGAGTAGATTTTTACAGGATGGACTTGCCAGCCCCACCCACAACCAGTTTTGAATTTTGCTTGATTCAGAATTAATTTTTGATCTGAAATACTGAGAATGTCCCAGCAGGCCTTGATAATGACCAAATCAAAACACTGACTATAAAAATTATTTAATAAAAATAAGTGTAAAATTTATATAAAAAATAATTAAAGTTTAATTAAAAAAAAGGAAATGTTTAACATTCATAACCACAAAAAATGGTGTCAAAGGGATGATTTTTTTCCCTTGACACTGCTATTACTGTATATACTTTTGACTCAAGCAGTTAGAATTTTATTAAAATCCAAACTTGAAAATGGATTTATACATTTTCTTTTTTTTTTCTCTAGAGAGTCCAATCTGCCTTACTATTCAACCCATAGCTGGGGAGAGAAGGGATGAATTCATAACTTCTTGAAAAGTATGCCAATGTGAATGCAACAAACTCAGAGCCAGAATTTGAACACAGCATGCCACTTTCATTTTGTACATCAATAACCACTATGCTACATGCACATTCCCATCTTGGGAATGAAAAATAATTAGTTATGTTTGCACATGCATCCACTTGTGAATTGCATTGCTCTATAATTCTTGGTTAAGCATTTATCAGATGTGAAGTTTATTGGTCAGTATTTCTGGGTCACATATTACTTAGATATGTGAATTTCTTTGGTCAGGATTTTGTGAAATTTATTGGTCACATGTTTCTCAGTCATGTGAAGTTTATTGATCACATAATTCTCAGACATGCGGAATTTATTGGTCACATATTTCTTGAGTGTAAGTTTTCTTGGTCACATTTCTCAGACATGTGAATTTTATTTCACAGTATAATTCAAATGAGGAGGCACAGTGGAGTAATGTATAGTGGCTCGGATTGAGAAATCGGAGTGTCGAGTTTGAATTCCAGTCGAATCCATTACATTCATTTATGTGCTAATGCCCTTGGGAAAGGTATGAATCCTCTTCTTCCCCACCCCAGCTATGGGTAAATAGCAGGATAGAACAGGTTCTATAGCCTTGGATAACAATCTACTATGGGGAAAAAATCTGCCTCATCAGTCATGTATCGAATGATATATGATCGCCTAAACATGTATCACACATGGCACATAACTGACTGATAATTTAGATATGTCGCATCCAACAAACTTAAATTTTTTCAACTGATCCCTTTTGAAGATCTCTGACATGTTTTGATTTCTATTCAATGTTTTCATATCTGGTACTGTTCCATTGATTGAATTCCTATAATTTTCTTGTTTGACAAGAATTCTTCATTTAGAACTTCCTTCTTTCTACAAAGACGTCAGCCACTTTGGATTTACGGCAAACATCAGCTTTTACGAACTTCCTTAGTGTAGTGACAGAACTCACAATCTGTTGCTTTCTTCTTTGAGCTTATGGTTCTAATTTATGAATCAGTAATGAATTATTTTTATGTCTATTGACCACATAAAGCAATTTTACTCCATGTTTAGCCTTCTTGACTAATAAACTTGCAAATTTTACTTATTTACCTGTTTTATGGGGTTGTTTAACTCTGCCATATATACTCATATATGTCATGCCTGGACGTACCTATTCTATTATTAATAGACTCTCCCTTAGACAATAAGTAGCAGTGGCGGTTGCCAGTTCGGCTCAGTGGTGTTCAGCAAGTCAACGATATCGGACATTGAAGTACCAACCATCACAACTAGATTTGCTGCGTCATTCACTCTATTTTCCAAGTTCCTAACGTTTTGTACGTCGAACCTAATTTAGGACGACTTATTAATATACAAGCCTCCACAACAATATATAATCCTTTAAAAAAAAAAACAATCACTCATAAGTTTATATTATAATGTGAACACATGACAAGATCTCTGGGTCAGTTTTTCACTAACATGTCAGCTTCTGAGTCTGTCTATATTTCTGAGATGAGGTATTATGTACATTATTCGGAATATTGTCCTCATCTTTGTCGCCATATTTATCACGTTTCGGCCGTTGTACACTCCGGTCTTCTTCAGGTGGTTGGAATGTTGAACTGAACCCTTTTTATTTTGCTCACCAGGGTAGACTGTTCTAGTTCCACGTGCCATGTTTGATGGATGTCAGTCCTGTTAATTTCCTTCTGAAAGGAACTGCCTTAACCGGGTATTGAACTCACACTCTTTGGGTCTTGTCACTGGAGCTAACCAACGCCTGTGCCATGTGTCCTTGAGAACATCTGGGTATGAATTTCTGGGTATTATAAACCTAATGTCTTCAGCAACCATTTTTACTAAAATAAATATGATAAATATGGCGACAAAGATGAGGACAATAGTCTGAATAAAGAAAATAATGTCAGCTTCTGTTTTCATTCCAATTTTCCTCAGTATGAACAAAACTGGGAAAGGCTCAGTTTAGGCTTGACATAGAAACAGAAGATATGATAATGCACAAAGAGAAAAGTCTTAAATACGGCCATCTCAGGGTATCCTCTTAGTTGGGAGATAAGATATCTGTTGGTATCAATAAACTAGGTTTAAAAAAAACTTGGACTTTTCTACCTGCACAAAAAACAGTGTCAAAAGGACAGTTTTTTTTCATTGACACCAGTTTTATTTTAACTACCTCCACTTGTTGGCAGTGTCTGTTGTTTTAAAAATCGATGATTAGAATTATAATAAAACCTAAACATATGAAAGTAAATTTTTACATTTTTTTTGTTCTTGAGAATTTACAACAAAAATTATAATCCCTATTTATTTATTTTTTACTTCATTTTTCTATATTTATTGTTTATTTACACTATTTATTATATTACTTATTGGAATGGTTGGCAAAACATCAGCTAATTGATCCAAACTTTATAAAATGGCAAATAATGCCTACTGATATTAAGTAATGCCCATTAGCACAATGATATAATATCTCTAAGTAGGGAAGGCCAAGCTGCATGACTAATAAATAAAGATACTTTGTGTTTTACTGATTCCTGCTGAAGTGATGGTGTAAAATATGGTTGTATAAATTCACTTGCATCTTTCTGGCATGAAAACATTTATTTGGAAGTTGTTATGAAAATCAGATTTTAATAATAATTTCAGGATGTATTTAGAAATGAATGAAATTATTTATTAAATGTGTTTTTAGAAAATCTTTGTAAAAAGAAAAAAAATGTTTTTTTACATGCTACCCTGCTCGCTGTCATTTATTTTTCATGAAATTTCAATAAATTTTTGTATTACTTTATGTTAAAAGGACAAGTCCTTGAGGAATTTAAAGCATCAATTTTTTTTTTCTTTTTATAAATTAGAATTATCGTATTTATTATTAAACAATATTGTGCAGTGATAATCTTTTATATGAATAAAAATTTATATAACATATATATATATATATATATATATAAAAATTATAACATAAATATATTATTTTATAACATATTTATGTTATAATTTTTAAATAAATAATTATATTCACTCTACTCTGTATTGGACACTCTTTTAAGAATAGTAATTGTTGGTTATTGGAATTTATTCTGTATACACCAATCATATACTTGGAGATATATATATATGTGGTGCAGTTCAATTTACATTACATGAATCATTCATACAAAAAACAGATATAGAAGTTAATGATAAAAATGGCAAGAATACATCTTCGCAAACAAATTTAATAAAGTACATAAACCCCAAACCCGATACAAAAAATAGATATAAAAGTTCGGGGTTAATGCACTTTTATTAAATTTGTTTGCGAAGATGTATTCTCGCTATTTATATCATTAACTTCTATATTTGTTTTTTGTATGAATGATTCATGTATATATATATATGATAAAAAATAAGATAAATATAGCACTTCATACCTATCTAATTTTGAAATTTTCAAATATAATGGAGATGTGTGTAATTAAACAAAATATATTTTCTTTTAATTCTTCAAAGTTTGAATAATTTACATTTTTGTGAAATGGCTATAATTTTTTATGGCTCTGAATTCTCTGTGGAGCAATTCAGGTTAATTAAACTTTAAGTCAGCTAATCTTCCTCAAATAAAGTTTCAGAAAAGTATGTTATTTTTGAAAGATTGTTTTTAAAAAGATTTCTATTGGGTTGACAGTTTTGTCAATATGGACAAATTTATTGATTTTATTTTTACAGTACTGATAAGAAGAAAAAAGATCCCAGTCAATTTAAATTGGGTTCGAAATGTAACAGTATTTTGCTTTAGTTTAAATATGATCTGTTAGCTAAAATTAAAAAACATCACAAAAGATTTTTCATTTTTTTAAAACTTTTTTTTCTTTTTTTTTACACGTACGCACATTTAATAATGTAACCGATGGTCACTTTGTTTTATTCACAAAAAATTATGGAAAAAATTACTGTGCTCAGCAACAAATTATAAAGAATACTTTTTACTTTTCTACCAAGACATATTCAGCGTCGGGTGTCATTTTTGTAACTTGTTTGTTTCTTTTTTAATAATGGCAAAAGTAGACGATGTTATTTTATTTTGTTAGTGTTGCTTTCTTTTAGTTCACTAATAGTACATGAAGTGTTGTTCGAATGTAATTGTCTTAGGCTTCTTTTCTTTTTTCAGTTCATCTATACAATTTTTGTATTGTTCATTAAAGTCATAAAAAAAATCATGATGTAATAATTTAAATTATTAAACAATGAAAAATTAAATACAAATAAGACAACATTTTCCGCTACAGAAAATTTTTTTTTTTTTTTTTTTTCGGGCGTGTAGCAAAATTATCATTCAATATAGGAATAATCTTCTTAACCCTGTACCCTGAATGTTGTCACATAGTCGGAGTTTAATGTGGAATTCCTTGAAACGCTGGATAAAAATTGCTCAAACCTACTCGGACCTTTCTCTTTTGGGCGCCAGGTGAATGACCCCTGCCCCCTTTTGAATAATAGATACTGCCTTGGGATGCCCCCTTCTCTCCATCGGATTTTATCTGATTTATCAACTTCCCACAAGGTATTCCCAACTAAGAATATTTTTATAATTTGTTTTATATTTTGCAATTAAAGTTTTTTCTTTTATAACAGCTTTGCTTTCATTAAGTTTTTTTTTTTTTGTTTCTCAAAAAATTTTAGACTAAAACACATCCCAAAATGAATGCATAATCCATGTTAAAAACTCATTGGTTAAATAATCGCTCCCTTTGGAATTGAGAATAGATAACTTAAATTAATAACAAGGGCAGATTACTCTAACTTACTTAATTTTGGTAAATTAGAGTTATCTATCCTGTTCATACGCGTAGAGCTATCCAACGACGTGCGGAAAGTTTATAGTTTATAGACAAATAAAATAAAGCCGTGTTTTCTCCTCCTTTTCTTGGGGAGGTATTAAGTATTCTTTTCCTACCTTGTGTGTATGTTAACCAGGTTGAGTATACCATCACACGCTTACTCGGTGAATCAAGCGTTTTTTTAATAGTGTTTGAACATGTGATTTCGTTTTACTGTTCTAAAAAACTTTTCATGACTGAAATTTTAAATTATAAGTACTTCCATTTTTCGCTAAAGAAGGAGCATATGATGAAACAAAGCCCCAAACTTTGGTTAAAAGTCTTGTTTTTCTTGCGACAGCCGGAGAGAGGGTCAAAGATTTTAGTATAGGAAAATTTAGTCATTTTTGCGGTAAAAAACACTGATCTTGAAATTCTGGCAAAAATCAAATAATTGTCAGATTTTAATGAAACTTTCAGGGCTTATTTACAAATGAATGAAATTATTTCAGAAACTTTTTCTTAAATATACAACAAAAGATCTTCAAAATTCAATAAAACATTAGATTACAGAGAATGTTTTCTTACATTTTTATTTTTAATTTTACCAAAAATTATACATAAAAGGTGCTCACATTCATTAATTCAATTATTTTTTTAACGTCTAAAGCCGCCATAACAATATTAGATAAATATCAAGCTGCCAACCGTTGAATGCCTTAAATAAACAGTGACTTTCTGGTTAAAAATTGCATCTTGGTGGTATTTTAAACTTAAAATAAATTAATAGTTGTTTCAAATTGCATTAATTAAACTTTAAATCTGCTAATATTCCTCAAAGTTTCAGAAAAGAAAAGTATATTTTATTTTTTAGCACATTTTTTAATAAAGATAATTACATTGGAATGAAAGACGACTAAATAAGGGCTGTTTTAGGAAAAGAAACAATCTGTCCAGGCAATTTAAATTATTTTTTTTTAAGTAGAGCAAAGTATTTTGCTTATTAGAAATATTAAATTTAATCAGCTTGAAATTAAAACTAAACTAAAAAAGCATCAAGAAAGATTTCCCATTTTCAAAAATATAATTTTAAGCCTTTTTTTTTTAATTTTTTTTATGGTTGTACCTAAATATTATAAATGGTGACATGTCTAAAGGAATTGTTCTGAATGTTCCATGTGTGGATTGTTAGTTTTAAATGTTTCTCTGCTAAAGGCAAAAACTGATGAAAATCAGACAAATTTTCATTTGATGCACTTATATTTCCAGAAAGTGAAACATGCTGCACAAACAGCAAAACAGATATGTACCATTTAAAAAGATGGTGCCATAGCTTAGATCACTGCTTGCAATTGCTCGATTCAGAATTAATTTTTGATCTGAAATACTGACAAAATCGAAACACTGACTATAAAAATTATATAAAAATAAGTTTAATTTAAAAAAAGGAAATGTTTAACATTCATAACCACAAAAAATGGTGTCAAAAGGATGGTTATTCCCTTGACACTGCTATTACTGTATATACTTTTGACTCAAGCAATTAGAATTTTAATAAAATCCAAACTTGAAAATGGATTTATACATTTTCTTTATTCTTTAAAATTGACAACAAAGGTATTAAACACTAAAAAAAACTTGTTTTTATAGTTATTAATAAAATGTCAAATAATAAATATTGTATTGTAGTTAGTTTACATATTTTGATTTTGTAATTTTTTATAAATTTTTGAATAAAAAGTTTTCTTTATGAAATGGTAACTTATAAATATTGCATTGTACTTGACTCACATATTTTTATAATCTTGTAAATAAATGTTGTCAAGTCAAAAGTATCTACAGTAATAATGTTGTCGGGGAATAACTGTCCTTTTGAAATTCCATTTTGTTTGTGGGCAAAAAGGTTAAACATTGCCAAAAAAATTAATATACTAGACAAGGTTTGTTTATTACATATTCTTTTGAATGGAGTGTTAAAAAAAAGTTACTAACACATATTCCTTAAAAAAAAAAAAACTTCTGAAATGAAACTAGACAGTAAAAAAATTACATGAATAAAATTTGATGGGTAAAACTTTGTCTATGTGAGGCTCAAAAAGAGCTTCACATACAGAAAAGAAATAAATATAAAATTTGGTTTTAAAATTTCTAAAAAAAAAAAATAAAAAAAGGACTCACATTTTAGGGTCTCACAACACACCCAAATAAAATTGGCAAACAGGTGAACTCTCTTGTCCTCTTTATCCCCCCCCATATCCTTTTATGATTTAGAATAATCCAGGCCACACAATATCGAACAGTGTGAGGTAGCTATATAGATACACTCCTTGTTGAAGATTATTTCCCTTGACTAAGAACACTCGTAGTCAAACTTACTATAAAAAGTATCTGTTTTATATAGCAAACTAGTCTAAGCTGAATAAAGTTTCTTAAGCTACACCAATCTCCCGTGTCTTACAGGGCCATCAGATAGATAATCTGCCTAAATCATAGGTGATGATAAAGAATGAGAAGATCAATAAATGGAGTTTAAGGATGATGGGGCAAGATTATTATGCCATCATGGTTGAGCCTGGCAATGAATATTGTACACATGTGACTCTCAAGACTGGACACAGAAAGCAGATTGCCAAAACTATTCACAAATTCCTGGTGGAGAAAAGTCTAACCCAGCAGCCGATTGAATGTGTCGGTAGTAATGGAACCAACGTAAATGTAGAATCAGAAAATGAAGACATTCACCATCTTGAAATGTTACTTGGTCACTTGTTCCATTATTTCATCTGTCAGCTTCACTATTTTATCACTATGATGGTAAACCAAGTGATCCTAAGCATTGGCATGGTCCCATTGGAAAGCAAATCAAGGAGCCTTTGCTCTAGCTGCCAATTGTTGCATTCCAGCCAGACAGCTTCACTAATTTCCCTGTCCTGAAAGAAGAAGTGAAGAAAGATCTGTCTTGGGATCAGAAATGCATGTATAGGATTTGTAAAGGAGTTATTACAGGTGTTGTTGATGATGAGTTGGCTACTATTGAGCCAGGTCCTTCCTGCATGTCAAGTACTGTAGAATCTTCAGGCTGTATGTAGCAACATCAAGACCCAGCCACAAGCTGAAAAGAATCATCATTACAATTATAAAGTTCAGTTCTCCAATGTGGTTCTAAATCAAGATGCACCCTTAAGTAACACATGACTCAAGGAACATATCCAATCCTTCTATATAAGAACCTGAATAGTAAGGAGAAGTTGATAGTGAAGAAGACTGTCCACACAAACCAACTTCTTCATGGTATGTATGCAGATGAGGATGTGGCTGTTAGAGAAAAATCTGTCTCAATGATAAGAAAAATTAGAGAGGAGAATCAGCAGATGGAAGAATGCACTGACAGATCTGATGAGGAGGAAGAAGATTCTGCTGCTGCTGTTGATGAGGATTTGTTAAACTACACTAATGATGAAGAGGGCAGTAAAGACAGAAATGTAAATGAGAATGTGCCTCCCAATAAGAAAATTGGTGACTCCCAAACTAAAGTAGCAAGCAAAAAACAAAAAAACTATTATTTCATGATTAAGTGGATGAATAAGCTAAAGACTGAGCCTACTTACATTGTTTCTCTATCAGATCAACGGGTTAATGACATTCTTGAGACATCATTATTAGTGCCCAAGCGGCCAAACAATACACAGGGTGGCCCAAAAGGGATAAAAGCACTTGCACTGAAGTGACGGGATACAAAGAGAGAGATAGATATATTAGGCAAAGTTTATTGTCTAGGAAAATTACAAAATGTTAATTATACATCACACATACAGGTAGTAATCCTTTGGTATAATCCAGGCGAGTCCCATTAACACAACATAGAATTTGAAATATGTTAAAACTGACTTACAAAAGAGTGCTCAATGCTTATTTTTATTAAACAGAGCAAATTTTCTTTACAATTGGAATTAAGATACCTTTAATTAATGACCATTTTCACCTACGAATTTTAATTTTAAAATTTGCAGGATTTTTCAAACTGTTTATATCCCACTACACACTGATACCATAAACAGTTTGAAAAATCCTGCAAATTTTAAAATTAAAATTCGTTGGTGAAAATGGTCATTAACTAAAGGTATCTTAATTCTGATTGTAAAGTATATATCACACATATATACATATCATATATATGATAGGAAAGAAGACTGTCCAGAGAAATGCATACTTCACCCACACATAACTTCTTCTTGGTATCTGAAGATTAGGACATTACTGTTAGAGAAAAACTCTCTCAATGAATGAACTCAAAACTGAGCTTCCTTACATTGCTTTTCTATTATATCAACAGGTTAATGTCATTCATGAGACTCCATTAGTAGTACCCAAGTGGCCAAACAGTACACAGGTGGGCTAAAAATGGATAAAAGTAATGACTGAAGCTTGCACTGATGCAACAGGATACAAAGTGAGAGATGGACATATTAGGCAAAGTCTAAGAAAATGATGCCCAGGTATGGTATAAAAAGGATTTCACTATTAACTTGTAATATTTTAATATGATTTACCTATTGGAATTAAATTGATATCACCAATGCATAAGCGTATGGTTGCAAGAAAGAAATACGACAACAGCAGAAATAGATTTACGTGATTTATTTCAATAGGAACGTGTGGGTTTGGGACAGCTACCTTGTGGTATAGTTCATAAGCCGGTTTCCGATCTGGGTTGATCTCTCAAAGTAGTTCTCACTGGTTGGCATGGCGCTCCTCCTGTTGACTGCCCAGACTGACCGTGAAAGATCTCTTTCCTGGCTTCCTGTTGACTGCCAGTACTTCCCTGTGTGACCCCTTTTATGGCATTTGTTTCTTTCACCTCATCATCAGCATTCTGGGAACACACTTTACACATATCTTTGGAAGTAATTTATTAAGGTAAAAATGTATAGAAAGTGCACTGATTTCTAAACCATCCCTGTTAAATTTACATCCTGGTTATTATAGCATCTCACCTTTCTTGACAGATCTTATGCTGTCAAAATGTCAGATACGCAGCGATAAAAACAAGTGTTGGGAAGCTGAGTGAGATCTGGTGAGATACAATGAATATTAGAAATTCTAAAATGAAAAATGTTGAAATTTAAATTTAGTGTTTCGATATTTTCAGTGTTTCACCTTAGCTCATGATTATAACCAACATTTAAGTTTAAAAAAAAAACAGCCAAGAAGATTCTACAAGGGAAGTAGAGTGCAACGTTGGTTCTCAAACATCTCACATGTTGAATAAATTGGTTTTCAAACAGAAAATCCGAGATGAAAATGCCTTGCTTATCAAACAACACTGCCAAACCAAGTTAACCTGAACAGAATAATTTCTGATTCAACTACCATGTTGTATACATTTATGTATTGTGTTGTATTTTTCTTTTCCAATTTTATTTTACTCTGACTTTTTCTCTACATTGATTCCTACTGGGAAAATAATTTCAGTTTACGAACATTTCGGGCAACAAATGGCCTACAGGAACAAATTAAATTTGTGAACCAAGGTTCCACTGTATACATATTCTCATTCGAATAGAAAGTCGCATCATGAGGATTTACTCCAACTTTATCTGTCAAGACTGTTTCAAGGCTATAAAAGACTGGACATAAGCCTCTTCTTTCTTTTTCCTTTTTTCAATATAACATGCAGTAGGTAACAGCAACAGCACAAAAATCAGCCATTCATGCAATAAATTGATGATAATCTGACATAATATAAACATACTGGTAAATTTTGAATCTTTTCATTTGTACCCACTTCTTTAAATCATGGCCTGCTTTCAAATTTATGATTGTTATTGTAATATTTTTGAAAGTTTTAAACTCAAATATTTAACAAAGTTAGGGGGGGATTTCTATGTATATTTTATAACCCTGGAACTTACAAGGAGCTTATTCAAACATTAAGTTAAGTATTAAGATTTGTCAGAAAATACAAATAAAAAATCCTGAAATTTTCATGGGTATTGCTCATGATGATGATGACTGCTCATCTCAAAGATTTTGATATAAATTAGGAATTTAAATTGATTCATGCTCCTCCTAATCAAGTCTATACAAAATCCAAAACCACATAGAAAGAAATATTTTAGCATCCCACTACCACTTTTTTATCAATGTCAATTTTTGTGCAAATCTGTGCAAAAAGCAGATCACAGAGCTTATCCAGCTTCATACATATTTTCAGAAAACCTTGACTTCTAATTGGTCAATAAACACACAAGTCTTTTTCCGGTGCATGACCAAGTCAAAATTTCCCTTTTTTTTTTTTTCTCTTGAGCCTGTCACGTGATTACATTGATTATAAATACCAGACACGTACGTTTTTATTCTACTCTTCCTTGTGCTTACGAAAATGTAGCGCTTAAAGAAATCGCATTCTGAACCCAGTTCAAGCAGAAGCTATGAAAACATACACATGCACATACATACAAAACTTTTCAAACTTCATTATGAACATTACAAACTGACATATTACAAATATTCAACTACAAGCAACAGAAATTTAATTACAAACGTATACAAACCTTCAACTAATCAACACATATGCAAACTTTCAACTCTTTCATAATGAGACAAAAGAAAAGACAACAAGTCTTCTTTAAATCATTGCCACGCTAAAGAAAATTAATTTGGATATTACAGTTTTTTCCAATTCTTTACCAGCAAGAAATTACTTTAAAGAAAAAATTTTTTTCCTGAAGCTACAAGTTTAACAAACACATTTTCAGCTCTTCAGGACATAATTCAAGAAACTTTCTATCAGTTCTATTTAACAAGTTTGCTCTTGGTGAACATGTGGAATCTTCCACAACAAACCAGCCTTACCTCATTTTAGGAAATGCACTCTTCCTATCTGGTAAGTAACATCCTACTTTCATACAAAATATCAACGAGAAACCATTGGTCAATCACAGTACATCCAACTTGCTGATTGGTCAATTTCAACCAATCAGATCACTCTCACGTGCAGTCAATTTAGGCGCCAAGTCAATTCTGATCCTACCACATAATACAGGCAGATATATAAACCCAACACGTGTGATATGCTTTCTCTCTCTCACGTCTCATTTGCCAAGATGTAATCTTCAAGAACTCCCATTTTAACCATTGCGGTCAGATGTTAAAGAACATTACCAACATTCACGCAAGTACAAACTCTGAAATCTCTTCTGAACTTTTACCAACTTGTACAACACACAATTCCAAATATGCTAAAGAAACTTTATTCTTCTAAACTACAGTTTAATAATTACTTTCACTTTATGAGCTTGAATACAAATATTTAACTAATCTAAATGACACAACTCTGTCTAATCTTTTCACTCAGTATTCATGCATGTATATCAAACACTAATAAATTCAATTGTTATGTTTTGAAACAAGATGTCTATTAATCTTTATTCTCTATCTTGTATTAATTGTTGTGGATGGAAGATTATTGAACACACACAATTTTAAACCTTCTGACAATTCAAACCTTCTATTCCTCTCCAACACACATCACAAACATCTGCAACAAACATCTTCTTTTAATGGCAAGACTTATTTTAATTATTTTCAGAAGTACAAAAACTAAATTTTATTTAGTACCAAACAAACTTCTTGAAACATCAAGTGAATATTCAAAGTTCTATTTCACCAAACACATTCTCACAATGAACATTTTGAGCGGCAAGTTCATTTAACCTTTTATGAGCTCAGATAAAAAAAGTGTTTATTAGTATAAACTTTAATTCCAGTCAAAGGGAAGTAACCCCTATGTTTGTACATCATTCTACAAATATAAATATTCTTTGTTGGTTATAAAACCGTTTTGTGTTTATTCTTATTGTTTCATATTTTGTGGTATTTTGTGTTAAATATAAATTCGAGAGGCAAGCGACCTCTACAATATCAGTCCCATTTTGAACTTCTCAGTATTCTTGGAATTAGTGCTAAATAGATTAAACGTATATTGGCATATACCTATTTTATTGACTGCATTTGAGATCTTAAAACTCCACAACTCTGCATCACATTTAATTGTGAATTCCATAATCCATTGTGGAGAAATTGACTGTTGGTCAGGCAGGAAAGTAGTTCATTTGAACATTTTCAATGGAAATAGCAACTGAGTAACAAGGGGTTTGCAATGTCGCAACTGTGAGAAAGGGTTTGCAGAATGGAAAATAATTCATCACCCACAAGGATGCAGGGATACTTTTGGACTATCGAGAATGGAAAGTGAAAACTGAGCAGCTCCTGCCCATATATGGCAACAATACTTTATTTTAGGCCTGATCTGGCTCTTGTAAAGGTAGAGGATAGTAGGAGAAGCTAAGTACTTGCTGGAGCTGTACAGGTAACCAGCATCTTCAGCAATGAATCATACGTATCAGTTCCTCTTGAGGTCTGGGCTGACTTTGAGTCCCAATAGGCAGTCGAGGTACAGAGCCTTCTTGAAGGAACATCATTTCAATAGGATTAGTGAAAGATCTGGGCCTGATCAGCAATGATGGAATGTCACAAGTTTGGTTTTCGAGGCAAAAAATGTCCAGGTGATTTGATTCAGCTTTGTGGGTCCAACGAGAACCTGTTCATAAGGGGGACTGCGGACCCCAAGGTTGAAAAATTGTCCACAAGGTCCATGAAATCCAGGTTGGGAAACTTCACCTCCAACAAGACAAACACACACACCCTACATTTTCCATTTTTTTTTAGGGAGGTGTTAACTTTTATGATTGATTTCTAGCTTCAAATTTGTTGAATGAAAAAAAAAAAATTGTTGAATAAATTGATAAATAAAAAATTGTACTTCACCAGTCGAATCCATTATTCACTTACCTACTAATACCCTTGGGAAAGGTATGAATCCTCTTCTCCTAATTATGGGTAAAAATAGCAGGATAGACCGGTTTCTATAGCCTTGGATGGCAACTGGTCTACTGCAGAAAAAAATGGCAACCTACTGCAGGAAAAAATCTGCCTCGTTAGTCATGTATCGAAAATTACAAGATCGCCTAATCGTGTATCACGCATGACTAACTTCTCAGAAAAAGAAGAAAGGTAATTCAAATTGTGTTCAAACTTCAGAATAATATTAAAATTGGAAAAAATTTTGTCAGTGAGTAATAAGATAAAAAAATATTCTCGAAACAACTTTTAACTTAGGTAACTTTTTATTTTTAAATAAATAAAAAAGGTGAAAATGTAATTTACAACAAGGTAAGACAATAATAATCAATGTGAATAATATGGGAATTTTTTTCTTATTCTGAGCGGCTTTGAAATTCCACAGTAACGTCGCCTCAAAGAAAGAAACATTTTTCTTTTATGACTCACGCGAGAACTACCAATTTATTTATTCGGAGTCTTATTATTTATAAACAGTAGCAGTAACCAGTATGGCTTCAAATGTATAATTTTACCAGGTTATATTTTTAAAAAATATATATATATATATATAAAATATTGGTCCCTAGAATTTAATCCTCCGCTGAAATAAAAACAAATGGTGATGCCTTGAGCGTTTTCGATTGATTTAAAAAAATCTCGTTTCAATGGAGAAAATTTAACTTTAAAATTATGTTGTTTGATAAAATATTTCGTTGTTTTTATTTTCCCATAGAGGAAAATTTCAAAGGAAACTAAAAAAAAGGTAAGTGTGATGTTTGCTTTTTTTTTTTTTTTTTTAGTCGTTCGTTGAATAATAGAAAAAAATGGCGAAGTAAGATATCGATAAGAAAAAGAAAATTACTTAAATTTTATAAGAATTAATTTTAGTTTCATAAATATTCATTTTTTAACTGTTAGAAAAAGAAACAATTGTGGCAAATTCTGGTAAAGATATTATTTGTGTACTGTATATAGATCCAAAGATATTTGCTTTTGTTTGAAGAATACACATCAAAAAACAAACAAGGAAAAAAACATTCATTCAACGTTTTTTAAATTAAAATAGGAATTTAAACTATTTATTGGGTTTCAAAAAGAATTTTTTGTATTTATCTGGTTAATGATTAATTTTATTTATTTTAAAGATTATTTCTGTTTAAAAAAATATGCGAACATAAAATTTAATAAATGAAAGTGCTTTACTTTTTTTAACTTGAGATCAAATATTTTTCTTGTTTCAAGTTAATTACGCTGCTAAATAAATTCTGTTTATTAAGAAATTAATGATAAATAACCTTTAAAGAAAAGAATGTCAAGTATTATTTTGAAATCTAAGAACTGAAAAATAAATTAAAATCACATTTTTGTTTTTAGATTTTTTAAAAATTTATTTGAAATATTCAGACGGTGAAAAAAAATATTTCATAAAAATTCCCAAAGGTATTTTTTTTAAACGTTCGATCATACGATATAAGTTATTAATAATTTTTAATTTAATAATTAAGAAATAGCCATACAACTTGTTTTAGTTTTCATAAATGCTTTTCAAGTTTTTGTTGTTAATTAAAAATTAATAAATTAAATATCAAACACTCATACGCCAATGATGTCTTGTCCGTTGTCTTCCAACCTGACTTGTAGTAGTTCTTTGACGTTTACAACAGTTGCAATTAACAGACTGCAAACAAAAAAAAATATTTTCGTAAATAAAAAAAAATAATAATTTATTATGAAATTACGCTTTTTTATAACAATACAAAATTGTCAGATTTTTATATAACGACATTTCAAGTTTCTTCTAAAGCTTCGATCTGTTTTGTTTTTTTTTAACTTTAAGTAATTATATCAGTTTTTGGCATCCATACTATCAATTGAGGAAACGTTCTTGATGGATGTTGAAATTTTTTTTTCTTTCCATAGTTCAGGTGAGCAATCATCGTTTTTTCTATAGTATAGTTGACCATTTTTATTTTTGCAAGATTTTTACGGTTTAAAAATTAAAATTTCGATAATTTCAATAACTAGTTGAAGGAATTGATGTTAATTTTTAAATCGGTCTAAATTTTAGATTAATTAATGAATCAATAATAATTTTTTTTTTAACCAATTTTAAATTATTTCTTACTTCCTTTCAGATATAAAAAAAAAAGAGGGTGGATATTTTTGTAACTAGCTTTTGTTGATTAGCATTCATTCGACTTTACACATTTTCTGTCAAAAATAAAAAAAAAAAATATTGTTTTAATCATTTCAAAAGCGGTCCGGTTCATATACAATTATCAAACGCAAACCGATCACTGAATTTTTAAAAGTTGTTGAGACTTTCAAAATATCTTAATTCCCTCCACAACTACACTTTCATCAAGTCTAAAAATAGATAAGTAAAAAACATACTTGGTAACCCCTCACACTGATTTAATTAAACACACCACATGGCCTGTTTCAACCAATAGCAATATGACAAAAATATTAAATTTCAGCTTTTATTTATTCTCATTCAGACACTCACACCATACAGAGAGATCACATTTGAGATAAAATACTTGACAAACACCTAACTACATCAACCATACAAAAGGGAACTTCCTTATTAAGTTACTTTTGTTGAAGTATATTGGTTAAGGAAAAAGGCTTTTTATTATAATTATAAAAGATAATATACACATTGTCCACCCCCACATTGAATCTTTAGCATGACTTACCAGAGGGTATTCATTGTTGAAGAGGTAACTGGTATTCACTCCATCAGAACAGATCTGTCATTCCCTTGGCCTAGGAGTAGGTCCCAGGTCCTTGTGAGAGAGTCTGTCCTAGAGGCTGGTCCCTGTCTCACTGAACCTTTGATAGTTGTCACATGGCTTTCTACTTCTATGTAGGGAGAGACCCAACGCTTTTATCCATAAATATATATGCATAGACTCGCTCTTTAACTAAAAGCGAAAGCAATTTACTAAAATGAAAATATATAGAAAGTGCTTTAATTGCTAGATCATCCACAGTAAATTTATGTCCCAGTTCTTACAAAACAAGTCCAACCACAAGCAGCAGTAATCCTTATAACATATTATCTCTCCCTTCATTCATTCACACGACCTTAACGCCCTGCCAATACCTCATAAATAATGAACTGTTCTGTTTTGATCGTCTGAAAAACAAAAGGCATATCTGGGACACTACTTGGTTTCAGTGAAAGAGAGAGAGATAGAAGTGTTTAATGGACTATTGTTTTGATCGTGTGTAAGAAGACAAAAGACTCTACTTGAAAGAAAGACATTTTTGACGTCTGTTTCAGTGAAATGGTAAAAGTTGTCAGTTTCAAATTTTTTCATTTGTACCCCCTTACTTCTTAAAATAGCAACCAGCATTCATATTGGTATTGTAATATTTTGTTAAAAATATTTAATGATACAATAGGATATTTTCTACGAATATTTTCTTGTCAAAGAACTCGTTATGAGCTTACTCAATCATTAACTTAAGAATTAAGATTCATCAGAATATTAAAATAGGAAAAGTAAAATTTTCATGAGTTAAAACTAGTAAATATTATTTTTAGTCCAGGTATGCATTTGAATTGACATCCCAGTTTTGTTTTTTCTTAAAAAAGAATGAAATTAATGGCAGCCAGCTTAGATTGAGAAATTCAATGAAAGACAGGTTGTACACCTGACAGGAACTGAACCTGTATTTCTCTTTTCCCTTAGAAAGCATCCAACATTTTGGAATATGTGGCTCAAACATGTGTACCCACTAAATAAGACGTTTTTAGTAATATAAAATCATGGCAGAACTCCAAAAAATGACATTTTTTTCCTTGCATCTAATCTTAAAATATCAGATTTGAAACTAGGGTAACTATTCTACTGATCTTGTCTTTTTTTTTTTTTTTTTTTTTTTTTCCTATTTTATGGAGGCATAGTGAATAACGGTTCAGATTGAGGAAGCGGAGCACCACGTTCAGATTCCATTCAAGTTCATTACATTCACTTACATGCTATAATACCCTTGGGAAAGATATCTCTCTTCTCTTCTCCCTAACAAGCTATGGGTAAAATAGCAGGGCAGACTTGGTCTTGTAGCTTTGGGTGGCAACTAGTCTAGGAGAAGGAAAACTCTGAATTCAAATCAGCCTGAAGGCAGCTGGACTCGGTCAGGCAGACTTGCCCAGGAAACACCACTGGTGCAATGGCAGCAGTACGTGTGGTGCACCTATGACCCTGATGGGTTATGGAAATCATGATTTTTAAAGAAAATTTAAGTAAGTTTCTTCAAAATTTATTTTTTTTTTTTTTTGTTTGTTTTTTTTTTTTTTTTGGCTTTTGTTTTTGTAAATAAAAAAGGATAAAGATAACTCTTACAAAAAAGTAAAAAAAAAAAATATCAGGGATTGATCTGATAGTTTATTCATATTATGAAAAGGACCACCACTTCTAAAATAATAAAAAATAATTGTGCTTCAGTATTGTTCTTTTTTCTCCCCTGTGAGCTCACAAATGGGCATTTGGCATATTTAGAAGTTTTCCTGAGTGATATGTACTATACCCAAGACCAGATTATCCTATAGACTGCATCTAGGATTCCTCAAGTTTTTTTTAGTTCAGAATGTTTAAATTTTAAAAACCTTTTATAAATGCTTTTTATTTCCTAAATAGTTTCATAAACTGAAATGATATCAATATTAGAATTATTTATTTGGATTATAATGCTAGTGGAGGCACGGTGGAATAATGGCTAGTGGCTCGGATTGAGGAATCGGAGAGCCAAGTTCAAATTCCATTCGAATCCATTACATTCACTTACATGCTAATACCCTTGGGAAAGGTATGAACCCCCTTCTTCTCCCCCAGCTATGGGTAAATAGCAGGACAGGCCAGGTTCTATAGACTTGAATGGCAACTGGTCTACTGCAGAAAGAAATGGCAACCTACTGCGGGAAAAAATCTGCCTCGTCAGTCGAAAGATACAAGATCGCCTAATCATGTATTTAATATGGCACATAACTGATTTAATGCTGGTTATAAAAAATCTGTTTTTTTTTACTACAGTTGTGTTGAAATATTGTAGTGATTAGGGGATACATCCTCTTGGGAATCGATTCAACAAAGTAGTGGTCCATGGGAAGAAGCTGTTCAAGTGGAACTTACATCACACCAATGAAATACAAAGGGAATGAGTGTGGTTCAGTACAATGTGCATGGGATAGTGGGACTTAGATGGGAAGGTCAGAACTGGTGGCAATAAGGAATGTAGTTCATTCGAACACTTTCCATGGATATAGCAATAGAGCACAAGAGGCTTACGTTGTTTTATCTGTTGGAAAAGGGTGAAAAATAATTCATCACCCACAAGGATGTGGAGATGCTTTTGGACTCTCTTGAGACTAGAAAATGAAGACTGGGCAGCTCCTGCTCATGTATGGAAATATTAATCCATTTTTGGCCTGATCTGGCTCTTGTCAAGGATAGAAGGAGGAGTTAGGTACTTACTAGAGTAGTACAGGGAATTGACCATTTTTCCAGTATCTTTAGTGATGCATGAGTATGTATGAGTTTGGTTTTTGAGGCAATGTATGGGTTGAGATTATATCCCAAAAATCAATCAAGACATGGGGCCCCTCTCTTAGAGAACACCTTTACATCACAATAAGTTCACTTGGTAATGGTGGAATATCACCAGTTTGGTCTTTGAGGCAATGAATGTGACCAGCCAGTTTTTACACCACTGAGCTGTTATAGCTAGGACAGAGGAGAGTTCTAATCATCTAGACTTTTGGCTCACTTAGAACTTTGAATTACTAATTATCTTAATCTAAACATACAGCTTACAGACTTTATTCAGCTTCTCGACACTTGTTTCTGTTGTTTTTTTAAGCACTGTTGGTTTAAATATCCTAAAATGTGAGAGCTGTAGATTGGTTAAGAAAAATTACCATGGAAAACTCAGAAATCAGTGCACTTTCTATGCATTTTCACTTTAGTAAACTGTGTTCTCATTTAATTTCAACTGCATTGTTTTAGAAGCAGTAGTGACAAATTTTATATTAAGTTTAGGTAAAATCTTTTCAATTGTAGTTTTGATTGAGGTGCTAAACTGTACATCTTAGACACATCATGTTCCAGAAATTTAAAATCAAAGTTTAGCCTCACTTTATCTTTAGTGTTTCCTCACACTGCATAATTGTAGCCAACATTTTGTTTATATTTTCACCCACTTCCTTATATTTCCCTCAATAAGGGCATTTTTTTCAACCTCTTCCCTATAATTCAATATTTCACCAACTTCCCTATAATTCCATCACCATTATTTTCACCCAATTTGCTATAATAAGGGGTTATTTTCACCCAGTTCTCTATAATTCAATATTTCATCCCCCTCCCCTATAATTCCATCAATAAGGGCATTATTTTCACCCCCTTAACTATAAGTCAGTATTTTCACCCCCTTCCCTATAATTCTATTATTTTAGTTTGAAGGATAAAACATAGACTTTTTCCCTTTTGTCATTCAATTACACAGTGTTATGGTATTATATTTATATATTATATATTCACTGACTCTTCATTAAAAATACTCAAGTTTTGCAAAATAAATAACAAAGTTAATCATTTCTTTTACGTGACATGTCTCTTCGGGATGTGGGTGATCATGGCCGTAAAACTGTGTTGTGATACTGAATTGTGTAAGGTGTTGACAAGTAAGGGTTTTACTATAATTAACCAGATGAGAATATGTTTGCTTTTGTGTCAGTATTCATACTTTTATATTAGGTTAACTAAACCAGGTTTTTTTTTAATGATCAGCCAGCCAGATTAAAGACAAGACCTGTCAAGTGGGAGGGCTTTTCGTAGAAATTTTTCTTTTTTTTTTTTTTTTTTGGCCATCTAACACAATGGAATGAACTGGGATCCTTAGCTATGTCACTGCAGTAATAACATGGTGTCGATAGGCAGAGAGCTCTTCCTAGACAGTTGGGATGGCAGTAATGATGAGAGTAACAACTACATGTCCTTGACTAAAGCGAGCCTTCAAGTATAAAGATGTCAGCTGTGGTTTGACATGGAGAGGGAAGAGCTTACTATACATGAATGAATACCGCACAGGTATTTCAACCCAGATATGTAGAGGGAACTGGTCAGGTGCTCAGCTGTGCCACAACCCTATGACCACACCCAGTCATCGGGCTGATGCTAATGAGAGGGTTGAGTTGTAAGTAATTTCCATTTTTAGGAACCAATTGTAATATTTTGAAGAATAAATTTCCTAAGCAAAAATCATAAAATAATTGTACTTGTCCCTCCCTTCACTAGTTCACACGACCATTACGCCCTGCCAATATCTCATAAATAATGAACTATTCCATTCTGATTGCATGGAAAAACAAAATACATATCAGAGATGCTACTGGATTTCAATGAGAAAATGAATGAAAGAAAGATAAGACAGAAGTGTTTAATGATCGTTTCAGTGAAATAGAAAAAATTTCATTTGTACCCTCTTACTTCTTAAAATAATGACCAGCATTCATATTTATGATTGTTATTGTAATATTTTGTTAAAGTTGTTATGATCAAATATTTAACGACATGACAGGGGAATTTTTACAGATATTTTATTGTCGTAGAACTTGCCATGAGATTACTCAATCATTAACTTAAAAATTAAGATTCATCAGAAAATTCAAAGAGGAAAATCATGAAGTTTCTTGTGTCTTTCTAGTGGAAATTATTTCTGATTCAAACTAATAGATAAATACAGAATAAATTCATTTAGTTTTTAAGAATTTGGTGGTTGTTTTTTTTTTCTCTCAAAATTTTGAAGTTACTCGTAGAGATTGGTTTTTCACAGTGTTATGCTTGTCAAAAATTCTACAAATGTGGTTGAACTTTATTTCATCTTAGGGATATCTGGCCTTATTGAAGATTTTTGTAAATATCTCAGTTGAAATAATCTCGATACTATAAAAGGCAGGACGTGTGTGTAAAACGAATGCACGGCCACAATTTTCGACGGATTTGCACCAAAATTTACATGCACACCTGCTCCAAGTTAGAGGGAAGGCCAAGACTGACTTTGCATTTCCCAACTCCCATCAATAGTGGAAATAATCGATTTTTTTCATGCTTCTACGGCAGTTTTCATGTAGTTTGCAGCCATTTTGTACTGGCCAGAGTGAGAGCCTACAGCTGGCTGCTACGAATAGGCAGGAAGATTCTATTGGTCAGCGTGAGAGGCAACAGCTGACTGACATGAATGTTAACTAGCATGATAGCATACCAAAAAAATCGATAGCTGCATTCGTCACAAGTGGGAAAAATTTAAATCTGCATGGCACTTTACTCCAATTGGCTCATTCGCTTGCTTAAATTCAACGTTGATTCTGATTCTGCAGAACTGGGTTGGGTGTGAAAAGGTATTTGTTGTTAACATTCATTTTTCATTTGGTTTTTCCAGTTAAGAGTCCTTTTTTAAAGCTGATCGTTTTATGTTCATTTTGTTTAGTTTTTTTTTCGTAACAAATTTAATGTTTAGTATAGAGCTTAGAAAAATTTTGCAGTGTGAGATAGGCAACATCAGCATGGCAAAGGGCACTCCTTTAAAGGCAAGGAAGGGCAAAAATATTTTAAGTCAAGTGGTAGCGATTGCTGTATGAGTCGTACGATTTTTGAATCAAGCACGGGCAACGCCGGGCCATGCTGCTAGTTTTATATAAAAAAGGCATATATATATAGTAGGCTCTTGGGCATTTTGACATGATGTAATGGTTAGCATGTTTTGTCTGGCAGATCAGTTACAACTGAGACAGCTCCATACTCGTGGTCTTGTGCCACATTTAAATATGTGTAGTTTTGATGTGACAAATCAGTGTATTTGACATGATATAATGGTTAGTAAGCTTGTCTCAACTAATCAGGCTTACGGCCATATCATGTTGAAATACCAGTCCTCATACAGTCACCAAAGTTAAGCAACTTCAAGCTTGGTTAGATTGGGTGGCCATATGGGAATATCAGATGCTGTAAGCTTGATGTGCAGTTAGTGTAAAGAATAATGACTCAAAATTGGAGAGCTAAGTTTCAATTATAGTCACACTCATTATATTCAATCACATGCAAATTCCCTTGGGAAATGTATGAATCCTCCCACCCTTCTCCGCTGAGCTATGGGTTAATTAGTAGGACGTGTTTCAGTATAATCATTATCACCAAAAAGATTTCTTACAATCTAAAAATATTTTCTGGCTTTAAATAACCTGCAAAATGTTAAGCTGTAAAAAACAAAACAAAATTCGATAGATTAATTATGACTGAGTAGTGAGTTTGATCTTCACTGGGTGCTTGTGCCACACATAATATATGCTTAGTAAGTCACTATATACTTATCTCAAAATATAAACTGAACACAATTGCATTAATTTACTTACGTTTTTATTTACTCTGAAATACTAAAAAAATTTTTTTTTATTCTTTTTGCAGATGCTCTTGCATGAAAAGAGAATTTATATTTAGTCTTCATTAAAATCAATTTTAAACATTGGGAATTTGATTGGATGAAAGTTATATAGTAAACTAAAAGAACAAAAAAAAAAAATGGAAAATTTTACCCAAGAAAAATGTTATCCCTGTGAAATATGTGGAGCTCCTTTTTTCAAGATTCCATCATTAAAAAGTCCTCTAAAACATCATACTGAAGACAAACCATATTCTTGTGATGTGTATAGATTCCTATTTTAAAGCAAGATTTAAAAAAAAATATGGACAAACATACTAAAGAAGAACCTTCACACACTTGTGAAGTATGTGAAGCTGAGTTTTCAAGGATTTCACATCTGAGAAATCACATGCGAACACACACTGGAGAGAAACCGTATTCTTGTGAAGTGTGCAGATCATCCTTTACACAAAACTCTCATTTGTTGGAACACATTCGAACACACACCGGAGAGAAACCATATTCTTGCGATGTTTGTGGAACTTCCTTTTCTCAGAAAACAAATTTAGCACGACACATTCAAACACATGATGGAAAGAAACCACATTCTTGTGATGTGTGTGGAGCTTCCTTCTCACAGAAATCACATTTAGTGCAACACATTCGAACACACACTGGAGAGAAACCATTTACATGTGAGCTGTGTGGATCTTCCTTTTCACAAAAGTCAAGTTTAGTCATGCATATGCAAACCCACACTGGAGAGAAACCATATTCTTGTCAAGTGTGTGGTGCTGCATTTTCTGGCTTGTCATCTTTCAAGAGACATATCTGGACACACACTGAACATAAATATTCTTGTGAAGTGTGTGGATCAGCATTTTCAACAAGTGCATCTTTAAAAATCCACAAGCAAATACACCCAGAAAAGAAACCATATTCATGTGAACTGTGTACAGCTTCCTTTTCCGGGAAATCACATTTGGTGCAACACATTCGAACACACACTGGAGAGAAACCATATTCTTGTGACATGTGTGATTCATCCTTTTCACAAAAGTCAAGTTTAGTGAGGCATACACGAACTCACACGGGAGAGAAACCATATGCCTGTGAAGTGTGTGGTTCTGCATTTCGAAATAGGTCAAATTTGAATCAGCACATGCAAAGACACCTTGGAGATTAAATATGATCCCACAAACTATAAGTTTTTGTATAATTTATATTTCAAAATTAGCAGGTTATATTCAGACAAGAAATCATACAGTCAGGTGTTATCTTTTGAAGTGACCATCTTAAGTGCTTTGTTAATGAGTATATCTGTCAGTGTTTCAAAATGGTGACTAAAACAGCAGATTAAGTTATCTTCTGAACAGAAATATATGGTTATGTTGCTTAAGTTCGATTAAGCAGGGGAGAATAAAACTTTTCCAGCATGGCAAAAAACAAACTATTTTCTTCAATAAAAGAGAATTAATATTAGAAAATGAATATCTGCAGTTTTGTTTTCATTTTTTTTTTTTTTGATTTTGTACTGTGTGAAGAATTTTGCTTTCAGTCTTGTAAAATGATTCATTTGTATTAATATCTGTATTTGTTTTCCTTTTCATTCTTATTTGTGTGAAGAATTTTGCTTGCGATCTTGTAAAATGATTCATTTGTATTAATATCTGTATTTGTTTTCCTTTTTATTTTTATTTGTGTGAAGAATTTTTAAGCAAAGTTTAAGATTTCTAACTGCAAAAAAAAAAAATAAAATAATGTGTCAAAAGGTTGGTTGACTCCACTATTACCATATGCACTGTCTCTGATTCATATTGCTTTTAAAAAAAAAAAAACTATATTTAGAATTTTAATAAACCCCAAACACACAAAATTCAGTTTATGCATTCTCTTTTCTTCTCAAGAAATGAATGCTATTTCATTTGATTGCTTATTTACAAGAATTTCATATTTACAAGTTTAGGATTAAAACAAATGTACAATTTGTCACTTAGATGATTGATTTTATATTCAACACCCTGACTCCAGAGTTTCATAGATGAACCTTTTTGTAATTACTTGGTCCATTTGTCAGGAGGTATCAGCTATTGTTTGCCAATTTTTCTCATTTTTGTTATTTTCATATTAAGTTAAAAAAAAACAAAAAAATTATGCACTTTTTATTGGTATTAGGTTGATTTTCTTTTTTTTTTTTTGTGATGTCAACAAACACTCGTTGTCACTTTTGTGATATCAACGAATGCTCATTGTAATAGAGACCTTGTAATTGCTGAAACCTCTATAGTAACACCATAGAACAATACTGGTGTTAGACGTCTTCGAATAAAACTTGCACTAATAGCACTTGCTCAATAATACTTGCTCATAAAGTAACTACTGAACAGTAATCCGTGTAATGATCCATATAGAGATATAGCGTAGTGAATAGTATAGAGAATAGTGATCCGTATAATAATAGAGGATAGAGTAGAAAGAGTGATCCGTATAGTAATAGAAGATAGAATAGAAATGGTGATCGTTTAGACGCCACACTAATTCCCATATATTATACATTTCCTTGTAGATTATGTAATCTACTTATTCAAAATGAGATCGCCTGTGTTTGCTCTCTGGTGACATGTGTTGAAACTCCAGTGTTGGAAGTGACACTTTATTCTTATATAACACTTTTCCTTTGTGTGTGTGTGTGTGTGTGCCTATACATGTGTATATGTGTACATGTGTAAAATATCAGGGTTATTTTCCCCTTTTCATAATTATCTTGACTCTCTCACAACTTTTTTCTTTCCTTTTGGCTCTGAGTTTCAAAGATAATATACCAATGTTATTTCCAGCATCATAGACAGAACTTTTATTTAGACTAATTTTCATAAATATTCTGGGGTTACATGAAGCAACTATGTACTGCAATATTTATCATATCAAAGAAATAGCTGTAAAAACAAATATTTTTATTCATAAATTTATTTATGAACCAAAGAACAAGAAAATTTAAATAAACACCTAACTAAAAGTAACTGTAATTATAAATTAAAAAAAAATACAATTTCCAGGTATTTTATTTCATTTGCTCTTGTCATATAAATTCACTAAAATAATTTTGGTTTATACTTTTTTTTTTCTGACCTGACAACAAAAATGTTAAACATTATGTATTAGACTTTTTAATTACAGAAATGGTGTCAATTCTCGAGAAAAAGAGAAAGCATAAATTCATCTTCATATGTTTGGGTTTTAATCATAACTTTTAAAATAGCTTTTTAAAACAAAAAAAAATTACTAACAGCATATACAGTCAATGGAAAAAGTTCTTTTTGTTAGGGTGAGTGGATCAGTTTGTAGGGGAAAGCAAAAATTATCTGCACTCTTTTTTTTTCAATTTATTTGCACAAAAGCAGCTGTTGAACAAGTACCCTTTTCAATGCATTTAGTTCAGTAACCCACAAGTTTGCATATTTCCTCCAAAAAGAAGGTTTTTGATTGGTCGCACAACCATTTATATATCACTTCCTGCACTTCTTTATCCAGAAGAAATCGACAATCTTGTAAAGCACCTCAAAACCCAATTGGTTAATGGTTTCAATGGTCTGGCTGACTGTACATTATCATGCAACAACAAAACTTTCTTTGACAATAGGCTCCAACATTTGGTGCAAATTTCTGGCTTCCAATGAGTTTCTGCCTAGAGAAATCAGATCACTGCACTTTGTTCCGCCTTGGTGCACACTACTAACACAGTGGCCATGTTTACATTGTAATAACAGCAAGAAAACTGCCACAATCAAACTCAAACTTCAATCACATGACCACAACAGTACCAACTATAAGCACACAAGTTGAAGGAAGTGTGACAAACCAAAAGATATGACGGAAGTGCAGATAATTTTTGACGTACCCACGTATATTTTGATCAACAAATTGAACTTGACAAAGGCTTTAAATTTCCTAGCCATTTTTTTTTTCATTTTACTGCTGTTAAGCCTGCCTTTTCATGGATATGCTTTTTAATCCATGACTGCATGCACCAAGGCTTTTTTTTTTTTTTTTAATCTAGTTCTGCTCAACTACTGCATGCTCTATTTCTGCCGAGTCCAAGTGCACACTACCCAGACCAAGGACTGAACCTCCATATTCTTTGCAGAACTTCATTTTCAGTATTTTAAAATTGTAATGATAACATGAAGCAGAAAATTAACACTTTTGAATCAAGATATCTGTTTATTCTCATTAAACTTCTTGGAATTTCAACCCAAAATTCAATACAAAATGGTAGATGCTTCTCATGCTTAGGAGAGAGAGCCTATATCAGGCTTATTCACTTCATGTCCAGCATTCATCCATCCCAGTAGCTCCCAAACTTTTCTCTGGACTGCATTTTCAGAATTAAGATTTGCTCATGCCTCACCAAATTTTATGTAATAAAAAGTACATTTAAAAATAAAAAAGTGATGGTTAAAGAGAGATAAGTACAGATTCAAAGTTTAGAACATTATCATTGATAACTCTCTCCTCCAATTTGTGAACCTTAGTTACTATATTCTTAATACTTGATATAATGCAAAAATATCACAATGATAAACTCGGTCAATAATTATTTATAACTATTAATACTGGGACTCATTCATGTAATTACAAGTAATCGATAATATTTTAAAAACATTTTTGGCATATGAATTTTTAAACTGTTTCTACTTGTGTCACCTGATATCATCACAATAAAATTCAAAGTAGAATCTGCAATGTTATCAGTCCTAACCGTGCATATCAGCTTCAGTCACATTTACCATCACTGTAACAGTTTAATTTTCTATAAATATTTTCATAATTATTCTGATGAACTTTACAAATTTAAGCATAGTACTAGATTGGCAGCTAGATTTCATCATATTACAGTTAAAGTGGCTAGATGTGACTATAAGTTTTCTGCTAACAGTTTTTTCTCTCGCACTTCTTAGTTGTGGAACACTCTTCCATCTTCTTGCTTTCCAGTTAACTTTGATCTTAAAACGTTTCATGTAATGTCATTATCTTATGTCTTCTTAATTCCTGTTCTTTTATTGTTCTCTCCTTCATTTTTTTCTTTCACACTCAGTAACCCTTTGCATCCTAGTAGATTTATTGTTATTTGTGCCAGCACTACCAAAAACATTGTATTCTTGGAGTCGTCACTTGGTGATGTTTTTTATCTTCATCACATGTCCACATCAGCAAGCTGGAAGATAACCAAATTCTATGGTGATTTCACCCAATGATCGTTTCATTCTGTGGAAATTTCAGATGTGAAATCCTTGCAGATGTGGTAACTACTTTGGTGAAAACTAATTTTAAAGCATGAACCCTGTTGATATCTAACAGAGGATTTAATGATAAAAAATTGAAGAATTTGAAATTATATAAGAAGTAAAGAATTATTAATCTTCCTATGTATCCAGATTTACAGTCTTTCAGCAGAAAAATTATTCTAGCAGTAATCTCTATCTATAAAAGGCAGGATGTGAGTGTGTGTAACGAATGCACGGCTACAATTTTCGATGGCTTTGCACCAAAATTTACATGCACATGCTCCAAGTTAGCGGGAAGGCTAAGACTGACATTGCATTTCCCAACTCCCATCAATAGTGGAAATAATCGATTTTTTTCATGCTTCTACGGCAGTTTTCATGTAGTTTGCGGCCATTTTGTACTGGCCAGAGTGAGAGTCTATAGCTGGCTGCCACAAATAGGCAGGAAGATTCTATTGGCCAGTGTAAGAGCCAACAGCTGACTGACACAAATTTTAACTAGCATGCTAGCATGCAAAAAAAATCGATAGCTGCATTCGTCACAAGTGGGAAAAATTTAAATTTGCATGGTACTTTACTCCAATTGGCTCATTCGCTTGCTTAAACTCAACGTTGATTCTGATTCTGCAGAATTGGGTTGGGTGTGAAAAAGTATTTGTTGTTAACATTCTTTTTTCATTCGGTTTTTCCAGTTATGAGTCCTTTTTTAAAGCTGATCATTTTGTGTTCATTTTGTTTAGTTCTTTTTTCATAACAGATTTAATGTTTAGTATAGAGCTTAGAAAAAATTCACAGTGTGAGATAGGCAAGAAGTAAGGCATGTAGCAACATCAGCACGGCAAAGGGCACTCCTTTAAAGGCAAGGAAGGGCAAAAATATTTCAAGTCAAGTGATAGCGATTGCTGTATGAGTCATACGATTTTTTAATCAAGCACAGGCAACGCCGGGCCATGCTGCTAGTTCAAAATAAATGGCGAGAACACTAAGATTAAAACTGTCTATCTTTCTTTGTAGGTATTGGCTGGTTTATATAAGAATTCTGCAAACCTCTGGCATTGATCTATTGGATATTTTTTGATAAGATATGACTTTTCTTTGTCAGAAAAACAGATGGTCCCTTATAGAATTCTTCATTGCAAAAAGCCACTAACACTGGATTTAGTAAGCTATTGACAATTGTTGGGTTGATAGTATTTTAAATAAACATAGCAAGGATTCTTCTTTGGAACTTGGGAAGATTTAGGAGTCCATTAATCTCATCATACTGCCCCAGAAACAACAGAGTAGGTTGGAAGACCTAATCTTGCTAAATCTCAATCTTCCTTAAGCTTTCTTCATTCTATGGCTTGTAATCATTATTTTTAATTAATTCTTTTTTTCCTTTTTCTCCTTGACATTTAATTGTTTTCTCACTTAAAATTTTCATTAGGCATTCTTATGCATGAAAATATTGAACCAGGGTTACTACCCTGTTATACTAAAACAAGTACATACATTCTTAAACCCTTCAAGAACTGATACATCTAAAGACGCAAACATTTTGGCTAGCAGTGGTGAACAGAAAAATGCCAATCTCGCTACAGAGTAAAAAAAAAGAATCTCCATTCTCCAATGCCCATGTCAAGCATTAGTATATCGGTGATACACTAACACCTTAACATGGATCTGAATAGCTGAGAGAAATGAATGTCAAATATAAATTATTCTTTAGATTTTATAAACAAGAAATTATATACAAGTAACTTTATACCTGTGTAGTGAAAGAGATAATCAGTTACGCTGAAAAAAAAGTTTGTGTTTTGTGTGCAGTCTGCTGAAGAAAAATTACCAAAAAGTAGTCAGCAAAAATCTACATCAATGACTAGAAGCTATGCTAATGTTCTTCCCTCTCCTGAATGGCGTGACCAATCAGAAAATTCTCTCGGTGAACAGAAGTTGTTTTTCACATATAAAAGGAGATGATTTTTTTGAGCTGTGAAACGAATACGCATTGTTGTTGGCAAGAAGTGAAGGTTGGATTTGTGACCCCATTTTGTTGTTTCTACGGTGTGTGTTGGACTGTTACGTCGGACTATCGTGTGAACTGCAATTTGGCTACAAGTGTTGCAGCCGAGAAACAAGAAATCTATTGCAGTTGCTACTATCAGTTGACAGTCTTTTCTTTACTACAACAAACTATTTCGGCAGAATTAAAGAAGCTTGCCTTTCAATCGCAGTGGAAGAATCCGTTCAATCTTCGTGATCTCGCATAATTCGCAGACCAGTTCCACTTTTTTCGATCCATTCAACCACAGATAGTCCACTTGTATCACCACTGAATTCAGGGATCAGTTTTATGTTGAACGGTCTTTCCACCATCTTGCTAGAGACAAAGTAAATGCCAAAATAGCTTGTCACTATTTGTCTCACATAAAAGAAAGTGTGAAAGGATAAAAATCAAAAGGGTCTTACTTGTAATATTTCCTACAGTAAAATGGGTTATGTTTCTTCTTTTGACTACATGGCTTTCATTCTTTCCCTTTACTGCCATGGTCTAGGATATCTATCTTCCTTGCTGTCTATACAGCTACTGCTGTTTGCAGATCCACAAGCTGTTTTCACTCACTGGCTGTCACATGACTCATAAATAAAAGGTGATAATCGCATTCTGAAACCTATTGCCAGTTTTTTTTTTATATAATTCCACCTCGAGCAAGACAATAACACCACTAAGATACAAGGAGCTACTGTAAGTGAAAGAGAATGAAAAAACTTTAGTAAGAATTAAAAATCCAATCCTAAACAGGAAACATGAGATAAACCTCTACACCTGTTCAAAAGACCAGGGAGGAGTGTGAACCTGATGGTAGGTGAACCAATTACCACATTTTCTGAACTTTAGATGCATATGGTGGACTTTTCCGTAGTATTCGACATATGAGGGTCAAGCAGCTCAGTTCCTAGGAACCGACAGACAGACACCAGCACATATGATTTGATTATAGTGGTGAAGGCTTTGTGCAGAACCAACTGCACTTTTTGAAGGGCCAAATGCAGAAATCTGGTGCACTACGTGCCACAAGGTCCCAAAACAACCCTCCACAGGTTTTGAATTCAGAGTTGTCCTTCTCCTTGACCAGTTGCCATCCAAGGTTATAGAACCCCGTTTGTCCTGCTATTTACCCATAGCTGGAGGGAGAAGAGGAGGATTAATACTTTTCCCAAGGCTATTAGCACATAAGTGAATATAACGGATTTGAATGGAATTTGAACTCGGCTCTCTGATTCCTCAATCCAAGCCACTAACCACTACTCCACCATGCCTTCTGCATATACACACCAGCAAATGTACACAATACAGACTGTGTGGAAAATGCCTTCCAGCAGTTTGTTGACTCCTGTGATCTGAGTTATTATTAAAATGTAATTCACTGCTGAATTGTTGATAACATTATGGCTATTCTAATGTTCCTTACTTTGACTAATTGTGCTTGAGCCAGATTATGACATTTTAAAATTTTTTATCATTTCCATCTGATATTAGATAAAACTGTTTAAGTTTTGCTGAAATTATGTGAAAGACAATGCAAGAAAGTATCAGGTGTGATGGTGATGTTTTAAACATAGCATAGGTGTGGCACCAGACCAGTGAAGGGCACCCAGTGAGCATTGAACTCACTACTCAGTTGTAATTTATCTAGCGAGACAAGCTTGCTCATCATTACACCACATCAAAGTGCCCAAGTATCATGTCATGTGATGTATTAATTTGCGGCCAAATTGCCCAAGATTTTAGTAGAGTATAAATAATGTTTCATGGCTGGAGTAAACAATGTAAGTCAGTTACGTGCTATGCATGATACACGCTTAGGTGATCATGTATCTTTGGATACATGACTGACGAGGCAGATTTTTTTTCCCGCAGTAGGTTGCCATTTCTTTCTGCGATAGACCAGTTGTCATCCAAGGCTATAGAACCCAGTTTGTCCTGCTATTTACCCATAGCTGGGTGAAGAAGAGAATTCATACCTTTCCTAAGGGTATTAGCACGTAAGTGAATGTAATGGATTCAACTGGAATTCGAACTCAATTCTCCAATTTCTCAATCCCAGCCACTGTTCATTACTCCACTGTGCCTCCTAAAGTCAGTTATGTGCCATGCATGATACACGCTTAGGCGATCATGTATCTTTGGATACATGACTGACAAGGCAGATTTTTTCCCACAGTAGGTTGCCATTTCTTTCTGCGATAGACGAGTTGCCATCCAACTGTGATAGACCCAGTCTGTCCTGATATTTACCCATAGCTGGGGGGAGAAGAAGAGGATTCGTACCTTTCTCAAGCATATTTAGCATAACTACATTGTTTACCCTTGAGTAAACAATGTAACTATACTAAATAAATGAAACTATGGGGATAGAGATGGTTGAGAAAACTATAATTGAAAAAGAAATGGTTTATTAGAATGTCTAAATAATATTTATGGCTTTGAGATTGGAACCGGTTAATCAAAATGTGTATTTCTAATTTATGAGGGGGTGCATGCATGATAGAATTTTTTGAATGATCAATTGAGCAAAAACTATCCAAATATTTTCTTATTCACCCAAAATATATGATTGATTTGTTTTTTTACTGCTTATCTACCATTTACAGGTTATTTAAAGCCAGAAAATAGTTTTAGATTGTAAGAATTTTTGCTTTTCATCATAGTAATGATTTATCTAATTAACTTATAATGGGGGGGATTTGAATTCATACTTTTCCCAAGGGTATTCATGGGCAAGTGAATATGATGAACCCAACTGGAATTGGAACTCAGCTCCCTGATTTCCAATACCAAGCTGTTATCAATTACATCACCCACACATCCAAGCTTACAACACCTGGTATTCTCAAGAGGTCACCCATCTAGGTACTGATCAACATTGCTTAACTTCAGTGATTACATAAGACGTGGTGTTTCAATGTGATATAGCTATAAGCCCCAAAATACATGACCTTCCTTCAGAAAATAGAGAAATATCTGGCTCACACTCCTACCCAGTTTTTTGAACAGAAGTAAAGGTTTATTTCTTGTTCTCTTTTTAGGAATGGGCTTCTGGCTCCTTCAAAAGTCTTTTCATTCCCTTTTACTTCCATTAGCACCTTGTGTGTTAGTGGCATTACTGCCCTTGCTTGGAGTGAATTGATATATATATGTTTATGAAAAACTAGGTAATCCGTATGGGTAAACCTAAAGAGTATAAAATCCAGAGAGCTCAATGTAAATCTGGAGCAAATAATTTAAAAAAAAAACATACCACTTTAAGGTTCCATGTAATAAATTATTTCACCGCAGTCCTTTAAAAGGGCTGTGGTGAAATAATTTATTACATGGAACCTTAAAGTGGTCTATATATATAACTCAGAGGTGACAGGCTGTTGCCTCTGAATGTTGACGTCAATGTTCACTTTTATACTTGCACATGCTCTATCTCTGATATTGAGCACTTTATCCCATAAATATAACACCCCTTAAAACTATATATATATATATATATATATATATATATATATATAAAATTAGGTTTATCTAGCTAGCCAGCTCAGAGTATCTGGTTTTTATGAAGAGAATCTTCATTGTCTGAAAAAAAAAACCAAAAAACAAAGGGTCCATGATGTAACAATTCCAGTGTCTGAAGACTTTTATAAACAGAAAAGTCCACACTCACAGTCACTGGGAGAGAGTCATCCAAGTCAGTAAGATTCATTTTACAGATCTACTTTTTTTCCACACAAGAAAAGAACTGAACAAAGAAGAAACTGACTGAAAGAACAGAGAGACAAAAGAATTCATTACTATTGTCAGAGTGATTGTTCATAGCAGAAGGCCTAAAATGAAAAGTGACCTTGTGTTGGGAATATTGTTCACTACAGCAACAAACAAAAAAAATGAATTATGCAGTAACTCTCAATAATAAATAGTTGTTTGCTACATCAGAACAGACTTGTGATTTGAATTTTTTTTTCTGCTAAAAGGATTACCATGGGCCTATCAAATATCTAATTTGATGGATAAACACATCACCAGTTGCATCATAGAGTACAGATTGCAGAATACTGGTGTACTGCCATTTAAATTTTGAATAAAAAAAATTGTTTTCAGTTATTTATCATGTGGTAAATAATATTGTATTGCAGTTGGTTTACATCTATCTATATATAAAATTCTGTAACCTCTGCTAGTGTCTGTTCTTCCATTACACCCTCTAAAATAGCCATACAGCGACTGATCAAAACCAAACTGTGGAGAGAAGAGCAAACAAGTAAGGAGCTACAAAGTACAGTTGCTTTTACTAAGTTGGTTGGGTTTTCTGGCATATCAACCACTGTAGGTCATTTAATGCCAAATCTAGTTATATACATATATACATACACACACACAACACACATATATATATTATATATATATAGTACTATTAAACGTATAGCTGGCAACATTATTTTTTAAAAAACATTATCAGAGGCCTTGCTGTTGGACGTAGTTGATCATCAAACCCAGGACGCGGATGTAGTTTATCGCCATACCCAGGATGTAGGTTTTACTAGGGTGCATAGCTTAGTACAATAAATTTTCAATTTATTTTTTTGGATTAGTTTATTATTTAACATACAAAATACTTCCACTATTTTAAAACAATTTAATGATTAAAACAATTGCTTACTTAATAAAAATGCAATATTGTTTTTAAGTTTTTATATACAAGAATCCAGTTTGCAAGAACTATAAACAAATCACAAAGCCAAACACTTCAAGAAGTTGGAATTTGGCTCCAGAAAGAAATATTTACGTATGGCCAGTTGTATGTTGCATGCTCAAGAGTAAGAAATTCTAAGAATCTATTCTTCACTTTTAAAAAGGAAAAACAAGAAATTTTCTTAAAGAATATTGTTTACCATGAAGTCCTATAGAATTAAATTAAAAGAAATTATTAAACCATGAAGTAAGGTTTTCGTCAAAGTATTTTTCCAAACAAATCAACATATTCAAATTTCATAAATTTGTTTGTGAAATTGAATGAAACGTAGAGTTTGTAAATCTCGACAAAAAATGTTAGTGATAACTTCAACACTGCTAAATACCACAAAGATTTCAACACACGTCAAAGTATTACAAAAACTTTTAATATTTTTATAATCTTGTAATATAAACTAATGTAAATAAAATATAAAATTATAAAAATATAAATAAACTATAAAATAAACTATAAATAAAATATAAAATTATTCTTGTAAATAGGCAATCTAATAAATAGTGCTTAATTCTTTTGTTGCAATTTCCAAGGGGTAAAAATGCATAAATCCAGTTTCATGTGTTTGAGTTTTATTAAAATTGTAAAAATAGCTTTTGAAAACAATAAAAATTGACAAGAGAGTATACACTAATAATGGCGTCAAGAGAAACACCGTCATTTTGACACACTGTTATTTTTTTTTTTTTTAGGGTAAGTTTGTGAAACTTTGCAAAAAAATTTATATTCAATCACACTTTTAGAATGTTTACAGAGACCAAACAATGGATAAAGGCACAGTAAGGCAAGGGATAATATGTTATAGCAGCAATGACAGTGGTTTGAAAAGTCATGTTCTGGACAACTCTGTACAGTTGTCAACCTGCAAAAATTATGAGGGCGTCAAATATACACAGCCAATAGTAATGTCTATGTGAAAAAATAGCAATTCATAACTGAAAACTTGCTCTACCCAATGATTGTATTGTAGTTTCCGTGGAAATAAATATGTGGGATGATTTTTCAAAATATCCCTTTGAAATGCAGATCTACATGTGCAAAAGGTTTTTTTTTTCTAAATTATACATTCAGTTATCTCTTTAGGAAACTGATCCCTCTGCATATGAAAAATTACATAGGATTCCTCAACAGTGTGTTTATTTATTTGCCTGCCTTTTTTTCCGGAGATCTCATCCATGTCCGAAGCTTCATTTTACAGTATGTTTCCGATCTCATGTTGGCCTATAACGTCAGAGAGGGATGTTGGTGGTACGGCAGTAAAGGCTGGATTTTGCTGCCAATAACCCATGTTTTTTGCTTTGGCCTGATTACAGATAGCAATCTGGCAAAATGATGTCTGACATGAAACAGAGTAGGAAACACAGATATGTCACTGAATATATCCATGCAGAAAAAATGGCAACTCCCCACCCTGATATTCATCAGCAGTTGTTGAATGTAAAGAAAGACTAAAAACAGTAAATGTACTAAGTTACTTGCTGGATAAATGAAGATCACTGCAAAAAAAAAAAAAAAAAATGCATAACCAATGGTGATGACTATATCTAGAAATTTAGTGACTGAAAATTTGCTCTAACAATGTTATTGTGCTACCTTTACTATAGTTTTTGTAGAAATAAATATGTGGGATTACTTTTAGAATGTCCCTTGGAAGTGCATATCTACATATATAAAAATGTTTATCCTCAATTATACATTCAGTGGCTGCTTTAGATTGACTTGTTTTTTTTTTTTACGGCTTCAACCTTTTAAGATTATATAAATCTAAAACATATTTTTGGATTGTAAGAATTTTTTTAGAGATAATAATTTTCTGATACAAATCTTACTATTTAACCCATAGCTGGAAGGAGAAGCAGTGGATTCAAACCTTTCCCAAAGGTCTTTGTAATAGTGAATATAACAAACCCAACTGGATTTGGAACTTGGCTCTCCAATTTCTCATTCTGTTATCCATTACCCCACCCATAAATCCAAGCTTACAGCACCTGGTATTCCCAAGCAGTCACTCATCTAGGTACTGACAAGGTTCAACATTGCTTAATTTCAGTGTTTATGAGCGTAAGCCTCTCTTTAGAAATTTCTGCCATTTACATATGATACCTCTATTTACTGCCATTTTCCCCAAACAGAATTCACATTGATGTCTCAAGAAAATAACTTCTTTCTAAAATATGTCCAGTTATTCTTTTTAAAATGTACAGCGGAATGCGTCATTACAACAATCCTTTCTATCCAGTGTGTGTTCGCTTGTGTTGTTGTAAAGCTGAGCTTTGGGAACACGTATAGCCACACACCTCACAAATATATGGTTTCTCTCCTGTATGAACTCGAATATGCTTTTTTAAATCAGCATTCTGAGAACATGCATATCCACAAATGCTGCATGAATATGGCTTCTCTCCAGTGTGTGTTTGCCTATGTCTTTTTAAGGCTATAGTGTGTGAAAAAGCAACTCCACACACTTCACATGAATATGGTTTCTCCCCAGTGTGTGTTCGTATATGTGTTTTTAAGTTCGAGCTGTATGAAAACTGAGATCCACAAGTGAGACAAAAAAATGGTTTTTCACCAGTGTGTGTGCGCTGGTGTCTTTGTAAATGAGATTTGCGTGAAAATTTATTTCCACAAGTGTCACAAGAATATGGTTTTTCTCCAGTGTGTGTCCGCATGTGTTCATCGAGTTTAAATTTATCAGAGCATACATAGTCACAAATATCACAAGCACAGGGTTTCTCTCCAGTGTGTGTTTTCTGGTGTCTTTTTAAATTAAAATTGCATGAAAATTTATGTCCACAAAGGTCACAAGAATAGGATTTCTCTTTTTCATAGGCATGTTTGCGAGTTTCAAGAGATGTGGCGACAGGAAACTCACAACTATTTTGTTTTTTCTGAGAGTATGTTTGCTGCTGCATTTCCATTTTACTCTAGAGTAATCTTTGGTTTCATGAGAAATCAATTCTCTGCAATTCTATGACAGAGGAGAATTCCGAATCAGAATATTCACAGAAGTTTGAAGAAATTTACAACTGTACAGTCACAGCCGAGTTTTTATATTCCCTTACTTGTACGGTAATAAATTTCTTATCCAAAATCCAGGCACATTTGGAATTTGATATTTTGGATAAGAGATCGCTTTTACTTGCAGCCTTTTATATCATTCAAGAAGAAAACTTTCCTCTGGTGTTTCAAAATACTTCCTTAAATACAAATTTACAATAAATGCAGAATGACAAATATGAAACAATATAATATTCATTATATGTTTGCTTTTAGATGTAACTGTTTACAGTTTCTTCTCTCACACTACTCGCTTGTGGAACTCTCTTCTAGCTTCTTGCTTTTCAGTCAACTTTGAGCTTCAAAAATTTAAGTGCAATCTCAATGTTATCTTTTCTTAATTCCTGTTCTTTTATTGTTCTCTGTGTTTTCTTTTTCTCATATTCTCTCTCACTCAGTAACCGCTTCCATCTTAGTGGCTTTATTGTCTTGCTTGGGGGTGAAATGATTATAAAAAATTTTTTGGAAATATGTCTTTAAATGCTTATTCCAAAATAATAGTCCTTTTGTTCTTGTATATTCTTTATTTTGTGCAATTAAATCCTCTTCTTATTCACTGGACAGCAGGATCTGAAAATATTAAAGAGATAGAATAAAATCTAATTTCTACAAATTAACAAATAATTTTACTGAAACGGTATTAAATTATTCTAATTTTCTAATGCAATATAAATGAAGCCAAGAGAGGGCAGAAAAGTTCTTGTCCACTGAAGAAACCCTTAAAACATCAGATGTTTGGTCCTTGACCCAGGTTAAGAACTTCCCAGGCTCTCCTTGGAAATATAATATATATATATATATATATATATATATATATATATATATATATATATATATATATATATAGAGAGAGAGAGAGAGAGATGTATGCACATACATACATAGCCTTATTTTTTGTTGATGTAAGTTGGGTCCTGCCTAAGATTTGTCATAATGATTGGAGGCAAAATTTTACAAGTCTGGATGCTCTTCCTGACACCCAATTCAGACACTCATAGTAGTTCAAGTACACTGAGAGTTTTTATCAAAACACCATCTCTAGGGAGGTTGCCATTCAAGGCTTGAGACCCCAATCTAACCATATATATATATATATATATATATATATATATATATATATATTATACATGTTGGGCACTGGCTTTTATAAGAAGCTCATCTGCCCTTTAAAAGGCCTTGTTTTTTCATCCTGTGAGGTGACATGCCACCCTCCGAGTGGAGGAGATGATTTAGACATCAATCGCTCATCCATGTGGTGGGTTGTACTGGGCTACATGTTCTACCAGTACCAAACTTAATCTTAAGCCTGACCTGACACAATGTATTTACCAAGTATTTTTCAGATCTATTAAGTAGTAGAATTCTGAATAAATGCTATTTTGACTGCTTTTATCTTTAATTCTATTTTGGACACAGAAAAATCTAATGTAAACATTTATCAAAGAGAGTTGTATTAAATTACCCAATGGGTTGATATGCTATAAAACAAACAAAACCCAACTATAAAAAGAGGGATTTTTATAGATTATCAAGCTAAATGCTCATATGCTTCAAGAATCCATTTGCATGAGAGCTAATACAATAGATTAATTAATAAAAACGTTTCTGTGTAAAATTACTTGAAATTATTTACCTGAAATAAAGATGTGATTTTTTTTAAAAAAATACACTAAAATATAACTAATTTGATTTTGCATTCATTCATTTTTAAAATTGTGATATTTTAGCTTTCTTAAAATTTTCATTACAATCTGTATTAATGACAAATAGTTAAAAACAAGTGGCATGATGGAGTAATGGATAGCAGCTTGGACTGAGTAATCGGAGAGTCGAGTTCAAATTCCAGTTGAATCTATTGTATTCACTTACATGCTAATACCCTTGTGAAAAGTATGAATCCTCTTCTTCTCCCCCCAGCTGTGGGTAAATAGCAGGACAGACCGGGTACTATAGCCTTGGATGGCAACTGGTCTACTGCAGAAAGAAATGGCAACCTACTGCAGGGGAAAAAATCTGCCTCGTCAGTCATGCATTAAAAGATACATGATCGCCTAAGTGTGTATCACCCATAACACATAACTGACTGAATTAAAAATTTGATTCATCAAAATAAATATTTATTTTGTAGACGTTTTAATAGTATCTTTTATTATGATGACAACAAATATATATATATATATATATATATATATATATATATATATATATATATATGATAATAAATTTATAAAAAACATTTTGCTTTCAGAACAGTTTAAAGATTTTTCCGGATGGTTCTGGAATGATGATGAAAAACACTAAAGTGGAACTTCATATTTTTATTTTATTTTATTTTATTTTTTTTTCAGTGATGACACTCTCTGCTCTCAATGCTATAGATTGACAGCCTTAGTAAAAGTTTTAATAGAAAAAAAATACAATGAAAGTAAATACTAATAAAAAATGGTTGATGATCCTTCAACTAATAAATATTAGAAGTACAATGTGGTGGTGTTTCTGAAAAGTTCACAGCCACACAAAGAAAGAAGCCCTTAAAAAAAAAAATCTTACGTTTTATTAGATTTTGGGAAGTAGGTAAGGCCATGGCCTTTTAAAAATCTCTTCATATTTAATTTCAATGTTTTTTTCTATTCATGCATGATAAAAATAAATTATTTATTTAGACTTTAGACCTTATTTATCAACCTTTTGTAGGTTTTGATAAACCCAGAATAGCTTGTTTCCTGTTTAGGATAGGCTTTCTTGTTCCTTCTAAATTCTACTTCAACTCCATACTTCTAATGTCTCCAACTAAAAGTTTGAAATTTTATTTACTATTTTGGTTGGCCCTTTGTGTCTTGGTAGCATTATCACTTTATTTGGGGTGGTTACTTTTTAACCCTTTACCTTTTGGGCCTTGTATAAGGAGAGCATCATTGTAAAAATATAAAAAATACTCTATTCAATCTATAAGTATTTTTTACCTTCTGTGTTAAGGGAGATAACTCGTATCAGTTAATTATGTCATATACTGCAAGAGTAACAACGAAAACAACAAAGGCAGAAAGAAAAAGAAACAAGATCTGTGAAAATAAAATTATCCCCATTGCCAGTATAAGGGATCAAGGTGAAATGTCTCTTTTGTGGATGAGGGTGGCAACCTGGAAGATGGGAGAGTTAGTTGTGTATTGGCCTGGTGTTGAAGCTTTTGCCAGGTTGGATGAGTGGGAGGCCCCTGATGAACTCTGTGAACTTCTTTGTGTACCAATCTGATTGCTTAAAAGCAGTCAGGGTGGATACATGACTTGGTGGTTTTTTTTTTTTCTTTTTTTTTCTTGCTTTCACTTCAGCAGCAATGTTCATGATTGTTTGAATTTTCTTCTATATTTTGGGGGATTTGTTTTATGAGTCAGATGCAATACTAGAAGAGTGCAGAGAATGACTTTTCTTTTTTTGCACCTCTCAAATCTGGCCTAATGGATAAAAGCATTGGCTAAGCTGTCATGAGTTCAAACAGTGTGAAACAGTCATATGTTTTGGTTAAATGGAATAAACAATAATTCCTTAGCAGAGATGGTGAAATGGTAACAACTGAGGGCCGAACTAAGGACTTGATTCCAAATTCTTGGAAGCTCACTAATTATTACAGACACCTGAAGAAGGTAGGAGAGTACAACAGTCAAAATATTGTAACCATAACAACCAATATCAGTTATGTGCCATGCATGATACAATGCTTAGGCCAGGGGTTTTCAAACTTTTTGACTTGTAGACCCCTTTATATTTCAGGCTTTACCTTAGGGACCTCCTTATAAATGCTTATGAAATTTATACATAAATATTTACCGAATATAACATATAATTTTGCATTAATGCAAACGCCTAACAGCCAATGAGAAAGCCAGAAATCGCAAAGTAGATCCAAAATTCAAATCCTTTGGTTCCTTCGCTGTATGAATAGAATCCATTATCTTTATCTAAGATACAAATTATATTAGTATATCAAATCTATGAAATAGTTTATTGAATCAATTTATTTTATGATCGGCCTATAAGTTACTTATAAGCGCGTATAAGTGGCACGTCACCCATAAAAAAGTCTTTGCTGTCCACGGACCCCCTATCTTGTCCTTGCGCCCCCCACCTGTGGTCTGCGGACCACACTTTGAAAACCTCTGACTTAGGCGATCATGTATCTTTTGATACATGACTGATAAGGCAGATTTTTTCCTGCAGTAGGTTGCCATTTCTTTCTATGCCATCCAAGGCTATAGAACCCAGTCTGTCCTGCTATTTACCCATAGCTTGGGGAAGAAGAAAAGGATTCATACCTTTCCCAAGGGTATTAGCATGTAAGTGAATACAATAGATTCAACTGGAATTTGAACTCGACTCTCCGATTACTCAGTCCAAGCTGCTATCCATTACTTCACCATGCCTCTTCAAAAGGACACTATTTCCCACCTCAAAGATTCAACATAAATCTTTGGCATCCCTTAAACAAAGAAGTAATACATATGCAATCTGCCTAGAAAACTTTGGCAAACATGGACATTTATGCCCGCAAAAAAAAAAAATGGAGTGTCAAAAGAGTGTTTTTTTAACTCTTTGGCAATGTTTGTTTTAAAAAGTGATGATCAGAATTTTAATAAAACCTAAATAATGAAAACGAATTTACACATTTTCTTTGTTCTTGATCCCCACAAGCACCTTAAAATTTAGAAAAGTAATTTTTTCTTAATATTCATGATCAGGTGAGTTTAATTAAGAATGATATGGGAGAAAATTGGGAAAAAAAAATTCTTTGGAGACGTGCATTTCAGTAAAAAATGGTTTAATTTTTTTCTGTCAGCACTTATAAAACAAATCTAGCATGTATTTGGGGTTTTATCTATACTCAGTCAGTTATGTGCCATGCATGATATATGTTTAGGCAATCATGTATCTTTTGATACACAACTGATGAGGCAGATTTTTTCCTGCAGTAGGTTGCCATTTCTTTCTGTGGTAGACCAGTTGCCATCCAAGGCTACAGAATGTTGGAATTTTTGGGTACCCTGAAGAATTACAGAACAGCTGCTAGTGGTATTGGCGATATAGTCATATCCAGTAGAGTGTCTGACTCGTAAGTGTTAATCTTTAACATTGTTTCATTGAACAGATTACGTACTGCACTGTATTCTATATTCATAGACTATGGTGAACATGGTCAACATAGAACCCAGTCTGTCCTGCTATTTACCCATAGCTGGGGGAAGAAGAAGAGGATTCATACCTTTCCCAAGGGTATTAGCTTGTAAGTGAACGTAATGGATTTGACTGGAATTTGAACTTGGCTCTTTGATTCCTCAATCTGAGCCACTAACCATTACTCCGCCATACCTCCACTGTATACTATTGAACTTCCCAAAATCCAACATTCATGCACATGTGCAGTCGCACCAGCATAACAAATTTAGTTTGATGAACTTTTAAAGGACAAAACATATCACATGAGAACTTTTTTCCAGTTTTTCATACATTCCCCTACGAAATATATATATATATATATATATATATATATATATGATAAAATATAGTTTTGAGGTATGCTATATTGATAGGTTAAAGTGCTCAATATCAGGGATAGAGTGTATACAAATATAAAAGTGCACATTGAAGTCACCACCCAGAGGTGACAAGTGTTTCATGTTAAAGGCAATCGTCAGGCCATCCTGACAAGACAATTGCATTTAGTTTGAAACCGACTGTGACCTCTCGGTGTTGACTTCAATGTCCATTTTATCTAAATATAAATACATATATATAATGAATTGACACCACAGAACAAATAAATTGATTTAAAAAGAACTTTAGACATTCCTTTTATAATTTACCTTTAGAATTCTATCAGCCAACACTTCTTCAGAAAGAATCGTTGACTTGACTTGGGACGACACAAAAAATGATATTCACCAGAACTTCAAGTTAATTCAAATAATTATATTGAAGTTTTCGGCTCTTGTTTCGAAACATGAGACCTCTTATGTCGCGAGTTGGAATCATATTTTTAAATAAATAATTATATTTATGCTCTACTTTTGTATCGAGCACTATTTTTTAAAAATAATAACAAAAATACTAAAGAACTTTGGATTATTTACCTAACCAGTTCTTTCCTATTTTATATATATATATATATATATATATATATATATATATATAAAAAATGTGCATTGACCTCTCAGCTACAAAGTGTGTCAACGACCAAGCAAAGCTGAATAGTGCCTTTAAACACAGATTGATGTGAGAGTCAGAAAAATCTGTTTAAATGCACACTAACACGCACACACAATATATATATATATATATATATAAATGACACAATATGGTAATCTGTATGAAATTTCCAGGAGGATATAGATCCAAGGAGAGCTTTGTGTGTTTGATATTCCTTAATAATATATATATAAAAAAAATTGTGTGTGCATATATGTTTATTGTGTGTGTATTTTGAACCTAGCAGATTAAATCCATTTTTATCTCTTAGTTTCATTTTAAAAAAAATTTTTTAATAAAGACAATTATGTTGTGTTGACAGATTTGTAAATATGACTGATTTTAGCAATTTAAAAAAAATTCTAATCAATTTAAATTCAGTTTGAAATATAGTTAAAGCTTAATTTGAATTAAAACAAACATCATTTACATTTAGTTTCAAATGTCGCAGAAAAGCATTTTTTAACACAAGGGAGGATGAAGTGTTGATAAATTTCATTGATAGCTTAATGTTTAGCATTTTTAAGTAAAGAGCACATAACTGCAAAAATTACTTGAATACAACATGAATGTCTTTTTTATATAATTTTTAACTACCCAGTAATTTTAAAAATTTAGGAGCATAAGTAATCTAATATTTTATTGAATTTTAAGTTTATAGTCTCACTTACAAAGACAATCGTTCAGGAAATGTCAGAAAACTACCAATAAATTTTAAATTTACATTAGTTACTGCTCTTATTTTCTGATAATATTGTACATGGATGTCTGTATTTACAAAAATCAGCATGTTTAGGCACAGACAAAAAAATTAAAAACTCTTTTAAAAATACTTTGGTGGGGTGAATTGTAGTAAGCTTTTCCATCTATGATTAGTAAATAGAGTTTTTTGGGGGATTTTTTTTACTTACCTATGGAATTCTAAAAGATTTAAAACTTTAAACTATTATAATTAAAGTTTTAAAAAAATGAAAAAAATTTCTTGTAAAAATAAACTATTTTTTTTTCTTAAGAGAATAATAATATCCATAAAAGCAATTAAAAGCTTTTTTAATAATGTCTTAGTTTTATTGCATTTTTCTTTTACGATTCTGAGCAGATTTTCCATCAGGGGGTCTTGTTTGACAAATATTTGAAGATTTAAATTCTCAAAGAAATTTATTTAATTAATAAACAATAGGTTTGCCTATCGTCCACTCTACACTTCACCCAAGTCTTTTAAACAAGAGTAGAGTTTTACTTTTTTTTAGCCCTTGTTTCCTGCTTAGGGTTGGGTTTCCTCTTCCTTCTCTAAACTTCCCTTTCATTACCAGTAGCCCTTTGCATCTTTGAGTGGCATTATCGCCTTACTTGCTGTGAATAGATTTTAAAAAAATAAACAAACATTAAAAAGCACTACAAAAATGATTTTCTCGAAATTTCATAAAATGTAATATGGTTGGTGGTGGAGGTAAGAGATTTTTTTTTATTTATTAAAAATATGTTTTTAAGAATTTCTTTAAAAAAAAAAAAAAAAATGAAACGTTTCTAAAATAATTTCGTTCATTTGCGAATAAATCCTGAAAGTTTCATTCAAATCTGATAATTATTTGATTTTTGCAAGAATTTCTAAATCAATGTTTTTCACCGTAAAAAAAAAAAAAAAAAAAAGGAGGCTAAAAAATAAAATTTGCCATACTTAATTTATGGTTCACCCGCTAAATTTTTAACCAAAATTTCGGATCAAAAATATAATTTAAATTAAATATAATAATCAAAAAATCCTTTGTTCTTTGCTCTTAATAATGAAAGATTTTGCCCATAAAACTTTGTTTTTATTAAGTTTTTTTCATCATGAATGCTCAATTTTTTTCTTTTTTAGCGAATCTTTTGGAGTTACCTACTTGTTTTCTTTTAGTGTTTTTTAATTGTTTTTTTTTTTTTGTTTGTTTTTTTTTGCAGTAAGTGGAACATTCCAGATAGTAATTAAAGTCTAAAATTTAAAAAAAAAAGTAAATAAATAAAAGTGTATTTAAAATCAAAATTAAAATAATGTTTACACAGTAGGCTAATATCTGAAATCTTAAAGGACCAGATAAAGAAAAAAAAAAAAAAAAATACAGAATCAAAAATGTTAAAAACTTAATCTGCCTCAAAAACCCCCACCCACTTATTTTGTGAAAATGGATTATCATTGCGACTGTATTTTTTTAAATAGAAAAAATAAAAAATATCGGACTGCTTTTAAAGACATTGAAATATCTGGTGGGGGCAAAAAGATATATAAAAATAAATACTTTTCCATTCTCAACGGATATTAAAAATAGGCAGAAAAAAATAACTCATGTATATATTTCTCTTCCTAAAACCTCGTGTGTAGAACTTTTTCTCTATTTTTTTTTTTTTAAGACTCTATAGTCGAGTCGAAAAATATATTTATTATATATATATTGCTTCTTTGCATAAAACAAAGAGAATGGGTGAATGTTAAACTTACCTATATAATGTTTTTCTTTGTCTATCTCAACCCCAAAAACAACACGAAATACGACGCAAATGTGAAATTAAAATGAATATTTAAGTGTTAATCAAGGGAGGTAATTCATAACAAAATAAAAGAGCAATGGGTTTTCGCTTTTAAAGCCGGGACCTATTTTTTTTTTTTTTACAGTGTAACCCGGATATAAGAGAGTTGTCGGGACCGGGGAAGAAGTCTCTTATATCCGGGTTTCTCTTATATCCGGGTCTAATTTACATTAATATACATTAACACAGGCTCTAATTTGGGACCAGAGAAAAATCTTTCTTATATCCGGGTTTCTCTTATATCCGGGTTACACTGTATTACCATTATTGTTTTTTTTTTAAACAAAAAATGAAAGAAACGTTAAAATAAAAGGGAATAATGCCTCACTTCGAATGTTTTACTTTAAATTTGATTTATTTTGCTACAAAAAAAAAAAAAATGTGCAACCTACATTTTTCTTTTTTTCTTTTTTCTTTTTTTTTTTTTAAGTCATTTCAGCGCAAGCTTACGCTGGAAAGTAAGGACCGTGCAGCTCCAGCCCAGAGCAATGCACCATTTTTGGTCTCATCTGACTCTTGTAAAGATGAAGCATAGCAGAAGTCATGTACTTTTAAAAGTCACCCTTCACTACTGCTTTTCTCATTGGGTGTCCCAAAGATTTCTGCTTTTTGCAGATTGAAAATTAAAATGGAAAAATAAAGCTAAAGTAGACCTTCTTAGAAAACTGAAAGAAATTGTGTAATGTGAAGTGGTAATTTTACCATTCATTAGTTGCGATCCCCTTGCAAACCATAAGACAACCCTAACGCCCCCACCCCAATGTACAGTCAACATTTGATAGGATTTTCTTGGTGCTTAGTGTATTGGGCTCGTCTATTAGCCCAATCTTATCTTCTTCGAGTAATGCACTATTCCAAGTTTCATTCGTAAATCTAGCCCTCTGATTGGTTCATTTCTACCAATCTGGTCGCCCGCACGTGCACTTTGAAGTTTTGGCGCAAAATCGTTCTAGAGCCACCCACGTGATCATGACCTCTTAAAAAAGAACCCAAAGCACGGGTGACCACAGAGAGAGAAGCAGAAGCCAACGAAGACGCAGACCTGAGCAGATCAGCAGCAGACCATTTTTCAACCGCTTACTTAAGCTTAAAAATGTGATGACTACAATTCACCGTCTCGCTAATCGAGACAACAAATCTTTACGTACGAACCCTCATCCAAACATCACCAAAATTCAAACTCATAGCAATCCCAATGAGTGCATCAATCTTTGTATTTCCAGGGATAATTGTTATATAAATCGGATACACCATAAAGTGAAGGCAAGATACACTTGTAGCGGACCGTGGGTTTACGTGTTGTTATATTAGGAACATGAGTGTTTATTCCTGCTAGAAGAAGGTCGAACTACAAGAACATGGCGGACTCAGAGATTGAATCCACCATAAAGAAGAATAAAGAAGAAAACCAACAAGACCGATATATAGATACAAACAAGTATATGTATTAAACAAAAAAATTTACAATAGACATAGACATTAACATTTGTGTTTGAACGCAAAGAGTCTGTATTTTGGTGAATGTTCATACGTACATGTATGTGTGTATAATGTTTGTGGCATCTCCCACAAATGGGAAGATGCAATCTTCTGCAAGAGCTTACATTGTAGATGTGTTTGCTGAAAATGAAGAAATGAAAAAGAGAACTAGGCAAGAAACTGCCCAGTATGTATATTGTAAGGAGAGTGTCCCCTAGTGAATAATTTAGACAATTAAGGAGGAGTTAACTCCGACATACTTCAGGTGTAATGTGTGTGTGGTGTATGTTAGATTTCAGATGCGCCATTGCCAGCCTCTGGCCAGTAGCATGCAGAAGGCAGAGGGTGCGATGGCCTCAGGCATCCATATCAGGAGGGCATCCAATCAGAGTGAAACAAAAATTTAGTTTATAATTGTTATAATAAGTGTTTGCTTGTGAAAAGAAAGGAATAATAAGGATTAGGTTTTTGGATGACGTGTATTTGTTTAATATAAAAGGCATCTTACAGAGTTGTTGGAAAATTGGTGAAATGTCCCCAGGAGCATCTTTATTTCCAGTCGGAAAGTTCACGATTGACCAGTATCACTTTCATTGCAGGGCTTGCTTTGTGGACCAGATGAGATGCTCAGAGACTATGCACAGAAAATGAATATTTTTTATTTTGTTCTCTGCCTTCCAGGGATTCACACCTGGCTGGCTCACAGAATGAATCAAAAAGAGATCTAATTGCAATGGAGTATGACATACAGTGTAACCCGGTTATAAGAGAAACCCGGATATAAGAGAGATTTTCTCTGGTCCCAAATTAGAGCCTGTGTTAATGTATATAAAATAGACCAAACCCGGATATAAGAGAAACCCGGATACAAGAGTCTTATTCTCCGGTCCCGACAACTCTCTTATATCCGGGTTACACTGTATTTTAAGGACTCCTTTTGTCATGTTTTTTTTAATATTGTCTGTTATTGAGTAGAAAATTAGTAGTTTGGGCATGTTTTAATATTGTTTTGTATGTGGTCATGTGATTGTTGAAAATAGTATTTCTTTCCTATAATACTCCCCCACATACACTTTGGATTGATTGATACAGTGTAACCCGGATATAAGAGAAACCCGGATATAAGAGAGATTTTCTCTGGTCCCAAATTAGAGCCTGTGTTAATGTATATAAATTAGACCAAACCCGGATATAAGAGACTTCTTCTCCAGTCCCGACAACTCTCTTATATCTGGGCTACACTGTATTTAATTTAAATAATGTGTTTATTTCACATTTTACCTGATTTTTCATATTTAAAATGTCTTCCTTTGTCACATTTCTCAGTACTGGGCCCTATAGGGAAACACCCAAAGCTTGAGTTTTAGGAGCATACAATCAAGTTGTCAGCCCCAGGCAGCATTACCAAACTTTGGCATGTAACTGGCTCTGGCTGCCAACCTTTTTCCTCACTGCCCACCGGTGGGAGGGTACTGCCCACTTTGGGAATCACTGATATAAAATAGGAAAAATTAAAAAGATTACATAAAATATGTAATGATAGAATGGAATATATGACAATGAGATGCTGTTGGAAATTTGTATTTTCTTCTTCTTGGTGTGTTCTTGCAGATTCCTTGTTGGATTTTATCAAGAATTTCTAAATACATAACAGAAGCACCAGACCAGATGTGACAGCAATAATAAATGCTTGAACCAATAATTCCCAAATGGTGTGGCGAAAGAGGATAGCCAGTGAGGTGGAATGATCGAGAGACACTCAGAGATTTAGAAACAACTTCAAAAAATTCATATGGCAAAAATAAATATGATTTGAAAATTTAAAATATCATTATGGATTAATTGAAATTGAATGCATGAGTCCCAGTATAAATCGTTGTAATTATTGACTGATTTTATCATTGTGATATTTTTGCATTATATCAAGTAGTAACTAGTGTCTGTAAATTGGAGGAGAGAGTTATCAATGATAAATGTCCTAACTTTGAATGCACAGTTATCTCCCTTTAACCTCATTGTGTTTTTGATTTTTAAATGTACTTTTTGTCACATAAAATTTGGTGAGGTGCAAGTAAATTTTTATTCTGAAAATGCAGCCAAGAGAAAAAGGTTGGGGAAACACTGGCATGGATGAATGTTGGACAAAAAAGTGATAAAAACTGAATATTAATTCCCTCCTGTATGCGAAAGGATACGGAAAGTAATTATCTCCTTTTTTTTATAGAATGAATTTACTAAAGGAAGAGGCTATTTTGCCAGTAAATATTTTTATCATTATGAAGGTAGGTAATGTTACAAATAACAACACACAGATTTAATACAGAAGTTTATTTATTTTCACCATCAATTGTTAAGACAATTTAAAATCTTTTCCAACATCAATTGTTAAAGCACAAGTTAAAATCATTTATTCAGCATCAATTATTAAAATATAGAAGTCTCTGAATATTTTAAGCAGTTCAGGCATAATAGTCTCTGTAAATCCTGAACTTGCCCTTGGGCATGGTTCTCTTGCCCATATACTTCAAGTGTACCCACAGAAGACAGCAGTCACAGACCACAGAATCCATGTTATTCACTTCCTGCCTACATAGCTCACACAACCGCTGTGCTGATGAACTCAAATATAATATATTCTTAGTTCTAAATCATTGTTTATATTTACCAGCAAAATAGCCTTGGTGTCTATTTTTTGTGGGACTGACAAAATAGCCTATTTGTTTTATATAGGGACTAATTTTTGTTCAACACTACTTTGCTACTTCCGGGTGTGATGGTCATCATCAGATAACTTTTTTTCCCCCCTCTAAGTTTGCATCATTTTTTTTCTGTTTGTTTTGGGTTAAATTTTTTATCTTTGGCATTAACCATTGAACAAATAATTCAGAAACTGTGTAATAATATCTTAAATTGGCCAATGCTAGTCACTAAACTGACAAAATATGGCATATAAATTGGTACCACACTTTCATGGCCACATGGTGATTTTTGTACCTACTGATAACAGTAATTTTTTTTTTTAATTTACAAAATATTGCTGTTGGCTGCTCTCTACCATAAGTTGCCACCGGTACATCAATTATATTGTTATAGTTCTGCTTGTCCCTCTTTTAGATAGCACGACCTTCACACTCTGACAATACCTCATAAATAATGAACTATTCTGTTTTTATCACATGGAAAGACAGAAAAGACATATCAGAGATTCTACTTGGATTCAGTGAGAAAATGAATGAAAGAAAGCGAGAATTGTTTAGTCTCAGTGAAAATGGAAAAAAGTTATCAATTTCAAACCTTTTCATTTGTACCCCCTTACTTCTTGAAATAACAACCAGCATTTATATTTATGATCGTTATTGCAATATTTTGTTAAAGTCGTTAAGCTCAAATATTATTTAAAGTTACAAGGTGCAAATGACAAGATTTTTAAAATCAACAAGTATTTCCATTTCAGTAAAGCAAATGTTAAAATGCTTCAGAGCATTATTGCCTTCTATATCTTCCCTTTGTTTCTTAACTATTATGTATGCTTTCTTTTTCTCACTATAACCATGTAGCATCTCTGATATATCTTTTTCTTCCAACTTCCCTCACAATCAAAACTTAATGGTTTATTATTTATCTGCGGTAATGGCTGGACAAAGGCACAGTGGAGTAATGGACAGCGGCCTCATCAGTCGAAAGATACATGATCGCCTAAGCGTGTATCACACATGGCACATAATTGATATTTGCTGTTATTGTTAAATCCTTTTCTTATTCACTGTACAGCAGGATCTGAAAATATTAAAGAGCTATAATAAAATCTAATTTCTACAAATTAAGCAAATAATTTTACTGAAACAGTATTAGATTATTCTAATTTTCTAACAAAATATATATAAAGCCATTATAAAATCTGTACAAGAGAATGCAGAAAAGTTCTTGTACACTGAAGAAACCCTTAAAAAGTCAGATGTTTGGTCCTTAACCCAGGCTAAGAACTTTCCAGGCTCTCCTTGGAAATCTGAATATATATATATATATATATATATATATACATAGCCTTGCTTTTGTTGACGTTAGTCTTGGATTAATCTTACACAAAGCAAGTTGGGTCCTGCCTAATAAAAGATTTGTCACAATGATTCTGATACCCAATTCAGACACTCATAGTAGTTCAAGTACACCGAGTGTTTTTATCAAGACACCATGTCTAGGGAGGTTGCCATTCAAGACTTGAGACCCTAATTTAACCATCCATATATATATATATATATATATATATATATATATATATATATACATACATTAAAAGAAAGAGAGAAATTGCAAACGTTTTTGGTTGTAATGTGGATTTTATAAGAAAATATATTATGCTTTAATTTCCATAATTTTGCTACACGGGTTTCCGGCCTCATGACCTTCATCAGGCAAAGAGTGGATATTTCCACATATTATTAAAAGGAATTAATTTTTCTTATGTTTTTCGATGTTAGACATTCTCTTTTTTATGTGTTAGTGACACAAATGTCTTCCTTGAACTTTTGTGTCACTAACACACAAAAAAGAGAATGTTCAACATTGAAAAACATGAGAAAAATTAATAAGACAAATAATTAAAAATAGGAGGCACAGTGGAGTAATGGACAGTGGCTCAGATTGAGGAATGAGATCTGAGTTCAAATTCCAGTGAAGTCCATTACATTCACTTACGTGCTAATACCCTTGTGAAAGGTATGAATCCACTTCTTCTCCCCCCAGCTATAGGTAAATAGCAGGACAGACTGGATTCTATAGCCATGGATGGCAACTTACTGTGGGTAAAAAATCTGCCTCATCAGTCATGTATTGAAAGATACATGATCGCCTAAGCATGTATCACACATGGCACATAACTGACTGATAATTCAGATATGTCACATCCAGCAAACTTAAATTTTTCCAACTGATCCCTTTTGTAGATCTCTGACATGTTTTGATTTCTATCCAATGTTTCCATATCTGGTACTGTTCCATTGATTGAATTCCTATAATCACCAAAGATACTAATACAGGACAGATTGGGTTCTATAGCCTTGGATGGCAACTGGTCTACTGCAGAAAGTAATGGCAACCTACTGCGGGGAAAAACTCTGCCTCGTCAGTCATGTATCGAAAGATACATGATCGCCTAAGCGTGTATCACGCATGGCACATAACCGACTGAATGGCTGGACAAAGCACACCTGCTGACTAACAGGAGAGCAAACAGAATTAGAATTTTTAACCTATATCAAGTAAAATAAGAAATATAAAATTCAATATATTTACTTTTGATGAACTATAAGATATTAGTTTCTTGGAACTTTAAAAATTATTTACTTTACATTTTCAGGTGGACAGCACATTTTTATTTAAACAGAAACTTGGGTACATTATCATTACTTGTGTGCAGCAGAGCCGAATATTAAATTTAAAATGAAGTCAAAGGAAACAAGGCTACAGAAAAAATTCCGGTAAACTTGGACTTTCATGCTCACAAAAAAAATGAAGTGTCAAAAGAACGGTTTTTCCATTGACACAACTATTATTTTAACTACCATTATTCCTCAATGTTTATTGCTTATATATGTTCATATTTAAGGATTAATAAGTTAAACTTAAGTATTAGTCACTGTTGGAATTTTTGGGTACCCTGGTGTACTAGTGAGCCAGCCAGAATGAGCTGACTCATTTCATAGTTCACCAATAGAAGAGTTAACCAATCAGAAGGCTCAAAATATTCAATGCGACATGTATAAAGGCGGCCATGTTTTTCCCAAATATGCACTGCCAGCCTTTGATATCAAAGACTGAAGAATTACAGAACAGCTGCTGCTGCTGGTATTGGCGATAGATTCAGTAAAATATCTGACTCGTGAGTATTAATCTAACATTGTTTCATTGAACAGATTATGTACTGCGCTGTATTCTATATTCATAGACTATGGTGACCATGGTCAACAGTCACATGGGGTGTTTTGCTACCAAAATTTTTAAAGTAGTCATAATTCCTTGTTGGCAACTTGTTTCTTTTACTCCCTCCCACTACTCTCTTGACTCAGTGAGGGTGTATAGAATGCAGTGTGGCACAGTTGTCGTGGGAGGAAGATATTGCTTTGTCTTCTTTGGGGTGTCTTGTCACCCCACCTAACTAACAAAGATTAGTTTTCATGATTAATATTTTTTTACATATGTATTATATTAATACCCTGATAACACCAAACTTGGTAAAAAATGAACTATTAACTACTAAACAAAAAAAAGAAAATTGGGCAAGTGAAGACATATAAACAGATATTTTCTTTGCCATTTAAGAATTTGTTATCGTAATTTACCCATGCACAGATGGACTCTCCCAGTTACAAATATGAGCAGGTACTACTTTGTAGAGAGTGTAGTTTCCAGCAGTCAGCTCTGACAGTCGGACTTAACATTCTTGCTCTTTTGTATATGTTGTATTACTGTTTTTCTGTTAATATATTTGTTTTACTCAATTCTTCTCTTTATGTCTTTATTTCTGGCCCCAACAGAATTAAATAAAAAAAATTATTTAAACAGGAAGTAAGCAAAAAAACAGAATGGGTGTATTTTGAAAACTTTGGAAAACCCCAGAATATTCTGGAATATTAGGCTAATTTTAAGTTTAAGACTCTGGAAATAACTTTAAGTTATATTTTGACACTCAGAGCTGAAAGATAAAAAAAAAGAGCAATAGAGAGTATAAGGAGACAAATAAATTATGAAAAGAATAACCACATCCTACACAAACATACAAAGAAAAAAAATCAACCTAACATCAATAAAAAAAAGCATATATATTATTATTATTTTGTTTTAACTTAATATAGAAATAAAGAAAATGAGAAAATTTGTTAAAATAAGTATATATTTAATTACCATTTTCAAGCAAATAAAATCAATTTAAGTTGAAGTTAAGTTCTTGTATCTTCTTTTCAAATTATTATTTTAATAAAATAGTAGAAAAGAAATTTTAAAGAAGCAAAAACCTTTATTCTTTTTTCAAAAATGTAGGAGTGTGTGTGTGGCTCTAAGATCAATTTTCAATTAACTTTTCTTTCATAGCAAATTTTCTTGTCAAAATCACCAAATTTTCAGGGCACCCATTTCAATAGTAAAATGATGAGACCTTTCCACCAATCTAGTACTGCACTTAAATTCTTAAAAGTCAAGGTACCATAGAGAAAAGTTATTAGAACAACTACCATGATTAAATATGCATAAGTAAGAATTATATTTTCCAATAAAAAAATTTAAGTATCTTCATAATGAAGAAAATGTAACTAAAAAAACGGCCTAAAAAAAGGCTGGCTTACTTTATAAATTTTTAAAATATTTTAATTGTTAAAAATTTGGTAAGAAATGCAAAATTACACAAAAGTTTCATCTATGAAACACTGGAGTAGAGGTACTGAACATAACATCAATCAGCTAAGTGACAATTTTTATATTTGTATTAATCTTATCTATTCTATTACTCTTTCAGTAATAATGGATTTAGCTAATGAAATAGCTTTCTATTGCATAGAAATATATTGTGGCTATTTTTGATGAATAAAACTTTAATAATTTTACAGTACACATGGCACAGTGGATAAAGGCGTTGGTTAGATCCAGTGAGAGACCCAAAGAATGTGAGTTCAATACCCGGTTAAGGCAGTGGAGAACTTTCAGAGGGAAAATTAGCAGGAGATAACTGACATCCATCAAACATGGCAGATGGAACTAGAACAGTCTACCCCAGTGATCGAAATAAAGGGTTCAGTTCGAAATTCCAACCACCTGAAGAAGGCCGGAGCGTACTATGGCCGAAACGTTGTGACAAATATGGCAACAAAGATGAGGACAATAGTCCAACTAATGTAAATATTGTACATAATACCTCATCTCAGAAATATAGACAGACTCTTAATAATTTTACTCTTTCAGTCCTGTAATAATGGGTTTAGCTAATGAAATAGCTTTCTATTGCATAGAAATATATTGTGGCTATTTTTGATGAATAAAACTTTTCTCTATTTGTGTATTGGTGTATTTCACCTACAATTTACAACATATGTTTATGCAACAAATTTATTATAATTTTCATTTCAATGAATAATTATATCTTCAGTTATAATTTTAATATTGTAATAAAGATTACCTGTTATTTTTTCAGCAGTACAACAATATTTTACATAATTGTAACTCTATAAGCTTGTTTATATTTTAAACACCCCTTGGAACTATCCATTTTCGGAAATCTAAGATGACTAATGAAGGATTAAAAGAATCTTAGCCACATAGGTTGTTGGAAATATATATTTCTGAAATATGATACATGTGAGAGGGGCATTTGAGTCAAAAAGTGCTACAAGAAAAAAAGGTAAAGAAGCATGTAGTGGGTCCTTTTCACTGGTCCCTGAATTGACTAATCAGTAATTAGTAAGGTGAGATTTCCTAATAAAAAGAATTCTTCCCTCCAAAATTATTCAGTGAGTTTTTTGGCATGTTAGTAAGTAGATGGTTTAGGGAAAAAGGCCAGAGTAAGGTAGTTCTCTCATTCACTACACCCTCTCTGTCACTGACAAGTAGTCAGTAACATTTCTCTGCTGAAGAAAATAAAGGTAGCTGATACAGAAACTATTGTTGTATTATTACAAGAAAGCCTTTCACCTGGCTTTTAACTTTCATTAAGAAATCAATACAGGACAACTTTGGGGTATTGGTATGTGTAGAGTGCCAATACAACTCACTCCAGAACAACCATAGTTCGGTGAGCACAAGTTTAAGCAACAAAGGATGTCATGATGATGGAACAACCAAAGAGGATTTCTGATGGGTAACATCAGATTGCTGATTGTTAAAATTTTGAATTCCTTAAGTGTCAGAGGATGCAAAAGTGCTAACTTGAAAGTGGCTGTTAGGCAGAGCCTGTGCATACTATCTGTGAACCCCACAACCAGGAGGGGCCTGATTGGGCAGTGCTTTGAGATACTCACCATCTTATCAACGTTTGTTTTTTCTACCTACGTTTATATACATTATAAACTAAGCAGAATTGACTATTAAAAGATGAACAATTTTTATGGAATTTGATATAATTCTGGGGTCTTTGTTAGTAGGACAGACTGGATTCTATAGACCTGGATGGCAACTGGTCTACCGCAGAAAGAAATAGCAACCTGCTGCAGGAAAAAATCTGCACCATCAGTCATGTATTGAAAGATACATGATCGCCTAAGCATGTATCATGTATAGCACATAACTGTTTTGTCCAAATATGTATAACTTTAGCTTATTTTCAGGGTATGATGGATAAATTGTCATCTAAATTATGCAAAAATGAAAATAACACTGACATCTTATTTTAACAGATATATTTACCAAAATTACACAAAAATATCTTGAAATAGAGTAGATTTATTCAATAAAATCACCATCAGCTTCAATCACGGCCTCCAGACAACTTCGGAATCTCCTGCAACTCTTCTGGACGGTCTCTTTGTTTAAGTTGGTGAATGCTGCCATAATCCTTGCCTTCAGTTCATCTTTGGTGTTACAAGAAGTTTGGTTGGTCTCTCACTCAGCTGTGCCTCATTATATGCAAACTTCATGAGAGTTGAAAAATGCAGGCTTGGTTTGTGCAAGAGTCAAAAAGGTAGGCAGTTTTGGTTTGCATGAACATTAAAAAGGTGGACATGAGTGCATGAGAGTAAAAAAAAAAAAAAAAGATATAGGGTTCTGCAAGAGTTAAAAAAGAAAACAGAGAGTGGGTTGTGCAGGTGTCAAGAAAGGTAGACATAGGTACAGTAAACAGATGGTCTATTTCTTTCAGAGCTTACTCCTCTGTGAAGGCATACAATCAGCCTATTCTTGATTCAGACAGACAGTCATTGCCTGGCAAGAGCTACAAGTCTAAGTCTTTCCAAGAAATTTCCAGTCCATAATGCTTACTGAAAGTCATCAAGTTGACGGCATGTAAGAAAAGCAATTAAAATGAAGATTTAAAAAAATACTAGTCAAAAATTAATAACAGTGACACGTGCATGCTAAACACAAGTTTCAAAATCATGAACACTTTATTAAAATTCATGGGAATTCTTTTTTAGAAGGATACACTTCATAAATCTTTTTATGCCCTGTTGTTATGCCCACAAGTGTTTTGTCAATGCTTTTATAAATATGTAGATCCATATTTCTTACTAGAGTTACTCTCCAGTGTGAGTTTTCAGGGGGGAACTTTTTGAAAGTGATGATTCACCTAATGCACCAGAACGAGTCTTATCTCTTGTGTGTATTCTGATATGCTCTCTCAGGGTGGAACGGTGTGAAAATGTTGAGTTACAAACTTCACATGAATATGGTTTCTCTCCAGTATGTGTTCTCATGTGCTTTTTTAAATTGGAACCAAGTGAAAATGCCAACCCACACACTTCACAGGTATATGGTCTTTCACCAGTGTGTGTTCGCATATGATTCTTTAAATCTGAACAGTGTGAAAATGCTGAGTCACAAACTTCACATGAATATGGTCTCTCTCCAGTGTGTGATCGCATGTGAGATTTTAAATGTGAATTTCGTAAAAATGCTGACCCACACACTTCACAAGAATATGGTTTCTCTCCTGTGTGTATTTGCATGTGCAATTTTAAATTTGAATCTTGGGAAAATGTAGATCCACACATTTCACAAGAATATGGCTTTTCTCCAGTGTGTGTTCGCACATGTTTTTTCAAATCAGAACATTGTGAAAATACTGATCCACACACTTCACATGAATATGGTTTCTCCTTAGTGTGTGTCCGCATGTGAACTTTTAGATTGGAATTCTGGGAAAATGCTGATGCACATATTTTGCAAGAATACGGTTTTTCTCCAGTGTGCGTTCTTATATGTATTTTTAAGTGTGAAAACCGTGAAAATGCCGAACCACAAACCTGACAGGAAAAACTTTTTTTTTCAGGTAAGGATTGCATTTCTGTTTTTAAAGGTGAACACAATTGCATACAGTGGGGTTTCTTTTTTATGTAGATTTGCATATGTCTTTAAATGGGAGTTCTTTCAAATATTATAATGATAGTATGCAGATTAATAGAGTTTCCCTTCAGAAACAAATTTGTATATTTCACAAGATTGAACTTTTCTTTACACTGGGTGTTTTCAAGTTTTAACCTTACAATCTTAGAAATATTGTTCTCCTCAAATGGAAATTATCATATTGAAGATTGATTTGCTCTGCGTTTCATTTTATCCATTTGCATACAGTTATCAGTAAAGTTCATCTTCTCCCCATGGCAATTGACATCTGTGAATGAAGAAGAAATATTATTTAAAATAAACAATAGCTGTACATTCTGAACTTTCGTAATTACAAAATATAGCGTGTCTATACACTGCGTGCCAAATTATTATTGAGATAACTTTTTCTAATATTTCAAAAACCGTCCAATCAATTCACACAAAATTTTCACACAATGTTGGCAATACTGACCTGTGCAATCACTGAAATTTTCTTGCTGATCTGCACAATGTAAACAAACTGGCGCCATATTTGTTATCAGCACAGTGATTTGAGAGTGCCAAATTATTAGAAAGGTTTAGTAAAACTCCCAGAATTGAGCAAACAAAACATTTATTAATGTTGCACGTGAATGTTTATGATCAAAAGAACCTAATAAATAAGATAATCAAACAAATAATAACAGATACAAACAAAGGCACTGTTATAAACAAATTAATAGGGAATGTGCTTTCCCATTTTGGAAATTACTTGAAGAAGTCTACGATCCATAGAATTTGTTAATTGTAGGATGTCATCTGCTGTAATGCCGTGAGATATATCAAGAATTGCTTCCCACAACTCAGCGTTGCTCCTGAGTTGTCGTCTGTTGGCATACAGTCTTCACTTCATGATGCTACAAAGGTTTTCGATTGGGTTCAAATCCAGAGAATTTGCTGGCCACTTCATTTTTCGAAGTCCATTGAAGCCTAACTGTTTCAAATATTCAGTAGTCTTGTGAGCAGCGTGTGAGGGAGCATTATCTTGCATAAAAACAATTGCCCTTCTGAAGGTAACTCTTTGCCTTTTCATCCACGGTTCAAGATGAGCCTTCATAAATGCTATGTATGCATCAGCAGTCATTTTGACGCCATCTGGTACTCTCCATGGGCCCACTAATGTTTTTCCAATAATACCACCCCAGATCATTATGCCTCCACCGCCTTGTTGACGTCTCAAACGCTGATGGCGATTCTGTCCGTTCATTACCCAGCCTTTGCACCATTTATCTGGCCCATCAAGTGTTGCTCGAGTTTCATCTGTGGACAAAACTTTAGAGAAGTCAATCTTCATATTGTCCTCGGCCCATTTCAATCGATTTTGAATGTGATTTCTCGTCAACAATACAGGTTTGACTGTTGTTGCTATTTCCCTCAGATACCGACACTGAGTACTTTTAGACACAGTAGGATCCCCAATGCGACTGAAAACCTCTTGACTGGTAAGTCCAGGGTCCTTCGTGGCCTCTCATTTAAGTCGTGACATGAGACGACGTGAAATAACCTTGGCTTGCCTTTATCTGCCCTTTTGCATACTTGTGTAGGGTTGGCGAACTTTTTTTTTTTTGATGAGACCTCCCTATCATTTTAGAAATTTCTAGGTAGATTTACCTTTTTGAGAGTTCTGAGGTGATAGTTTTCTTTTCAGCATCACTTAAACTGCTTTTACGACCCATCTTTTCACTAAATTCTTACACTTTTCTAATAACTTGGCACTCTCAAATCACCATGCTGATAACAAATACGGCGCCAGTTTGTTTACATTGCACAGATCAGTACGAAAATTTCAGTGATTGCGCAGGTCTGTGTTGCCAACATTGTGTGAAAATTTTGTGTGAATTGATTGGAGTGTTTTTGAAATATTAGAAAAAAGTTATCTCGATAATAATTTGGCACCCAGTATATTTCTGAGATGAGATATTGTAACTATTTACATCATTCAGACTGTTGCCCTCATCTTTATTACCATATTCATGATTTTTCAGCCGTTGTGTGCTCTGACATTCTTCAGGTGATATATGCTGGAATTTTGAACCAAACCCTGAAACTGAGATATCCAGAAAAGGCATGGCACATAGAATTAGAACAATCTACTCCCATGACTTAAATATAGGGTTCAGTTTGAAATTCCATTTTATTTAAAGCCAAAATATATTTTGAATTGTAAGAATCTTTTTTATTTTTACAAGTGTGTATTGCTTTAACAATTTTGGGGAGAATAGGAATGATTTTTCCAGATATCCTACTATTTAACCCATAGATGAGGGGAGAATAGATGGATTCATACCTTTGCCAAGTGTCAGTGAACACAACTGAAATTGGAATTCAGGTCTGATTAACAATTTTGAAGCCAGTATTCATTACACCACCCTCACATCCAAGCTTACCGTTATCAGTAAAGTTCATTTTCTCCCCATGGCAATTAATAACTGGAACGAAGAAGTAGAAACATTCCAAAAAAATAAAAATTGTACATTCAGAATTTTTGTAATTATGAAATATTGTTTGAGATGAGATACTGTAATTATCTACATTACTTGCACTGTTGTCCTCATTTTTACTGCCAGAAGTCTTTTAAAAAATATTGATGTTTGACAAAGTGATGACAGATCTAATGTTATCATCGAGACTTTATTTGTAAAACATAACTGAAGAAAAAGACATGAGCACCTTTATTTAATTTTACCTGGTAATCTTAAAAATTTAGGAATTTATTCTCCGTAATCTAATTTATTATTGAATTTTAGAAATTTTGACTTTAAATTTACTACAGGCATCACTCTTATTTTTTGATATTGTCATGTATGGTCACCTGTACTTAAACAAAAAAGAAAAAAAAAACAGCACTTTTGTACACTAATAAAAAAAACATTCAAAATTATTAGTGTCTGATGCTTTGTACTAAACTTTTCCTTTTATAATTAGTAAATGTAATATTTTTTACTTAATAATATCATCTAAAGGGGTGAAATTAATACAGAATTTTAAGACTTTTGAATTATAAATTATTCTAATTAAAATTTTTAAAAAAATGAAAAACAATTCTTTTAAAAATTCATTATTTATCCCAAAAACAATTTTTCTTAAGACAATAATGTCTTTAATATATCATATTTATAAAAGCAATTAAAAGCTTTTCTAATTACATGTCTTAGCTTTATTGCATTTTTTATTTTACAATTCAGGGCAGATTTTCAGTAAATTGTGTTTTACAAAAAAATAAATTGACAATTTAAATTCTCCAAGGAGTCCTGCTTTTAACTAATATAAATATGAAGAAGCTAAAATTTTAATTTCATAAAATTAAGTAATTAGTGGTAAATATATATATATATATAAATATATATATATATATATATATATATATATATATATATATATATATATATATTTTATTTTAAGATCTTCTAAAAGAAAATTTCAAAAATAATTTCATTTATTTGTAAATAAGTCCTGAAAGTTTCATTAAAATCTGACAATTATTTGATTTTTGCAGGAATGTTCAAAACTGTGTTTTTTTACTGCAAAAATGACACTAAATTTCCCATTTTACTCTTTAGACTACCTGCTGACACAAAAAAAAAATCAAAAACAAAAACGTACACCCTGCTTTTAAAACTAAAATAAATATGAAAAGGCTGACATTTTAATTTTTCAAAATTTCAGAAAATTAAGTAAGTGGGGGTAACAGATGTAATATAAAGATTCTCAAAATAATTTTCATACATTTGAGAAAACATGCTGAAAATTTCATTAAAATCTGACAATTACAAGAACTTCTAAAACAATGTGTTTTTAATGCCAAAAAAGTCATTAAAATTCTAATCTTTGGCCCACCAGCTGACACAAGAAAAAACAGTTTTTTAACCCAAATTTCAAAGGCGCTAGAAAGAATTTAAAAAAATTATTAAAATAATAAGAAATACTTTATTGACAAACATTTTGATGATAAAACGTAGTTGTCATCAAGTTTGGAATATTTTTCATTCTATGCTCTCTTTTAGTGAAAAAGTGGAGGTACCTACATCTAGCCATTTCAATGAATTTACGAAAATTTTGTAACAGAAGATTTGGTAATTTTAACAAGGTAGGAAAATTCAGTAACTATGAAATAAAAGTCAATCCAAAATTGATTTTCGGGCTGTTCTGGGGGCTATGCTTCCCTCTCCTATATTTTTAATCCAGATAAAACTCCACTACAACAATACCAGGGTCATACTTGCAGAAAGGGAGCTTAGAGGTCTAGGCCTCCTTCCCCAATATTTTTTTTTAAAGTATTATTAACTATATGGGTCTAGATAAAACCCCACTACAACAATACCAGGGCCATACTTTCTGAAGGGTGATAGCCACCCCCACACCTACATTTAAATAAGTATTAAAAAAATATTATGGGTTCTAATCTAGATAAAATACTGCTGCACTATACTCTACCATTTTCAAGCAAATAAAATCAATTTAAGTTGAAGTTAAGTTCTTGTATCTTCTTTTCAAATTATTATTTTAATAAAAAAGTAGAAAAGAAATTTTAAAGAAGCAAAAACCTTATTTCTTTTTTTCAAAAATGTAGGAGTGGGGAGGGGGGGGCTTATCCCACAAATCACCCCTCCAGAATGGCTCTAAACTCAATTTTCAATCTACTTTTCTTTCATAGTTAGCAAATTTTCTTGTCAAAATCACCAAATTTTCAGGGCACCCATTTCAATAGTAAAATGATGAGACCTTTCCACCAATCTAGTACTGCACTTAAATTCTTAAAAGTCAAGGTACCATAAAGAAAAGTTATTAGAACAACTACCATAATTAAATATGCATAAGTAAGAATTATATTTTCCAATAAAAAAATGTCTACATAATGAAGAAAATGTAACTAAAAAAACAGCCTAAAAAAAGGCTGGCTTACTTTAAATTTTAAAATATTTTAATAAAAATTTGGTAAAAAATGCAGAATAATGTCGCTACCCTACGTGCATATATTTGTTTATTTAGGACTGAATTTATTTATGAAAAGGGAATTTTCTAAGAAAAATTATAATATGAATTAGTTATCTCCACGAATTTGGTATACATAAGGTTTAAAATGAATTTTAAAAAATGAAAATGTTTTTTGAAGTTTTCAATTTAGCTTTAAATGAAAGCTAAAGGATTAAATTTACTATACCTGGTAAGCAAAATACATTGACTGGAATAAACTTTCAATTTTTTTTCAGTAAAATCAATAATGCCAGCCATTTTTTAGACATTTGTAAATAAAAGTTAATTTTCAGAAATGTTATTTGAGGGAAATTAGCAAATTTAAAGTAAAGTTAATCTGATTTGAAACAAGTCTTACTTATGGCATAAAATGTTGTATACAAGGATTTCCTCACCATGAGGGTCTTGTTTTTCTGATGTGTTAATCAATTTATTGATGGCAGGTTGACTGCCAAATGGGTTCATAGTTAAGTATAGTGTAGCAAACAATAAATTTCATTAGGGTTTTGTTTTTTTCCTGGAAGGCAGAGGAACAACCCTTAAAACACATGGCCTTTTAAAAATAGATTATCAGTTTATGGGCACATGGCGGAGTGATTAGAACATTCACATTCTGACCATGAGACCCGGGTTCAAATCTCACCATGATTGATTTGTTAGGAAGAGACTTCCTGATGTTATTGGACTGGAGTGGTTGACACATTTGGAAAGTGCCTGAAAACAATACCACAGGTTGGCCTAAGCCATGTGAATGAAATTGAGTAGACAGAAATCTTGGGGGCCGTAGATAGCTTTGCTAGCACAGAATCACAAGTCATCGTGGCCGAGGACTTGAGTGTGCTGTTCAAATTGTTGATCATGCTAGATAACACGCTCTTTCCCAGAAACTGTAACTAAGGTCTGCTCAGCATAGTTGCAGTATTAACCACAGGTGGGTTCTGTGGGTGTTGAAAACACAAATGCACCTGAGCAAGCGTCGGCAATAAGGATTAGCTAGCCGCCCTAGTAGATGAGTATTCTCGAATAAGACTAGTGTCCAGCTATACATCCATACTTTAGAAATTCCTCAATTGTTACATATAAAAAGAAATCGAAATTCTTTTAAAAATTGTCGGGGTCTTCAGATTGTAATAAGCTTTGGTTTTTTAACAATTGAATAATCCCTAGAAAAACAATCTCGTCGTAATTGAACTAAAAGATTCAAAAACTTTATAAATTATTCAATTTTACAAATTTTGTAAAAATTCATTTTTCATCAAAATGTCTTTGATCATAAAAGCAATTAAAAGTTTCTCTAATAATAATGTCTTACTTAGTTTTTTATGTTTTTTTTTTTTTTTTTTGATTCAGAACAGATTTTCGGTAAGACTGGGTCCGATTTTAAAAAAAAAAAAAAAAAAAAAATCGGTCATTTAAATAATAAATTTTTCAAAAAAATAGTCCCTAAAAAATTATCTCGTTGAATTTCTCAGGCTTTCTAAATTTAATTAAGGGTGAAAAATAAAACAATTTTTTTTTACCAATATTTTCTAATAAAAAAATTAAAAAATAATTTCATTCGTTTGTGAATAAGTCCTGAAAATTTCTTTAAAGTCCGACAAGTATTTGATTTGATTTTTGCACGAATTTCCAAATTAAAATGTCTGTGCAAAAAAGAGGCGAAAATTTGCTATAAAAGTTGGTACAACTGCTGACGCAAGAAAAACAATATTTTTTTTAATCAAAATTTCGAATGTCCTAAGGAGTAGAAATTTAGTTACATAATCAAAAAATACTTTGATCATTCCTCTTAACGATTTTTACAATAAAACTATGTTTTTCATTCGAAACAAAAACATTATTTTTAGGTACCTACACGCTATAAAAAAAAAAATCAACATACCGTAGTATGCTGATTTTTTAGCGCTTCGTGGATGTACCTTACATGATTAGTTTTTATGAAAGTATTTTGCTTATTGAAAATATTTGAAATTAAAACTAAAATAAAAGCTTCAAGAAAGATTTTTCATTTTTTTTTAAACCTTAGGTATCGCGTGTCTTTACGTGCTAGATTCAATGAATAAATTGAATTTGAAATGTACCCCCATTCAAATCTTTTATCGTTTGAGGGGACAGGGGTCTTTTAAGGTCATTCAGCATTTTTATCAATTTATTTTGATACTCAATCTGCACAAATTTTTTTTTTCTGTATTTCCATTTTGATTTGAAACTGGGATGAAAAAAATCGAAAACAAAATAAATAACTTACCTTTTTTTTGTTTTCATTCAATCAAATTCATTTAAAAATGTTGTCCAAAAAAAAAAATTAGTTTGTAACGTTTTTCTCTGATTTCTTAGTCCATCCAAATAATTTCTACATTTTCCGTTTAATTTGAAATAACAAAGTTGAAAAAAAAAGCAGATAGAAAGTGAAATATTAAGAAATGGGAAACCATAGTTAGAAAATTTAATTCGGATGACAACAGAAAGAAATCAAGAAATTGCAAAGCGGTGTTGAATATCATGTCGTTCCCTGTGTGAAAAGATACCATGTTATTTGAGTAATCGGAAAAGTCCGAGAGAAAATAAATAATATTTACATTTTAAAATTTATAATAACATTTTAAAATAATATTTTAATTTACCAAAGATAGTAAGTTAAAAGTTATATTTAATTTAATATATAATAACCTAAAAGCTATTATTTGGATTGTCCAAAAATGGTTGTTGATCACAAGGTTTGTTGTGCCCTCCGACCTTCTCGTCGATCCAACTAAAAACTTTAGAGAATTTGGAACAAAAAACCTTAGTGAAAAGATTTTTTTCTTTGGAAGGGAATGGGAAAAAATAGAAAGTCCTCTCTCTTATCCCAAACATTAAGAAAGACCCATACAAGCATAAACAAAACTCGAAACGAAGCTATTGCCTGAAAATTTAAAAGTAACAAACATTTATTTTATTACAAAAAACAAAAAACAAAACATATATAACAAAATACAATATTTATAACAAAACAATATAGCAAAATACAATATTTTACAATACAGGCTTGCGCAAAAATTTCTTTTTCTGCGCCTTCTGTGAGGCAGATGATAACAGATCAAAATTAGAAATGATCTTAAAAGATTTGTAAAAATAATAAAAATTCAATAGAGGTTAGTTCCTCCTTAGCTCCTTCACCCTTCACCAGAGGTCTCTCTCCTCTGGCTTCAAAATTCTTGAAGTGCTGCGTGTTGGTTAGAGGTCGATAATATAATTGGCGATTAAATTTACACTGGCGAGAACTTTTGTTTTCAACGACGAAAACATTCTTTAAAAAAAAAGAAAAAAAAAAAGTGTACCTATTGGTCGTCGATGAACAGAAACAAAACCTTTCACATGATTTCAAACACTCTTCTCTTATTAATTTAATTTTTTTCCTCATTTGATATCAAAAGGAATTTCGCGTAGGCTCGCGAATTTATCTATTTATTCTTCTTGGCTGACCGGCTAAATTCTGTAATGGCAATGTTTTCATTGGTCCAAAAACAACTTCACATAGACTCGTCAATTCCTTTCTTTTTTTTTTCTTCTTTTCAGCTCATCAGTCAATTTCTGTGAAGGCATGGTTTTCATTGGTCCAAAGAAAATTTCACATAAGCTCACGAAATCTTTTCCTCTTCCTCATTCCTCCGAATTTGAAGGGAGTGGGTGAAGGGAGTTGTTATTATTTCGCACTCACTACACACCGACCTAATTGAAAGACGTACAAAAACAACAAAAAGAAAGGAGCTTTGGCAAAATTCCACTAATGTCGCGGCAACTTTTAACAATTTATTAAATCACAAGTTTTGTTTCCTTTGTACGTATGCTTCTTCTGCGAGAAACAGCCTAGCATATCCACAAGTGACAACTAAAAATGCTTTTGTAGAGGTTGTAGCGGACCGTGAAGGTGATGAAGTGAGTATTGTAGAAGAACACATGTGGGTAGAAATTTCCTGCTAGCCTCTCCAACTACATGAGAAAGTTGGACTTTAACTAAGTCCAAAGAAAACAAACGAGACCGATAATTATATGTAAACAAATATATGTATTAACAACAAGTACAAGTTACAAGAACATGGACAGTTGCATTGAGTGCGTGTGGTGAATATTATGTGTGTGTTGCGGTGAGTGTTCGTACCTATGTGTATTGTTCTTAGCGTGTTCCCAGAATTTGGGAAACGCTGTATCTGTGAGTGCTCACATCTGCGAGGTGGTATAAGGCTGAAGGCCCGAGGAAAAAAGAGATCGAGGCGAAGGGTCAGCCAGTATTTATAGCCAGGGGAGAGAGACCCCTGGTGAAGGGTTAAGGAGCTAACTCCGACAAGGTCACTAAGGCGTCTCGTATTTATATTAATGCAAAATACCACAAAATAAGAAAAAATATTCAACAAACGAAATGGCATGAGTAAATGGAATTTATATATGCGTAACAACAAATGTACAGACAGTAATTCAGTGAACTTAGACATTTAGTTGAAGTATGTATTTGTTACTTGGAAATGTTCTTTTGGCATGTGAAATGTGTTCCTGTGAAGAATGTTCATTTTCTGTGAAAGTGATATAGAATTTATGATTAATAAATCTGTTTAAATTAATTAAACAATTTGTAACATTCTCTATAGTTGAAAATTCTACGTTTAAATATAGCAGGAGTTATCGACCTTTAACTCTTAGTTTGGCTTGCTTAAGGCTTTTAAAGGAAAGTGTTTTTTCTGCTGATGAAAATCTCACTGTTAGAAGTTGATAAGTTTCTGCGTCCTTGATGTTGAAGTAGTGAATGTTTATAGATGTTCGTACGTGTGTGCGTGCGTGCGTGTTATAGCGTTTTCCCCTAAGAGACGAACGCGATCTCTTCGCAGAGTTACATTGATGTGGATCGGAGAAATCAGGAAAGAGAAAATAATCAAGATGTCGCTAAATATTTATAAGTAGTGTGAATCACGTGATTGGTTCGCGAACACATAACCAGATTTGGGCGGAAAATTAAGTTCGAACAGATCAGCACGAGGTCAACCGTGCGGACGTGGGCGGAAACATGATATTGATTTTAACGAACCAATCAAAACGTCAGCTACTACACAAACCTAGCCTGGAGCCTACAAGTGTTTAGCTTGTACAAGATTTTAGAATTTTGCACGTGAAAATACACAAAATACAGTTTTAATATGTATTGTCCACTCAGAACGTTGTTAAATAACAGCATTATGTAAATTAGCTGTGATCCACTAAAATAGTAGTTAGGTTCTACATTTTCCCTTCTGGGTCCATATAATTCTGGCTTCCGGAAGAAATTTTCATGTCATTTCGTCTTCTGTCCTGATCAAAAGATTTGGTTACTTCTTCCTCGACACTTTCTGTTCGAAAATGTTTATTACTTTCTTCGAAAATTTGATTTGATTAATGTTTCCGCTGTCCTGTCTTCTTATGTAACAATTGAGAGGGAAATCTACGTGGGCGTAAGCCACGCTTTTCATAGGACAATAAATAGAAAGAGTGTAATTTTTAAATTTAAAAAAATGAATTTGACCAAAAATATTTTTGGCTGCGTATTAAGTTATGCTCCCATTTTTTTTTTGTCTGCCAACTTGACGATAGTTGGAAACTTTCCTTTCTCTCTCTCCTTCGCCTACTACTCCTTGCTCCTTGGCCCTGTTCGACTCTCGGCATTTCCGTCCCTACTGGCTGCCTGTACGTCGTCCATAACCTTTCCCGTACACAACGTTTGTAATTATTACGGGAGGTTACTAATATCGGACTCGACCGGCAAACACGCAACGCCTGCACCGGACCTGTGACATGCCCGAACAACGCCAGCTCTTCTTTCCTTCCCAACACGTCAAGTTGGCATCCCGGCCACGACCAACATCAACTTCAACTGCAACAACCAACAGCGATGATTCTGGCAACAACCAACAGCGATGATCCCGGCAACGACCAACTTCAACTGCAACAACCAACAGCGATGATCTCAGCAACGACCAACATCAACTTCAACTGCAACAACCAACAGAGATCATCCCTGCAACGACCAACATCAACTTCAACTACAGCGATCATCTCTGCAGCGACCACCTGCATGACCAACAGCGATCACCTGTAACGACCAACCTCGACCATCAATGCCTGCACGGGAACATCTGCATCTCTACTGTTCCGACCACCTTTATTTCTTCATTTCTTTTCTAGAATAAATTAGCACATATCCTTTATATCCTCGTTCTGTCGTCTATATTGTTTCACCTTGTCAAATTTAACGTCTTCGAAAATGTTAGCGGGCCTCTCGTGACCTCATCACCCTTTTGTGATACGGGGGCGCTCGGGGGACCGCTACAACTTCTTGCCATGAACCAGGTAGGGCACAATGTCCATCTTATGGAAAAACATGTCTGAAGTTCCGAGGCAAGAAACACTTCGTGGCACATTGCAAGTCAGGGAAGAAACAGGTTCAGTCAGTGCACACACAACCAGAGCGTGGAGATAGTAGCAGTACAGTCAGACTTTGAGCACGTGGATATAGTCGTGACTGAGAGGAAAGCTGGCAGTCTGTCACATGAGACAATTCGAGCTGAAATGGTGATGAACGATAAAACAGTTGTATTTAAGCTTGATAGCGAAGCTTCGGTGAACGTGTTAAGTGCCAAACACGTTCATGAGAGAAATCTGAAGCCCTTTGACAAAACCCTAGTCATGTGGAATGGTGTAGAAATGAAACCACTGGGCGTGTGCCGTGTAAAATTACCCCCCACCTCCAAAAAAAAAAAAAAATTACGGAAAGAATTATGACGCAAATTTTGCGATTGTGAGAAATATCTCCAAGGCGCAACGGCCATACAAAAAAAAAATGGGCCTGGTCAGCGTGAGCAAAGGGTAGTTTCAGATGGGGGCTAGAATCCCACAGGAAGAGAGTGAACACACCAAAACTGGATAGAAGATCATACTACATCAACGTCGATGGGGAGCTGTGTCAAACAAAAAAATCGGGTCGACTTGAAGGAAACAGCAAAGGCGCCCTGTGCCCACCAACAAGTGGCGCAAGTCCTTTATGTATCTCAGCTTTGCAACCATACTCCCCCCGGAACCGAACTCTGGTTTCCCGCAGGCTACCCGCCGGGTCATGGAAGCGAACGCCGGCGGATCGCCGGTCGGCATCGTTTACGGTCGGAACTACGACGGTATCTGAACCTCTTCGAACCTCCGACTTTTTGCCTGCTGCGTTTCCACCCTGCACCAAATCGCCCCTCCTTAGTCAACCTGGTCAATTTGAGCTCCCTCCAACTAACCATGTTGATGCCAGATTTAGTGCGGACACCCGATCGACATAATGAAGCGCAGACCAGGGACCCCACTCGCAAACCGTCCACTCGAACAAGCCTCCAAAGCAGCTGGATTACAGGAGTACGCCACCGCTCCCAAGCTTCTGGTCTGACAACCTCACGCACAGAATAATTACCATTGGAGGTAGGGCTCTAGCACCTCTTCAGATGGTGAAGAGAAGACTCTGTGCGTGAGGTTGTCAGACCAGAAGCTTTCACTACACGCCCCCAAGTCCATCCGTGGGGATACCAAACCTGGTCCAAGGCGATGTAGTGGGGTTGGTACTTGCTTTTTCGTCCGGTATCAGAAGATGCAATGTTGTTGAACCACAATAAATAACAACACGAAACGCGGTTGGAAAATTAACGGCCAATTTTTATTTACGCTTGTGTGAAAAATAAACTAGGAGAATAAGTACGTCTTTCTGGTTTGACTGCCAGGAACTAAAGCGGATGTTTGACTTTCGCGCCTAACGATCCCTCGGGCTGTTCACGTGACTATCTATATATCTATTTTTAGTTTTTTAAAGGTTAGGGTTTTTTTTTTTTAAGGTTTAGTCAAAGGGAGATAACTTTTGTCTCCCTCAATAATACCCTTTACTACAGTCCTTTTATTGCCAAAGATCCGATAAAATACTTACCTTACCACTTACATCCACAAGCCTAAAAACTGACAGTAAAACCATCTGTTCGGTCCCTCAATTGTCTAAATGTTTCCTCTATGTAACCGGTTAACCTCACTGTTAGTGTTACAGTTACGCATACACCAATTTTTACTAATTTTAAAGGGGAACAGGACTCCTGGCTTAAATATTTTTTTGAAATTTCTTAGCCAGCATGTGCCAAAGAATGGGTTGTTTTTTGGATGGATGTAAGGATTATTGTGGTATGTTTCAGACAGTGATTGTGGCTAGCTAAGTTTTAAAATAAGACAGATAAAGACCAGCTGTTTCCAATCTCACGTTTTTAGGCCTTGTGTCACATTTTTTATAATTTCAAAAATAAATATCACTTTCTGCACTCTTCCTCTCTAACCCAAACTGTTAAAAATTGTTGGGTTAGTTAGAATTATCTCCCTTTGAATTTCTTTGGTCGACATTTTTTATTGTTGGGTTTCATTTGAGAGACTGTGTTTTTTATTTTATTTTTACAAAAAAGACAAACAAATATTAATGTAATTATACTGCTTTGATGTTCCTTTTCACTCTAATTAATTAGACGACAGGAAACTAATAAAAGTAAGTATATCTTTCTTTGTTTACAGAGGAAATCCGACTAAGTCGCATTCGAAAGGAAATTTCATTTGAATTTTGTTGAATATATTGTCTTTAGTTTAAACTTTAATTAATCAGTTTATAAAAAGTATATATTTCCTTAATTTTTTTTTTTAAATATTAATAAGATACAGTTTATTTACCGTGGCTTATATTGCAGTTGTTTAAATTTGATTTAGTATTCAACATCGTTTTTTTTAGTTTAATTTTTTTTTTTTTTAGTTGCCGATTCAGAACTACTGAAATAGACTGGTCCTCTCGTAAAAAAAAAAAAATAAAAAAAAAAAGAAATAGGGAAAATTTGGTAGGGAATTAATTTTTGTAAATAACCATTCTGTGAGTGTATGTTCCCTGAGGCCGCGACACTTATCAGAATTGAAAAATATTGATTCGTTTTATTATCGATTTCAGGAGGCCTAGCGATACAAAGGGCCGGTGTAAAAGATCTCGTGGGCCCCCACCGAATCTATGATACGCCCTCCCTACCCTACTACATCTCAATTTTCATAACGTAATATTCATATATAAATACAAATTTTATTGTAACCTTATTGTACAATAATGGATCATATATGCAATATAGGTGAACAATCCAACGAGAAAAACTGAAAATAAATACAATTTAGTAAAATTTACTAAAATCTAAATACAAATTAGTAGAGAGACTCTCAGAGACCAATCTGTTTTCTTCTGATCAATATTTTGCGGCAATTTTTAACGTCAATTTTAGACTTTTTATGTTAATTAAAATGTTGAATTAAGTTTTTGATACATTCAATCAACATTATGGATTAAAATTTAAAAATAGTGAATTTTATATAGTGTTGTTTTGTTTTATGTTTTTTTTTTTCCGAGACTGAGCAGGAGCAAAACAAATTCGCGGCACAGCTGTTTGAGGTTTCCTATAGCAGCTATATAGCTCCACTGAACTTAAATAAAGTCAGTTCAGGTTTGCTATGGTAAAAATTTTCTATCCCAAGTAAAAATCATCACAAAAATGACAAAAGGCATTTTGTCACAGCTTATTTTCTCTGAAAAAAATGGATTTTCATACTTTTAGTTTTATAGGGGTAAAATTTTGAAAAATGACTGTTTTATCATTATCTAAAAACAAATATCAAGGAAACGTTTGATCTGAACCCCATGAAACAAGGTATTTTCTGAAAGCAAAGGATATATTCTTTCATTTAAAAGTAAAATTGGCTTGTGTCAGTGATTCAAAATTTTTTTTCAGGGGGTAAAATGTGAAAAAAAAATAGTGAAAATTTTGCATTTTTCTAGTTCTAAACAAAAATTTTCTCCATTAATGGGAAATTAACCATTTTTTTTTTTTTTTTTGAAAATCAGAAAGCCTAATTCATAATCAATCCATTTCAGGCATAAAATTGAGTTTTGAAGGCAATCAACATTGCAAGGGGGTCAAAATGCGACAAAGTCCATTGGTAATTTTCAATTATATGACTGTCAGGGGTTAAAAAAAAACTGACACCAGGCCACAGAAATCTTTAGGAAAAGGCAAAAGATTTATCTGCAATTCCTGACTACCAGAAAACCAAAAGTTTTTTTTTCCAAAAAATAGCAGCGATAAGGAAAATTAAGCCAAATAGACTTTGACATCTCTGGGTTAAAGGTCAGCCAGCCAGCAATAAACGTTTAGAACAAGTTGTTGTCAGCTTGTAATAAAACCCACCACTCCCAGATAAGAGCAAAGAGTGAAAAAAAAAAAAGGGGTCAACATTAGTAGGGCTTGATATAACCTATGTTTAAAAAAATGTCTTGATGTGTTTTGTTTTTAACACTCAGTGACCTGGGTGATGACAACAACACTTAGCAGACGACATTCTTTTTTTCGACGCATGTCTTTCATATTTCCCATCGCTGGGCCATTTGGCCCTTCCTTTTATTCAATGATGTTCACACCAAATTAAGGAGAAAGGGATGACCTTTGAATGATATAATTTTGAAGTGAAAATAAATATTTTTTCATAAAAAAATGTGATTTTTCTCAGAAAAGTGGGCATAATTTCTTAATGGTAACCGCCGAGTGACATTTTCCACAGCCAAATCGAAGATTAATTACCAGTGAATAATTCCATATGCAAACAATAGCCATCTGGATCCTATAACATCGTCCGAAAAGGTCCAGAAATTTACTGATTGATCGAAAACTTGTTGTGCATAATAGTGTTTTTTACAGTCAGTTTCCATTATTTCATCTTGATGTTGTCATTTTCGGACAGCCAAGTCATCAAGGATTCAGGAAAACAGTTTGGCACAGGTTTGCTTTAAGAACTTTACATTCTATGAGGTGTTTAAAATGTTACTGACAAATGGAATTTTTCAATGAATATTTCGTTTACGCGCAATGTTGGATTTTCCTATTTGACAAAAACATGGGTTTTAAACAACCATGACGGACTTGGGCAAAAAAATAAAAGACCACAGAGTGACGTCAAAATCTGTGAAAATTTTCATCCTTTAAGTGAATTGAACTTAGTTTATTAATTTGCAACGTGTATAAATGTGGTGAGAAACAAGCAAATGTTGATAAGATAGTGAGGCTCACCACAAAGCACTTCCCAAGGACTACTATAAAGACAGACATATCAACTCGTGTGATCGAGTGCCAGTTACCATAGGCGATACTGAGCATGGAATATGCTGAAGTGTTAAATAAATCATGTTTCAATCTCTATTGACTGGATAAATCAACCCTTTTTCAAAATAAAGCAGCACATTCTTTTAAAAAAAGGATGGAGTAATGGATAGCGGCTCAGATTGAGGAATCTGAGAGCCGAGTTTGAATTCAAGTTGAATCCTTTACATTCACTAATGTGCTAATTCCCTTGGGAAAGGTATGAATCCTCCTCTTCTTTCCCCCTCCCCCAGTTATGGGTAAATAGCAGGATAAATTCGGTTATATACCTTTGGATGGCAACTGGTCTACTGCAGAAAGAAATGGCAGTCATGTAATGAAAGATAATATATGCCTAAGTGTGTATCACGCATGGCACATAACTGAATGAATCTGCCAACATCTCCCTTGAGAATCAGGCTTGGGCCTCTCCATGGTCAGGGGTTTCATGGGTAGTACACACTGTTCCTGGCATTTAGTGTCAGAATTGTCTCTTGTACATAACATTCATTTTTACTTAAAGAACAAAATTTTACATAGATTAATCATTAAAATCAATTTAAAAAGATTAATAATTATGAGCCGCAAATATTTGTCCATGTGCTTCCAAAAAAATCTCAAACAGAATAATTATAACATTTTAGCATCTTTTTTGCACTGAAAAACACATTGAATTTCTTGCAAAAAATCAAATAATCAAATTTCATAATCAAATAAATAATTCTTTTTAAAAAGTCTTAATAAGAACATCATTTACATCTGTTACCCCCGACTTATTTAATTTTATGAAATTTCAAGAAATTAATTTTTGTACTGTTTAAATGTTAAATTACTGAAAAATCAGTTCTGAATTGTAAAATAAAAAATGCAATAAAACTAAGACGTTATTTAATTAGAAAAATTTTTAATTGCCTTTATCATATGAATAAAATAAATATATATTATGAACACTATTGTCTTAAAAAAAAATTTGTGGGATGAATAATGAATTTTTACAAGAATTGTTTTTTACAATTTTAATTATAATAACTTATAGTTTTAAATCTTTTAAATTTCTGCATTGATTTCTACCAGTTAGGTGATATTATTAAGTTAAAACTATATTTACCTTGAAGAATTAACTAGAATGACAGTAAAACTTGGGTATTAACATGAAAGTACTCTTTCATAACATTAATAACCTCCAGGAAAGTGACTTGTAATGCCTTCTTGGGCTCATGTTCTCAGCTGACATGAAATGGAAAGACTATATTGAATCCATTGCTAGGTCAGCTGCTAAGAAAGTCAGTTCACTGTGTCGGCCGAGACAATTTTTCTCTCCAAAATCCATCTTATATATCTATGTCTACTATATGTCCATGCTTAGAATATTGCTACCACATATAATTCTGCTATTTACTCCTTGATAAGCTACAAAGAAGAATCAGCAATATTATTGGTTCTGATCTGGCTGCTTGGCTTCAGTCATTTTCCCACCGCCATAAAGTTGCCTATGTCATTTCTATAAATACTTTCATGCTAATCATTCAGATGAGCTCTTCGCTATGGTTGTTTTATTCCCCCCCCCCCCCGATACTGAATTGTACATATGGGGACTAGTCAGGATCTTCATAGAGACAATGAGGTATTATGGTGGATGTAGTCGGAAGGTAAGTAAGAATGTGTTGTTTTGGTGTTAGGGATATTGTTTGTATATTTGGGTCAGTGTTTGTGGCTAGCTAAGTTTAATATTAAGATGGAAGTTTGTCCTTTTCCCCAATCCCTATTTTTGGCCTTGTGTCACATTTTCTGTATAAATATCGCGTTTGCTATGGTACCTAGAGTTGTGGAATTTAAACCCAGTACTAGACTGGCATCGAGATCATATCAATTTACAGTTGAGTTGACGAGATGCAACCGTAAATTCTATGTTAACAGTTTCTTCTCTCACACTTCTTGTTTGTAGGACTGCATTACGGCTGCATGCTTTCCAGCCAACTTTAGTTTGCAAAAATTTAAATGCAATGTCAATTGCTATCTACTGTCCTCCTGATTACTCTCTTCTCATCATTATTGTTTCTAATTCTTCTACATCCTGTAACTCCTCATCTTTTAGTGGCATTACTGCTTTTCATGGGATGATACTAATTTAAAAAGAAAATTCATATAATTTTAATAATCAAATTGTATTCCGAAATATGACTTCAACCAAATTACAATATAAAACACACACCTCTAGTAAATGTGTTTACACAAACATGTATATGCATAAAAGCTGAGTATCATCTACCATGTATTACTTCAAAGTTACCAAGAAAATTAAATTTCAGCATTCATTGACCCATGAGAGTTGATATACTATTAAACAATCAATCCCCAAAGTGTAAATTACTTATAACTCAACCTAATGTTTTACTGCATCCTGTGTATGACAATAAACTACATTTGTATCCTTGGTATGATGATAAACTTCATCTGGCAGCAAAGCCTCTGAGATTTTGAGAAGTATGGAACCACCTCTTAATTACTGGTGTTCCCAGGTCCACCATGACCCAGGGTGGTAGCACCTGTTAGAGTTCCAGCTATGGGCAAATAGTTAAACTCCAAACTGGGATCAAAACACTATGAAAATGTAAAAATAGATTTTAATACCAGCAAAACATTTTTGAAAAAAAACATTATCAGCAATAAAAATTTTGTCAGCATTAAACAACCCATTGAGACTGATATGCCGTAAAACAAACCAAACCTAATGTTTTACTAAGTTATTATGATTTTAATTTTCTGCTGTATTCAAATTCTTGAATGACCTAATTTTCAACATATTTTCTATCACTTATAGGTTATGATGTTGCAGAACATATCCAGAACATCCCCTGTTTCTTTAACACAAATATGAGATCAGTAAAAAATTATAGACTGTAGTTTTGGTGTTTAGAAGTCAAAAGAAATGAATAAGCAAAAAGAATCAAAAATGTACCCCTGCGACATTTGTGGACTGAAGATTTCAAGAAAATCAAATTTAAAAATACACATGCTTCTGCACACTGGAGTGAAACCATATTCATGTGAAGTTTGTGGATCTGCATTTTCAAGCAGTTCCAATCTGAAAGAACACGTTCGAACACACACAGGTGAAAAACCATATTCTTGTGATGTTTGTGGAACTGCATTTTCGGCAAAGGCAAACTTAAAACAACATATCCGGATACATACTGGAGAAAAACCACATTGTTGCCACATTTGTGGAGCAGCATTTTCAGAGAGCTCTGTTTTAACAGGGCATATGCGAACACACACAGGGGAGAAGCCATACAGCTGTGATTTATGTGGATTTGCATTTTCATCAAAGTCAAATTTAAATCGGCACATGCACACACACACTGGAAAGAAACCATATCTTTGTGATATTTGTGGATCTGTGTTTTCAAGGAATGCACATTTAAAGGATCACAAAAAAACACATGCACAAACTTGATGTTTATAAGAATCTTGATATTAATGCCGTACAATTTTTTTTTTTTTTTAAATGTGCAAATTTTCACTATTAAAAAGTCAAACACTTGTAATGTTTGAAAAACTGCATTTTTTGTTTAATTTCATTTTGCAGGATATTTACAAATGCATACAAAATATAATCTTGAAACTAATTATTTTTTTTGTTGAATTCCATTATTAAGCAATGTACAATGGATAATTGCCTTTTCTTTTTTTTCATGAATTTTACACTTAAAATTATACAATGGAAACCATACAGTTTTACAATTAAAATTATGCAATGTAAACTATAGATTTACAATTAAAATTATACAATTGGATCCATACAATTTTACACTTAAAATTATACAATTGGATCCATACAGTTTTACAATTAAAATTATGCAATGTAAACTATAGATTTACACTTAAAATTATACAATTGGATCCATACAATTTTACACTTAAAATTATACAATGGAAACCATACAGTTTTACAATTAAAATTATGCAATGTAAACTATAGATTTACACTTAAAATTATACAATTGGATCCATACAATTTTACACTTAAAATTATACAATGGAAACCATACAGTTTTACAATTAAAATTATGCAATGTAAACTATAGATTTACACTTAAAATGATACAATTGAAAACTAGTTTATTGGTCAGTACTTTTAATAAGGGTAATTGAAACACCCTTCTTGGAAACTGTTTAAAACACTCTTTGTCATAACCCCTTGGAAGGGGTGTTTTGTAATATGTGGATTGTTTTTCTAATCAACTGAAAGATATAAAAATAATTCTCAATAGTAAAAGTCGTCAACTGTCTTGTGTAATGATTTAAATTTGCTGATGGGAACACATGAAAAGGAAACTATTCTTCTTGTTTGTTAGCAGCATTTTCTTGTGTAGTCCTTTCACAAATAAAGATCCCTCAGAGCACATTGCTGAAAAATGTTGAGTTTTTTGAGCTTTCTTATTTCTTACACAAAATGAATTTGTTGATAATGATTAAAGGTATTTTTGTTGTCTTTTATGTATAAACTGAAGTGCCAAAAAAAAGAAGAAGAGACAGCTCCCTAATAACATATAACTATTCTCTTCGATTGAATAAGAGTGATTACACAATATGACAGGAAGTCTGAGGTGCTGTTGTTGTTAAGTAGATATTGAAGCAAGTCCTAGAGCTGTACATAACTGTAATGAGATGTTTAGGAAGAGAGGAGAAATGTTTTAGTTTCTCCAATCTCCAGAGCCCACATTAAGCATAAGTATATCCATGATATATTAACGCCTTAACTTGACAGAAAGAACTAGAATAACCTAAAGAAATTAATTCCAAAAATTAGTTGTACCTAAAAACATTTTACCTACAGGCACTCGAATATACAAATATATTTATATTTATCACAATTTGTCCCACACAAATTATCTCTGTCTATAAAAGGCAGTATGTGTGCGTGTGTGTGTGATGCATGCACGGCTGCAATTTTCAACAGATTTGCACCAAAATTTACATGCACATGCTCCAAGTTAGCAGGAAGGCCAAGACTGACTTTGCATTTCCCAACTCCCATCGATAGTGGAAATAATCGAGTTTTTCATGCTTCTATGGAAGTTTTCATGTAGTTTGCAGCCATTTTGTACTGGCCAGAGTGAGAGCTGATAGCTGGCTGCCATGAATAGGCAGGAAGATTTTATTGGTCAGCATGAGAGCTAACAGCTGACTGACACGAATGTTAACTAGCATGCAAAAAAAATCAATTGCTGCATTCATGAAAAAATTTAAATCTGCATGGCATTTTACTCCAATTGGCTCATTCGCTTGCTTAAACTCAACATTAATTCTGATTCTGCAGAACTGGTTTGGGTGTGAAAAAGTATTTGTCGTTAACATTCTTTTGTCATTCGGTTTTTCCAGTTACGAGTCCTTTTTTAAAGCTGATCATTTTGTGTTCATTTTGTTTAGTTCTTTTTTTGTAACAGATTTAATGTTTAGTATAGAGCTTAGAAAAAATTTGCAGTGTGAGATAGGCAAGAAGTAAGGCATGTAGCAACATCAGCACGGCAAAGGGCACTCCTTTAAGGCAAAGAAGGGCAAAAATATTTTAAGTCAAGTGATAGCGATTGCTGTATGAGTCGTACGATTTTTGAATCAAGCACGGGCAACGCCAGGCCATGCTGCTAGTAGCATATATGATTGGTTGGTTGTTTTGGTTTAGCAGTATATCAACCTCTATAGGTTATTTAATGCTGAAATCTAAATATTTTGAACACAATAGTATGCCTTCATCTATAGATAAAATGTATTGTTGATAATTTTAATATAAATAAGCATTGTTGATTGATGGATTTTGTTTAGTGGTATATCAACCTCTGTGGGTTATTTAATGCCAAAATCTAAATATTTGTATGTCATTTTATACTTTCAGAATAAAGGTATGTTTTTAGATATATAGTTTGTAGATCATAAGATGTATTGTTGATAATTTTACTATAAAAATGTATTTTTATATTTTTAGTGTTGCATTGATTGTCATTTTACTCTAAAAATGTAGTTGATTTTTGTGTGGGTTTCCTTATTTGCTCATAGCTGAGACCCTAACAGGTGCTTCCATCTCAGGTCAGGATGAACCTGGGAACAACGGCAGTTAAGAAGTGGTTCCACACTCCCGAAAACCTCCAATCTCCCAATCAGAGGTCTTGCTGCCGGATGTAGTTTATCATCTTATCCAGGACGAAGCAAAAAGTCAAGCCGTATGTGACAGGATGAATCTAAAGGTCTGGCAAACTTGGATCTTCGTGTAATAGTAATAAACTATTTAGTAAACTGTTGAAAAAATTGTCAATCAATTCAAACTTTATAAAATGGTAAATAATGATTTCCTTGTAGTTGGTTCGCATATTTTAATAATTTAAAGGTTTATAAATTTATGAATAAAAAACTTTCATATTTATTCCTTTATAAATTGGTAAATGATAAATATTGCATCATTTTTTATACGATTGTATTAGTTTTTAGGATGTTGTAAATATGAAATTATTCTTGTAAATAAACAATCTAATAAATAAATTGTGATCAATATTTTTATTGTAAATCCCCAAGAACAAAAAAAAAAATGTATAAATTCATTTTCATATGTTTAAATTTTATTACAATTCTAATCATCACTTTTAAAAGAATAAACATTGCTGAGGAGTGAAGGTAGTTAAAATAATAGCAGTGTCAATAGAAAAATCATCCTTCTGATACATCCATATTTTTTGTGGGTATGAAGGTCCAACTTGCCAAAGGTCTTATTTGTAATGGCCTAAATGAGAGATGGCCTGCCCAAGTGATATCTTTCATGTTCCTTATTTAGGGTATATGCCTTTCATTAATTCTAACTGCTATTGGCTACCATGTATGACTCTTTCAAGGTCTAAGAAAGAACTTCCTACCATCTTTTATGTAGATTTTCTTATTAGTTGAGTATCTGCCAACAAAGATGGAGAAAAAAAGTCAGCAGCACTGGACTCAAACACTGGATCACGACGATCAGAACACAAACAAGACTTCTACACACGTATGGGACAAATGCAGCTGAAACACTGGAAAAAAAAGGATGAAAGAATTTCAAATGATGCTGGGTAATATCCTGCGATCATGTTAAATGGTCAACATGGCAAACTGCCTCTTCACAAGATGTGCCTGCTTTTATGGAGTCTAAAACTTTAGCAGTTGGCTAGCAAAGGAATCATTTGCATCGCTAACACTGCTCAGCTCACCATCCTGATTATCATGGAGAAGCTGGTTAGATGTTCCAGGGATCATACCAGCTCTGTTCTTCCAGGGCAGTAATGTGTTGTCTTTCAGTGGAAACAGCACACTAAACGTTGTCTCTTTGACTGATCGGGGGCAGGTACCGTTATCAGTAGCGGTTGGCTGCTCATCTGCATTTCGTTTCCATTACATTTTTGTCTCTACCAAGAGCTAATAAGCAACTTTTGTCAACAATTGACTGTTACATGGCCATCAAAGTCATTTAGTCTGCTAGTATACCTGTCCTTCGACAAGGGGACAATAATAATCTTCTGCATCCCTTCAACCAAATTGTTTGTTTGGTATGGTTGCAAGGAATTTATTGAAGTCTACAACATATCCTATATATGCTCAATGGGGAAACCTGGGTCAACAGAGCTGAGTTTCCCAAACTTTTTCAGGAAGCTGGGTTCAGAAATTTGCGGGGGGGCATCAGATACTAATACTTTTATATAGTTATGATAAATATTTTCATCTACTTTTGTAAATAACCAGGTAGAGTTGTGAGTTCAATACCTGGTTAAGGCAGTGGAGAACTTGGAGAGGTGAATTAACAGGAGATAACTGATAACTGACATCTATTAGACATGGCACATGGAACTAGAACAGTCTACCCCAGTGAGCGAAATAAAGGGTTCAGTTTGACATTCCAACTACCTGAAGAAGTCCAGAGTGTACAATGGCTGAAACATTGTGATAAATATGGCAACAAAGATGAAGACAATAGTTCGAATAATGTAAATCGTGTAAAATATAATACATATTGATATATATTATGTGATTTTTTTTTCAGTTTTCATACTTCTCACAATAATACGTGGAACAGAATTATGAACAATGTTAACATGAAATTTATTTCATACATGATCGGAATTTTTGAAACATTCAGTAAGAATAATGCTTCTGTTTCATATTGTCACATAACTTTTAATGTTTGGCTTTATACTTGAGAGCTTCATTCTCAAGTACAGCAGAATTAAGTTGACTTCGGTATTTAGACTTTATGGTAGTGTAGTAATAGGGAAATCCACTTTCACATGAGTAGGTTGGTGTTGTGTTTTTAACTGAAATGTATACACACAAAAGTTACACAAATTAACAGCCAGAACTTTCTCCAATATGGTGAGAAAATTAACTTTCAAACTTATGTGGCCTCATAGTACACAGATATCACAATCAGTAACTACTTTTCAATTCAGCAGTAGCATGATACAATTATGATTCACTGATACATGATACAGAAAAGTATTACAAGATACATCAAATCATTTGTTATATACTGTACCTATGAACACTAACAGGTACATTCCAATCATAAATACGTTGGACACTATTGCAAGTGGGGGTAATATGCTGTCTAAGTAGTCCACTACTAGCAGTGGTTTACCTACTTCACGCTGGTGAGTATTGTATTTTGTTGATACTATAAAGATTACCATTTCATTTCCAACCTCCGTTTTGGTTATTCCTCATTAAGTAACCCTTCCTAGGTTACAACAACATTATCGAACAATTTTACTTTTGTAAAACTGTTCAGGTGAACGCCATGAAAAATACAAATCACAAAGAAATGAATTTGTATTTTATCAGACGCCAAAAAATATTATTGAAAAAAACACATTTTAATACACTTACAAAGAGATTGACAGGTTTGATATACTTTCAAACATTTCGATTTTCTTGACTGGCCTGATGGAAGGAATGTCTAATCCAAACATGAAAATTGATTGGTTTTCTACAGCTTGTCAAACTTTTTCAGGTTATATAAAGCCAGGAAATATTTTTAGAGTGTAAGAATTTTTTTTTTTTTTTTTTTGCGATAATAATGGTTTAGTGATACAGATCTTACCAATTAACACAGTGCTGGGTGGGAGGAGAACTGATCGATTCATACTTTATCAGAATTTGATAAACAAGAAATTATAATTGTGACATAGAGAGAAAGGGGGTGGGTTTAGTAATCAACAGTGCTAAAGAATTAAGATGAAGGTGCTAAATTACTTGGGTAGAAGGGATTCCGGAGTAATTCCAGAAATAAGTTTTTTTTTTCTTGTTTTTTTCTCTTAATAATTGTTTCTGGGGTTGAGTTATTAATTAGTTAATTACATGTAATAATTCCAAAGTGATTAAGAGACGGATTCGTTAAAGTAAACTTTGTGATAAATGGCGAATTGGACTTTTGGGTAGTCTGAATGGCGGAATTCAACCAGATGGGATAAGTGGTTTTGGCAAAACTTAAGTAGACGTTGTTTGCGAAAGACCCAGCAGGAAGGTCCGAATCTGATTTTAGTACCTCTTAACTGGGTTGAGATGTAATCCGAAAAAATGTTCCAAAACAATAACACATTTCTCATAGCATTTTTTCGGATTACATCTCTATTTTCGTTGTCCTCTTATTACCGAGAAGTAAAAACAGGAACAAAATCTACTTCCATACCTGATGATGCCTGTAGGAACAGACGAAAGTTTGTAAAAAATTAAAAAGGCCTTATGCAACTGGAATTTATAAACAGGGATCATATCATTCATATACAGGTTCGGGGTTGGTGTATCTTATTTATTGTTTGCGATAATGTATTCTCGCCATTTAAATCATTAACCTCTATATTTGTTTTTTGTATGAATGATTCATGAATATATATATATATATATATATATATATATATATATATATACACACACGCAGGGTGTATCAAAATACTTTTACAAACTTTGGGGAGCAGGTTCCTCACACAGAAACAAGGGCAAAAGTCCACATAAACATATGTCCACAAATTCTTCGTTTTTGAGTCATTAAGTTTACGTTAGACACTTTTTAAATGTACAACCCAAGATACAATCCAAAAATACTTTTACAAACTTTGGGATGGGCTCTTGACACCAAAACAAGGTAAAATGCCCTTATAAACATATGTCCAAAAGTCCATCATTGTACCTCAACACAGTAACTTATAAGAAATGTTCAAAATGTCCTCGCTTCTACACATGCATGGACCTGGTGGACCGTTTCAAATATTCACACACAAATGGTTTTGCAGGCCCCCTATGACATGTTGATGAAGCAGCTCTGCATTATTAATGTATGCTGCATAAACCAATTGTTTTGGGCGGCCCTGCATAAAAATTCAAAGGATTGAGGTCTGGGGAACATGCAGGACATAAAACTGGTTCCTCCCCTACCTATCCATCTTTCATGGTAGATGTCAGCCAGTGCATTGCAAACAATATGACTAAAATGTGCTGTATCCCCTTTCATGCATGAACCATATGTGTCTTCATATTAGCAGGGGTACATCCTCTAACAGGTCTGGAAGTGTGTTTCAAATAAAGTCCCTGTAGACAGCTCCTGTCAGACATGTTGGGAGAACACATAAACCAATCAGACAGTTACTTACAATTCCAGCTCACATGTTGATTATAAACTGATATTGGTGTCTAGCCAGTATGGTACCATGGGAATTCTGATCCATCCACAAATTTTGGTTGTGTGAAGTTGTTATTCCATCTCTTCTAAATGTTGCTTCATCCGTAAACAAGACTGAAGAAACAAACAGTGAATTGGCAGTAAAGTATCAGCAAAAGTTCTGCGGTGAGTGAATAGTAGGTGAAAGATCCTGCACATATTGCTAATGATATGGATACAGGAGCTTCTCTTGCAGTACCCTCCATGCAACTATACAACATGCGAGGGCTATTTGATGTGTGCTGATACCAGGATTGTCTCAGACAGCCTGTAGAATGTGTTCTTCATGGTCAGATGTACAAGGGTCTCTCGGTCTTCCTCAATCCATAGTTTGTGGTGCCACAGATCCTGTCTCAGCAACGTAACGATAAGCAGCAGCAAAGGTTGGATGACTCAGCTGCCTTCAGTCTGGAAACACAGTCTGATACAGCCTTGTGTCCATTATCATTCATGTGGCTGTATGTAAAAATCACATCTGCATACTCATGATATAAATATTCTGTCATTGTTAAACAGAACACTTCTTAGTTAACTCACTACTATACATGTTAAACGTTGAAGACAGACTCGCTACAAATGTACATGAATGATAAATGTAACCTAGTCTACAAAGCAACACAGTGCTATCTACCATAAATTATCTTTAAAGTTAATAACTCAAAAACAAAGGATTTGTGGACATATGTTTATATGGATTTTTGTTCTTGTTTTGGTGTGAGGAATCCGGCCCCAAAGTTTGTAAAATTATTTTTGATAAACCCTATATATATATATATATATATATATATATATATATATATATATATATATATATATGTGTGTGTGTGTATTTATATATATTTTATATATAGATATATACACACATACTCTCACAAACACATAAATTTTATTTTACTTCATATACAGGTGACCCACCCCCAGAGCTATGCCGCCCGGAACTTCGTTCCTGGTAGGGCCACCCAAGGCAGACAGGTCTGACACACACGCCGGCTAACAAGGGCTCTGGTGAAAATCCAAGGAGCGTCTGTATCGGTAACCGGCGGCTTCTGGTTGTTCCTGTCTCTGCGTCTGTGGGAACCCCTGCGGCAAGCAAGAACGTTATCCGAGTAGGCCTGGGTACCCTACTTCTGTAATTTATCCCAAGAATCTTCTTCTCATAACAGGAAGAAGCCGGCTCAATCCGCCCAGGGTGAATGCCGCATCAGTACAGTACAGTACAGACCCACCCCCACCAAAATTGACATAAATTTGTAGTCTAATAATATAGCAAATTCTCACTCAAATGATCTCAAATTTTAACAAAATGGGTAAAAACCTAAGTTGACTGTGCAGACTTATCTCAATGATAATCCAACAGGAAGATGGATCAGGTGTGCCAACGATAATGACAATGCACTGTTGAAATGGCCACCATGTTCACCTGACTTGACACCTTTTGATTTTTTCTATCGGTCTATGTGAAAGGACACATCTATATCCCTGATCTTCCTACAGGTGTAGAACTTAATCAGAGATGTTACACAAGACATGCTACAGCATGTTTGGCAAGAGCTGGACTACTACCTTGATGTGTGTTGTGTGACATATTGAACATTTGTGAAATTAATTATAAAATCTACATCCTTTGACTATTTTGTTTTAATGTTGATAAATAAATCTTTTATTAGCATGAATTCAATTTAATTTTGTTTGCCTGGGACATGCAGTTACTCAGATATTCACATTTTATATTATGCTAATTTTGTGGGGGGGGGACACCCTGCATATTTGTCTTATTATTGTGATATTAGTAGAAGTGTACACTTCTACTCTCATCACAGCATTAAAATCCAGAGTAATCACAGACTTTTACTTCGGAGCTCTTAAAATTTCTACCCGCCATTTCCAGCCTGAGAAAGAGAAATATATTGAAAATACTTTCAAGCTCCTTTAATACCCGAATTATCTATTTATTTGATGCCAATCACAAAATTCATATTTATTCTTTTCTAAACACACATCTAGATATATAAAATTCAATTTGTTATTTTATATTTTCGTTATCACTACATCCACTCATATAAAAAAGTTACAAAGAAGATCACTACAAATAATATAGTATATTTATTTTTAATTTTGTATACACAGATCCAAACAACTGAAACATCACAAACTTGGTCTTTGATAAGCATCCTGAACATTTTATATTTTGCTAACAATGTTCTTAATTTATAAAGGATTTTCATGATATGAAATTATAAAAAAAAAAAAACATTTAAAAAATTGTTTATTCTGTAAAATGAGTCAGTTTGTGCAATTCTAAAACTGAACAATTTAAACATGTATATCCATAAATGTTGCAATAATATGGTTCCTCTTTGGTGTGTATTTGAATATGCCTTTTCAAATGCGAGTTACTTGAAAATACTGTCTCACAAATATCACAGTAGGGTTTCTCTCCTATATGTTTTCACATATGCATTTCTAAATTCAAACTCTTTGAACATTCAAAATTACAAATCTCACAAGAATATAGTTTTTCTCCAGTGTGTATCCGTTTGTGTGTTTTTAAAGTGAATTTGAGAGAGTATGAACATCTACATAAATCACATGAACATGGTTTGTCCTAAGTGTATCTTCACATATTTCTAGATTTGAATTTAGTGAAAATGTCACAAACTTTACAAGAAAATGTTGTCTCTCCTCTGTGTGTTCCCATGCATCTCTTTAAATTTAAACTCTGTGAAAATGCTGATCCATATATTTCACAAGAATATGGTTTCTCCCCAGTGTGTGTTCACATACATAATTGTAAAGTTGAGTCCCATGAGCATGCATGTCCACAAATATCACAAGAAATGGCTTCTCTCTCGTATTCATTTGCATGTGCAATTTTTAAATTGAACCCCATGAACATGTATATCCACAAATATATAAAGAAAATGGTTTTACCCCAGTGTGTTTTTCCATGTAGATTTTTAAAAATGAACTCCGAGAAAATTCACATCCACATATACTACAAGAATATGGCTTTTATCCAGTGTGTGTTCACATGAATAGTTTTAAACTTGAACACTGTGAGCAGGCATGTCCACAAATATTACAAGAATATGCTTTCTCTCACCTGTGTGTTTGAATGTGTGCTTTTAAATGTGATTTTTGGCAACATGCATATTCACAAATGTCACAACAATATGCAGCCTTTTCTGTACTGTATTTTTCCATTGTGTTATTTTGTCATCAAATGTAAAATTCAAATTTAATCTTTCACAGGAATACAATTTTATTCTTTTTGCATTTGTAACTTTACAAGTATAAAGATTTTAAATTGTTCAATTTCCAAAACACATTTCACCTTGATAGTAATCCTTGAAAATCTGAACAAATTTTAAATAAAAGTCACAGTGGGTATTAATAAGATCTCAAGTGATATTTCTTTTATCCATTGAAGTAAATTTGTTTTTTCATTTGCACAGGATAATCTGTGAATAAGAAAATATTTTTAAAATTCATGCTAATTCATCATGTAAATGAATTCAATTAATCTTTCTCTTCATATTAAAGCTCAGATTATATTTTAGTAACTATGATAATTCATTACATCTTTAAGTAATGACAAACTTTGGTCAAAAAGCAAAGGCCAGTTTTTTATGTTAGATTTTAAAATAGAAGCACACAAAGTATACCTAAATAAACACAAAGTTCTAGATTTATGACTTGGTACTGAACTAAGTTTCCTTTCTTCTTAATTGTGGTATTTATTCCACATTTCAATGAGAGCATACATATGCACACTTTGTAGAAGCTTCTTGGCAATTTTCTTGGCCGTGTGTGTGAGTTGCCTTTTTTTCATCTTATTGTTGGACATGGCTCAAGACTGACATCATCTCATTATGCTAGGATGACTTGCATGGCCAGTGCATACTACTCCATACACCATGACTGGGAGGGGGGATGCTGCAAAAGCGATACATTGCACAAAATCAATTCATAACCGTTACAACATAGTAAAAGGAATTTGTTATTGGTCAATACTAAGTAAACAATGACATCAATTTAATTTAAAATGTAACTAATATATTCTCACCATAACTGAACGTCAATCATTTGTCAAATGAACTAAGTATTGATGGTAATTAGTACATAGAAATTTTATTTTTTTAAACATTTAGTATTTTTGTTGTTAATGTATGTCTTAAAACTATGAGTGCAAAATGTTTTAACTAAGAAGTGGAAACATTTGTAGTTAACATTTAGTTCACTGTTCAAATCACATTTAACAGGGCTCAAAAAAATGTCTTCAGACAAAAGAAATTTTCCTTTATGGGTTGGTACAGACTGGAGGGAGGCAAATATATTTTTTGTAGTTTTAAATAATAAACACAGCATTAATCATTTGATGTTATTCCTACAAATACTTTTTACTAGTTCTTTCCTTCTTTTACTTGCTCTTTCCTTTTTTCATGTGGTGGTACAATATGGGGGTAGCATGAAATAGACATCAATATTGCATTACGAGATTTGCTTTAAATATAATTTTTGTTTTAAATTTATTGATTCAATTGAAAAATAAATTTTGTTCTTAAAAAAATAATTGTTTGTTAATTGAACTGTGATTAAGTGTAAACACTGTTTTGAATTTATTAATTTAATTAAAAAATTGTTCTGTTAGTTTAAATGATTTGGCATGATTAAAATTGTTTTTTGTGGATGATGATGGTAAAAAAAAGAACAGAAACATTATTCTGTAGACCTGATATTTAACAAAACATTAAACTTGAGTTGTAACCTATTGGATTTCCTAAAGACACACTCAAATCCCCACCCGTCGGTCCCAGGAACTCACTACATTAAAAACCTATCAGCATCACTGGACAAAATGGATAGTTCTCTAAGTGAAAATGATCCTGAATTTTGCCAGTTTATTTAGAAATATTTTGACAAAAAAATTAACTAAATATTTAACAATACTCAGTCATATTTCAGCGTCCTCTTTACATACCAGCAATTTCAATAACTTCAACAATAACAATATTTGTTTTTTATGTCTTATCAACTTTTAGCAGGTCATTTAAAGCCAGAAAATATTTTTGGATTGTAATAACTTTGATGAGATAACGATTTACTGATACAAGCCTTACTAATTAAGATATAATTGGGGGGGGGGAGATGTGGATTCATACCTTTTCCAAGATTATTTGCACATAAGTGAATATATCAAAGCTTATATCCTCAAGTGGTCACCCATCTAGGTACTGACCAGGCTCAACATTACTTAATTTCAGTGATGATAGCAACAATGAGTGGTACCATAATCAAAGTAATAATGCCATTAATGTTATACTGATTTATTTGTGGGTAGCCACATCATAGAACCTTTTTTTCCTCAAAGATTCATAAAATTCCATCAACAGATGTGAAAGTCATTCTTATTTTAATGAAAGGTCTTTTTTATAAAATTTCTTCAAATCTGTACCATATAATTATTATAAGAGAAATCCATTGTGGAATGCTAAAAGTTAATCCCAACAGCTGAAATCTCTAATGTACAAACACTGTACATAAATATTTATACTCATAGTACAAGCCTTTCATATTTTGACCTTAAATTATAAACAACAAATATAAAAAAATTATGCTTATTCTGAAAAATGATTTAACTTGTGTGATTTTAAATCTGAACTATTCAAACATGCATAACAACAAACACTGCAATAATATAGTTTCTCTCTTGTGTGGATTTGAATATGTCTTTTTAAATGAGATTTACTTGAAAACGCTGATCCACAAATATCACAAGGATAGGGTTTCTCTCCTGTATGTTTTCGCATATGCATTTTTAAATTTGAACTTGTTGAACATGCAAAATTACAAATGTCACAAGAATATGGTTTTTCTCCAGTGTGTATCCGTTTGTGTGTTTTCAAAGCTGATTTCAATGCATATGAATTGCCGCAGACATCACACGAATATGGTTTTTCGCCAGTGTGTACGCGCATGTGTATTTTTAGATTTGAATTTAGCGCAAATGGAGTTTCACATATTTTACAAAAACAGGTTTTCTCTCCTGTGTGTGTTCTCACATGTCTTTTTAAGTTTGAGCTCTGGGAAAATGCTGATCCACATACTTCGCAAGAATATGGTTTCTCTCCCGTGTGTGTTCGGAAGTGTGCTTTTAAATGCGAATTATGCGAGCATGCAAATCCACAAATATCACAAATAAAAGCTGCATTTTCCATTCCATTAGTTTCGTCATCAAATTCGCAACCTTCACAAGAATATTTTGTTCTTTTTGTATTTCTGATCTCACAATTGTAAAGATTTCGGAAAGTCCATTCATTCAGAATTTTCCAAAACAATTTTCATGTTGAAAATAATCCTTGAAAATCTGACCAGATTAACGACTTATTGCCCTTTCACATGTTATTTGCTTGATCCTTTGAAGTAAATTTGTTTTCTTTTTTTGTCTCACACACAAGGGATAATCTGTGAATAAAAAGAAGATATTTTAAAAATTTATGCTCATCCATCCCTTAAATATAAATTAGTCTATAACGACTTAATAAAATTCATTTTCAGTAACTTTCTGATGATTATTCCACAGCTTTAAATAAATACATTTAGAACAAAAAGAATAATATTCTTGTTAAAATAATTATGACAGGTTTCTCTCATAATCACAATATTAGTCAGGGGTTTTCAGCGGATTTCACAGTGAAATGCATAACTGAGCAATGTTTATTTTACAATGAAAGCAAAAATTTGTTCCATTGTCATTATTTCCATTTGCCAAATGTCCAGTGCCAGTGCAATGAACTCATGGGAGCCCCTCTGAAACTATGGTACATGGTCCTCCACTCTACCACATTTCAATTTCCATAAGGTAGCATTCATATAAAATACAAATTTTATTCTGACCTAATTATGTACAATAATGGATTATATGCAATATATGTGAACAATTCAATGAGAAAAATTGAACATAAATACAATGTAAATACAAATTAGGAACATGTCATAATAGATCATTCCATCATAAATGAATCAACAATGTTTTGCGGCAATTTTTAACATCAACTTGAGATTTTTCTTGTTAAAACATTAAATAATTTTAATATATTCAACATTATGGATAAAAAATAGTGGATTTTATATAGTGTTTTTTTGAGATTTAGCATGAGCAAAGCAAAGAAAATTTTTTTTGATTACAAAGTCCTAGAATATAAATTGTAAAAAGTGTTAAAAAAAATGGGGGGGCATATTTTATTTTATTTTTAAAATTTCCAGACTAAAGTATTTTATGGACTTTTCCTTTAAGTTCCAATTTTCCATTTTTTTACAGTGTTTATTTTTCAAAGACTTATCTTTAAAAAGTGTAAACTTCAAAATGATATGCCTCAATACACAATGAAAATTCATCAAATTAAAAAAGGAAATTGTATTTGCATGAAATCAAAATTCTCTAAAATTTTGAGGAGACACTAATTATACATACATATATATATATATATATATATATATATATATATATATATAGGTAACTATACTTGTCTCGAAAAACCTTCAAATTTTTGATTTGCCAATAATCAAATCAATCTGGAAGGAAAAAAGGTTTTAAAAAAAAGAAAGAGCCAGGAACATGAAAGTCTGTCGAAAAAATCGCACAGATACAGGTTCAAAGCCCAAAGAAAAAACCCCGACATGAGTAAACAACTAACTAAAAAGAGCTCAATACAACCGTAGAGCAGATTGTTGCCTATAAATATGCCGTTTCTCTTTTGCCTCTGATGATCCGCTTAGGTGAAACCTGGGTAGGTTTGTCTGGCTCACTAGGTTTGACTATATATATATATATGTGTGTGTGTGTGTGTGCGTGTGTGTGAATATACATAATGTACCATGTCAATAGCATGACTCGGAGTCTCATGCAAATATGCAATCTTCAGGTGCAAAATACCCACTGACAATTAGAGCATTATGAAATTTGCATTCTTGATTTAAAATTGTGTGTTAAGATTTTGTTTACTATTTACATTATTCAGACTATTGTCCTCATTTTTGTCACCATATTTATCACAACATTTCGGCCATTGTACACTCTGGCCTTCTTCAAGTGATTGGAATGTCGAACTGAACCCTTTATCTCACTCACTGGAGTAGACTATTCTAATTCCACGTGCCATGTCTAATGGATGTCAGTTATCAGCTATCTCCTGTTAATTACCCTCTCCAAGTCTTCCAACCCCTTTAACCAGGTATTGAACTCACACTTTTGTCATTGTATTTAACTAACGCCTTTATCCACTGTGCCATGTGTTTATTTTATTATTGTTGCCTGTAATATTATAATTAATTATATCATTCAAATTCTTAAGAAAGATGAAAAATTAAAAAAATTGAATTTATGTAAACACACTATGTAACAAGGGGGATACAATCATCTTTATAATGTATATTTAAAGTAATGTCTTATGGAATAAACTCAGCTCCCATGATGTTAACATAATTATAGGTTAAGACTATATATTTAATGCATTTGGAATTTAGCCTTATACTTACTAAGGTGAAATTACATATACATGCATCATAGATTAATCAAGTACAATCTATAATATGGAATTATATATGTGTATAGATACATAAAAAGTGCTATTAACAATGAGTTCTATGAATATTAATAGGTCTTACATATTATATTAGGATTTGTAAAATCTATTTTAATTGAGCAGGTGTTTGTTTTATGTATACATGAGGCCATCATTTCAGTTCTCCAGTTCAGCAATTTAGGGTTAAGTGTTTTAATATAATAAGCTTCTCTAACAAACATGTTACATCTTTTTCCCTTTACATAGTATGGTTTAGCTTTTGTGATTATCTACTGGCTAATGAAAAGGTTGTTTTTTAATCATCAAAAATACTTTGAAAGTGTTGTGCACCTTATTCAGCGTCATTTGGTGATGGTAAAAATGTAATTTCCAGTTGTTCTTGGTGGAATATTTAACATCATTGTTGGAACTGATTCTAGCTCTGTAGATTATGCCTTCAGTCATGCACTAACCATTTAATGGACAGGTTACATTTTTACAGCAGTTGCATTGACTTTTAGTAGGATTATTATTTAGTATTTTCTTTGTGTTCTTGCTTAATATATTATTATGTTGCAATATATAATTATTGATGTTTTTCATACAGCTATAGCTTACCTTAATATTATTTTTGTTGAAAATCTTTTTTTAATGTTGGAGAATGACCAAAGTTCTTGTGAATGAAATTTAGAAAATTTTATCTACATTAGTTTGAACCACCAAACATTTGAATGTAAGGTGGATTAAACCATATGATGTTGTATTTGTGTTGTTTTAGCTTCTTTTATCTTTATTGTTTTTCTTTCTACATTCTCTAATTTCACTTTAGGGTTGCTATATTCTAGCACTTTTGTATATCTAGTTTTACTATCGTCAAATATTTCTTTGTTACTGGAGTTGTACTGATTTGTGTAAATTGTCAAGGATCATTTTCTGGCAGTTCAATCTTCCGTTGACATACCTGTGTGATGAATCCTTAGTGTATGATTTATACAAGATTTTACTCAGGTCTTATGTAACATCTAGGAAATTGTTCACTTTAGCGTTACTATTGGTGGTAATATTCAGTTTATGATTCTTAAAGAATTTAGTTAGGTGCTTTCTCATCCAGTCCGTTTGTCTTGTTCTCAGTTTACAAAGGAGAATTGTCCCGCCATCTCTGTATATACCGTTGTTTTTATGTCAGAGATAAATCTGAGTCTGCATAGTAACAATATCCCTACAAGTTTACATGTTTCCACAGAATCATGTGCTCCCATGGATAAGCAGAAGTCCGAGTTATTTCTTTTAGTCCACAGCTTTCCGTCATGGTATAATATCAGTTTCTGTGCCTGTCTTATTATATTTACTCCTTGGTCATAAATATGGAAGTAGTTCTTTGTTGAGTTAATAGTGGCCATCAGTAGATCTTCCATAATGGATAGGTTGAAATCACAGATATCAAACGGCAAAAATGTGCATTCCTATTTCTTTCTTAAATTAATGAACCATTCAATAGCTTCAGCTGTATTTTGCCACTGGTTGATACCTAAAGCCTTTTTAGTATACTTGCATGCTCTTTCCATAATAGTTTTGCTGATAATACCAATGTTATTTTTGAATGGACTGAACAGTTGGTATTGTGGGTTATTTTGGAAATTTCCCTTGTGGCCTTTAATCATGATGAATGCCTGTTTGTGTAATCATCTATTTTCAGCTCAGCCGCTATTGTTTTGGCATCATGGTTGATAGAAAATGACAACTGGGGAAAAAAACTATTTCATAAAATTTACTGACTTCAGTATTGATGACTTTGTGGTATAATTCTGCTTCTATGTAATAATATCGTCCTGAGTAAAATGTTAAACTACATCCATGTGGTCTCTGATCAGGAGGTTTTGAGGTCTTAATTGCTGGTGTTCCCAGGTCCACCCTGACTCGGGGTAGTAGCACCTGTTAGGGTTCCAGCTATGGGCAAATAGTTAACTATTACCAGCAATGCTTTTCTGAAAAAAGTTATTGCCAGCAATACAATTTTGAAGGAAAAATATTACCAGAAAGATTTTTGACAAAACAAAATATTACTATAAATAAAAAATTTTGTCAATATTAAATAACCCATTGAGGTTGATACGTTGTTAAATAAAATAAGCCAAACCAATCTAAACCAAAGAATACATATTCTATTCATATGAATCTATCCTAAAAATGTTGTCGGCATTAAATAACTCATTGAGGTTGATATGCCGTAAAACAAAATAAACCAAACCAATCTAAGCCAAAGAATACATATTCTATTCATATGAATCTATCCTAAAAATGCTGTCGGCATTAAATAACCCATTGAGGTTGATATGCCATAAAACAAAATAAACCAAACCAATCTAAGCCAAAGAATACATATTCTATTCATATGAATCTATCCTAAAAATGCTGTCGGCATTAAATAACCCATTGATGTTGATATGCCGTAAAACAAAATAAACCAGTCTTATCCACTTTGAAAATTATCTTATCAGATTTCTTGATTTTATCAATTTCTTTTCGCATTTTGTGATGTAGGTCATTGGTGCAGTCATATTTTTAAATAAATAAATAAGTTTAAATAAGGATTTCATCTTCAACTATTTTATGCTTAAATCCCAATATATATATATATATATTCATTTTTTGTTTCTGCTGTTTCTAAAGTGAACAAACTTTTCGATATTTGTGTTTGTTTATTTATGTACTGTTTCTTAATTTGTATAGTGATTTCATTTACCTATATTTAAAAAAAGCATTAATATTTTTTGAGCTTCTAAATATATATCATGTGTAGTGTATATAGTGTGTTGTAGCAGTGGAACTTCTGCATCACAAGGGACCTGAATGCAATGCCAATGGGAGGAGTCTGTCACCTGGTAGAGTCAGCAGTGGTGGTAAAGATTCAGGGAAAGGATCAGACTAAGCATGATCCAGTGCCCATCAGGTAGGCGGTCAAGGCGACGTTCTATATACAAGAATAAGTCAGCAGCTCGATGCAAGCTGTTATCTTGCCTGTCAAGCCCTGGTTTGCCATAGCGGATGGTGTCAGCTGAAGTGTGTGTCCCATGGAGTGGTGACCTATGGACCACCTGAAACAGCTTTCATGCCTTCCAACATCTAAAAAACCAATTAGAGAAGAGCAGTCCACAAAATACTTGGCAACAAGTTCTGACAACAACAATATATATATATATATATATATATATACATACATACATACACACACACACACATATATGTATGTCACCACAAAATGTATCCTTTCTGGTTACATCTTTAATATATTAGACATCCAAACAACATTCATATTTCTCTCACTTAAACCATCAACTTCAACTCACCTCTCTAAAACTTCTCTCTGTTAAGTTTTAATTTCCCATCTTCTCTCATCTGTTACCCCTCTCTTTAGCTCTAACATTCGTCCCACACTCTCTCTAAATTCTATTTTAAAGTTGTTTTTTTGTTTTCTTTTTATTTCTGATGATTGGACAAATTTGAAATGGAAAAAATTATGACCATGGAAAATGTTTAAGCCTTTTATTATATATATATATATATATATATATATATTCTCTTTATATAAAAAAAAATTTTTAAAAAATCAATAATTAGATGAACTTTAGAAGATTTTTAAAATCAATGTGTTTTTCTATATTTTACAAATTTGAACAAAAAAAAAAAATACAACCCGGAATGATGTCAAAAGCCACAAAATATTTTCATCCCTTAATAATCAGTGGTGCTTAATTTGATTTGTAACATCTATAAATGTAGGTAAAAAAAAAAAGCAAATGTTGATAAGGTAGCAAGTGTCACAAAGCACTGCCCAGGGCTCCCAATCATGCTTGGGCCCACCCAGTTGGGGGTGGAGGTAGTATGCACTGGCCCTGCAAAGGTTTTTTAAACATGTCAAAAATGTGTTTGCAAAGTTTCATGTTGCTCCACATTTAGCAATCCTGTATAGATTGCCAGCAATCAAATGAATGTGTTGCTTGAGAATAATCAGATTTATACTAATAAGGTGAATATATGTTGAAATTCACTGACAACAGCTTGGTTATGTTTGTCACTTTGATGTGTAGCTTCTGCATAAGTTAAAAAATATAAACTTATGGGATCATATAACCAAGTATAATTCACTATAACAAAAATGTACTAATTTTTTAAATAAACTTTGGTCAATTTTGATTCCAATCACTTGTCCCTACCCAATTTATAAACAGAAGCACACAAATGCATGCTGGGATTTTTTTCTGAGCCAATAAAATCAGCTGATTCTCAGTTTCATCTGGCTCAGTCCTGGTTTGTCTTGCATTGAAGAAGTCAGAATGCTACGTTCACTTGTTCAAACTTGCTTTTGTGTGTCAACCACAATTCTTAGTTTGTGAACTTTTTGCTATATTACAGTTGCTTTGCCTTATTACTGTTAATTTGCCTTGCATATATTGTTTGTTTGCTTTATATTATTTTTTGTCCTGTTCTTTTCTTTTTATTATTTTTGCTAACTTTGTCAATTCTGTTGTTGGACAGTACTGTTGATAGTGACATTTGCAGCATCATCTTGTATTGGATTGAATAAAAAAACAAACAATACAAAAAAAAAAAATGCAAAAATTTATTTTTCAACGATATTTGGAAAAATTTTAATTCCTGACCGTTTCAATGTTTAGTTTTTAAGTTTATTTTTTATGATTATTAAATTTTTTTTATGATTATTAAATTTATTTTTTATCATAATTAAAAAAAAACGATATCGCGTAACAACTGTTTTTGTCGGCATCATACGTAACTAATTTGGGGTTTGTTATGGTTCGTTTTTTTTTGTTTTTTTTTGGTTTATTTTTTTTGTTTATAAAAAAAATACTGTCTGTTGGTGTTGGATAAAGAAAGAATTCGTATAGGTGAATCCAATTTGACAGAAACTAACAAAAAACTCCCAAACACAAACTTTGGCATTAATTAATTTAAATTAAATATTTTTTTTTAAAATCATGAACTTAATAAAAAAAAAACGAGTTACCGTTGGTAATACAAAAATAATTATGAAGTCTTTTTGAATTAACTAACTTGTTGGGTAAAATAAAAAATACAAAGACATATTATTAAAACTAAAAAGATTAAAAATTTTAAATAAATTAATTAAAATAAAAGAAAAGCTTTTTTAGTAAATATTGTTTTTTTTTGTTACCCGTGCGCTAATATCCCTTGAAATTTTTCCAAAATCGTCATAATTCCGAACTCGAATTAACAATTAATGAAATTATTAAAAAATCCAAAAAATACATTAAGAAATATTTAATAAAAAAATAAAATGAAAGAAAAAAAAACGTATGGTGTTGCTTAAATATTGAAAACAAATATACAAGCAAAAAAATTCATTAAAAATTTTTTACAATATCGTAATATTATTGTAGTGAAAAGAGATAAATGAAGCAGACATTTAACACTTAACAGTCACTTACGTTTAAACACTTACTTTTCGTTCGTCTTGTTTGTTTTTCCAAACGACAATGTCACGTGAGAGAATGAAGAACAGAAAAAAAAAAGAGATTTCAGTTTTTCAAGCGTTATTTTTCTTTCAATTTAAACAGAAAAAGGGAGATAATCAAATTGTCTTTAGAACGGAATTTAAAACAAAAATATCCCACCTAAAATACAACAATATTATTTTGCAATTAAAAATGCATATTTTCTCTCAATTTATAACAATTGGTTTAGCCATTGTCAGAAACATTATTAAAATAACCTTGTCTTCTTAATCCATTACATTCTTTGAATCCATTACATTCACTTATGTCCTCTAATACCCTTGGGAAAGGTATGAATCTTCTTCTCCCCCCAGCTATGGATAAATAACAGGACAGACTTGGTTCTATAGCCTTGGATGGCAATTGGTCTATCGCAGAAAGAAATGGCAACCTACTATGGGGAAAAAAAAATCTGCCTTGTCAGTCATGTATAAAAATACATGATTGCCTAAGCATGTATCACGTATGGCACATAACTGACTGTTTTCTTAAATAGGAACATTTTTATGTATAAGTTTAAAGGAAAAATTTCAACTTTGCTATCATTTTTAACAAATAATTTAATAAAATAAAGAAATCTATTAGAATTTAACTTGAGAACCACTACAACAGTGTTTTTCAAGTACATGTTCTAGCCTCTTTTCTGATCTTTGCCACAACTTTCATCCTGCTTTCAAATCCGGCTCCCAAAGCTTTGATCTTTATCAGAGATAAGAATATATCTTCTGATGAACGAGAGAGATGGACAATATAAAAAGGAATTTGACCACCCTTGCCCTAACCATGGTGCCATAAAGTGGGGGGAAATACACATTACTTGTCAGACCCTTGCTTCCAAAAACCAGCTCCTAAAACATTGATTCTTATCAGAGATAAGAATATATTTTTTGATGAACGAGAGGGGCAGGAAAGTGTATAGCACTTTTGGAGAGAAAACTTCCCGACATTTCTGAGCCTTCTAATCTCGATAAATACTAAGAATATGCGCCTCTTTGGCAGTGAGTACTTGACATCATCTGTGATAACATCAGGTTGGCGAGAGAACACCAGTCATCTTTGGAACCTGTTTCAAGAAAGAGATCTACATGCTGGGCCCTAAAAACAGGATGTCAATATCTTCCAACAGTTTCCTCCTCAACAAGACCTCTGAAGAATTATATGGGTAAATAACAGCACAGACTGGGTTCTATATGAGAAAAAAAAATATCTGCCTATTTTTCAATATTTAAGCAACACCATTGCCTGAATTTACTTACTTAAAGAACTTTTAGGCGTTCACAGAAATATTTTGAGTAAGCTTTTATATGAAGGTTGGTAATGAACATCCACAAACATTAAGAATATGGTTTCTCCCCAGTGTGTATTTCTAGATTGGAGTTTAGTGAAAATGCAACTTCACATATTTTACAAGAAAAGGTTTTCTCTCCTGTGTGTGTCCTCACATCTTTTTAAAAGTGAATGTGAAAATGATGAGCTGCATACTTCACAAGAATATGGTTTCTCTCCAGTGTGTGTTCTCATATGTATTTCTAGATTTGAATTTACTTAAAATGCAGCCTCACCTATTTTTCAAGAAAACGGTTTTTCTCCTCTGTGTTCTCATGTCTTTTTAAATTTGAACTTTCTGAAAATGCTGATCCACATACTGCACAAGAATATGGTTTCTCTCCTGTGTGTGTTTGCATGTGAAGTTTAAAAATTGAATTGAGTATGTATGTCCACAGATATTTCAAGAAAATGCTTTCTTCCAGTGTGTTTTTCCATGTGTGTTTTTAAAGTTGAGCTCTGAGAAAATGCATATCCACAAGTATTACAAGAAAATGGTTTCTCTCCAGTATGTGCATTTTTAAATGTGATTTTTGTGAACACGTGTATCCACAAAAATAAGCTTTTTCTGCAGTGTGCTGTTCCATTCTGCATACATTCACCATGGAAAGTTAAGCACAGAAGAGAATGTAGTTAATGGCCTTGTTTGCTGATTTAACTTGTCTCAATTACTGTGCAAGAGAACTATATTGCCTGCGCAATAATCAAGACTAGTGAATATACCACTCATAGTTATCCCACAGCAAATGTATGCAAACAATGCCAGTAATGGCTGCCACCAATGACACAAATGAATCCAAACAGTAGATTTTATCAAATTTATCAATTCATTTTTGAATGAAGCATGTACATTTTCACCTAAATGTAAGTATTCAGGAAATTTTTATTGCAAGCTGAACCTAATCTACAATTAACCACTATTTGATTTTTGCAAGAATTTTCAAAAAAAAGTTTTTTACTGTTAAAAAATACTCTAAATTTCCCATAATAATCTTTGACCCACCATTGACACAAGAAAAACAAGATTTTTAACCAAAATTTCAAACATGCTAGAAAGGTTGAAAAAATTTAATAAAATAATCAAAAATTACTTTGATCTTTCCTCTTAATAATAACATAAACATTTTGACAATAAACATTTGTTTTTGTCTTGTTTGGGGATTTTTTTCATCATGGTAAGCTCTTTTTAAATGAATTGTTAGAGTTTTTACCAGATATTTATTATGCAGAGTTTACTTTTAAAATAACAAACTTTTATTAAATCAGACAAGTTTGTAATATAAGACTGATAAAAAATAATGTCTTATTATTTGTAAAATAAATTATTATTATTTCAAAGATATTTCAAAACATCAAACTCAAATATTTAAAAAAATAACAGACTTCTTCAAATATTGGAGAAACAAATACCAACAAACATTTCTTTTTTTAAAACCTTTTGTAATTTCTAGTTACATGAAGCAAACATTGTACTTACTTCTTTCGACTTTTTGTCTTTCAAACGACAATACATGATTTAAACTAAAAGAAGTAAGAAAATATATTTGAAAAAATACAGCTTTAAATATTTTTTATTTTAAAAGATTCAAGCAGAAATAAGGGAGATAATTCATTTCTCTTCCGAATGGGATTTTTTCAATAATTGAAATTGAAAGAAAGTAGTAAATATTCCAAATAAAATTTTATTAGTGGTCTAGGAAGGTCTTTTCTACTTACACATGGTTCATATGTATACAGTCCTCTCTCAGCAGTGGTTGTGAGTTCTTGTTATAATCTGAAACAGGAGGTTGGCAATAACAAAGAAATGCATGCAATGTGAAACGAAGATATATTTATTTCCGGCCTCTATGCAGAGTAGAGATGAAGTTAGTTGTATTCATCAGCCAAAAAATGGATATGAAAGCTTACTTCATTTCATAAACATTTGGAATTTAAAAGATTTCATACTTGCGTGTATTTTATGTGGGTGCATGTTCATATATGTAAAAAAATTAAAGATAGAAACATACTTGGGTTTTGTTTGAAGGTGCCGACTGGCTGGTTATATTATTGTTTTTGTAGCTGATTCATTTGAATTTGCTGACACATTTCTTTCAGTATGCACTGGGGGTAAAGAAAAAACTATATAGCCACATCTTCCTTTTGGTTTAGAGACAGCTGCATATCTGTTGTTTGAAAGTTGAAATATATGAGTTTTTATAAGAATTTTTTTTCCAAAAGTAGGCTCAAGAAAAATAGGGTTTTAGTTTTCTTTGACTGGTCATATATTTCACTTGGTGATGTTAATTTCTAATTTCTGACACTATGATTTAAACAGTGTGTGTTGTAGAATCTTTTTGGTATGTTTGCAATATTGTCAGTTATTGGGTAGAAAATAAAGTTAGGGTGTGTTCTAATATTGTATGGAAGTTGCTCATTGTTTGTGAGACATGAACCCTGTATCAAAAGGCCCTGAAAAATCTTGAACGATTCCAACAAGCCAAGCTTTGGCAAATCCTCAAAGTCCTTAATCGCTCAACAATGCCAAGGATTGAAGCTGCCATTCTCAGGCATTGCTTCACCTGAGTGGCCTTCTCAGGTCTCCCATGGGCTATCTTTAACAATGAGGCACACAACATCACAGAACCCCAAAATGCAGATTCAAAGACCAACTGAAGTCTTCCCTTCTTCAAGCCAGAATCATCTGTTATACATGGGAAACAAAAGCCGTCAACCATCCATCCTAATAAAAATAAATTCTTTTTAGTTGTTCCAATTTCAAGGGGGGGAAGAAAGAATGAAGAGGAAGTAAAAGAAGCCAATGCAGAGCCCGACAGCTACATCCAAGGTCACTGCTTGGCCTACCAATGCAATAAATGCCTAAGACTGTTCCATTCTTAAGATGTCAGGATCAAGTATCATGGTCACACAGATATGAATGGTGCTGACTATGTCAGAGTGTAACTATTGGAAATAGCGAATAATTTTATATTTAAAAGATTCTAAAAATGCAAACAAACTAATACAATGCAATGGTTATCATTTATCAATTTATAAAGAAATAAATAAAAAATAAATTTTTTATTCATAAATTTATAAAAAATATCTGTGAACAAGAAAATTTAAATAAACAGATAATGATAAACAACTAATTATAAATTTTAAAAAAATACATTTCTCATGCATTTCTTTCATGCAGCAATTCATTGACATTTTTATAAAATTATTAATAAAAACCTTATTTTCATAGTTATTTAAAAGGGAAATTTTAAATAACAACACATAAAATGCATTGGTTGTTCACCATAACAAAAGAGATCACAATTTTGACATAGGGAATGCTACTCTGATTAAAAGAGAAAATAATCTACTGAAACAAAAATGTCTGGAAAGTGCCTTGATCGCTAGTTCAGCCATAATGAATTTGCATCCATGCTCTTAATATACATCATCGTTCTTGGTAGATTTTATATGGTCACAGCGTGGGATAGTCAGGGACAAAGATGAGAAAAAGAAAAAGAATGCAGATGATTTTGGCTAGATTATGAAAAAAAAAAATTCTTTTAAAAATTTTTGAATCTACCTGTGTCTTTTGTTTCATGCACAAGTGTAGACATGGCAATGGCAACAAATCCCGGTCTGATGAAATCCTAAGAAGAAATGTATGACAAAAAACTTTCTAGTTTGTCATATTTTTCTAAATACTGTTTGTTGATATATAAAATTATAAAAAAATATATATTGTTATATCAAATGGTAAATAATAAATATTGTTGTCTATGTTTTTGAGATAAGGTATTGTAACTATTTACATAATTCAGATTGTTGTCCTCATCTTTATTGCCATATTCATGGCCCAGTGGAAAAAAAGTGTTGGTTGAGTAAACCTAAAAGTACCTTGATCCAAAGAAATGTGCGTTCAATGCCTGACCACAGCAGAAAAAAAACATCGAGTTATTAAAGGGAATTAATTGAAACTTAGATATCCAAAAAAGACATGGCATATGGAATTAGAACAATCTCTCTTCATGGATAGTGTTCAGTTTGAAATTTCAATGTATATCACCTAAAGATGGTCAGAGCATACATGAATATGGCAATAAAGATGAGGACAACAGTCCAAACTATGTAAATAGTGTAAATAATAAATATTGCATTCTAGATGGTTTACATATTTTGATAATTTTATAAGTTCTTAAAAATGCATTAATAAACATATTTCATATTTATTTCTTTATAAAATAGTAAATAATAAACCTTAATAAAAAAAGTAAATAATAAATATCACATTGTACTTGATTCACTGATTTTTATAATCTTGTAAATAAACATTTCTGAGGGAGTGAAGTTAGTGCAAAATAATAATAATAATAATAATAATAATAATGGTGTCAAAGGAAAAATCTGTCCATTTAATACATGACTTTTTTTGCAGTCATGACAGTTAAGGTTTACCAAGGTTCAAATGTAAGGATGTACAAAATGAGCAAAAGGAAACAAACAATGAATAAATACAATCAATATCAAAAGCTTTCAATGTTACTCTGTTAAAGTCCACCAAACTCCAAGGATTGAGACACATACAATAGACGTATTCAAGAGTTAAAGCCCAGTTTCAAACCAGATGTGGCAAGATAGCTGAAAATATTCAACGCTGCCAAATGCTTTCGACTTATTTGAATTGATGTTTTCTCTATGATCATGAGCATCAAATACAGGTTATCTTTGACAATCATATTCTTTACAGCGTTGTAAATAGATTCCAACATTAGCTTTCTGTTATTCAATCTAGTATTTGAAGTTAATGGTTATGTAGAGGGTGTTATAGCTACGATTTAATTTCATCAGTCCTAAGGTGGCATCACCTCTAACTGCAGAAACACGAATCAGCACAAACATGAATTTATAGAAAAAGCAGTAACGACTATTTACTGCAGAAAAGAAAAAGGATGAATCTCTCTACATCAACTTGTATTTCTAACATCTCCACCTGAACTCTGAATTGTTTTTCACTAATTATTTTTTTTCTCCTCCCCCAATAGGAGTAGGTAGGCTCACCTATCATCCAGTTCATACTCCTCCCCAATTTTTTGAACAAGAGTAGAAGTTTATCCCTTGTTTACTGCTTCTGGTTCCTTCAATGCTGTACTTCTGATGTCTTTACCTGAAATCTGAAATTTTTTGTGTCATTATATTATTTCCTTTAACAATAGGAGTAGATAGGTTTGCCTATAATTGGTTCACAGACTTCCGTTATTTTGAACAAGAGTAGAATTTCATGAACATGTTTCCTGTTTAGGACTGGCTTTCGAGTTGCTTCTAAAGTCTTTTTCTTCTATTTTCCCCTCCAGTAGCCCTTTGCTTCTTAGTGGCATTATCACCTTGCAGGAGTAGAGGTTCATCCCTTGTTTCCTGTTTAGGACTGAGTTTCTGATCCTTTTAAAGCCTACTTTAACTATATACTCCTAACAACTCTGCCAGTTCATTGTGGGAACAGCAAACACTGTTCATAAATCACATATGTAAGCTTTTTGGGAGATTATTTGGTTTTAGCATGTGAAGTTATTACTTACAAATAAACTCAATTATCTATCAGTGGGACATTAGTTCTTGTGTCTAATTCCTTGTGCAGTAGTGAGCAGAATTTTATGACACCAATGTGTTGTGCAGATGTGTCGTTCCCAGTCTGTCAATGTGGTTCCTTTCACTTTCTGTCACAATACCACTATCTGTCTAAAGGCTAATTCTCCTCTGCTTATATCGGTATAGATAAGCTTAACTTGATCAAAATAACAAAATTTTAAATTCTCAATCTTCTGTTTGATTGGCCAAATGTTCAATCCTTAATTCTGATTTGTTGGTTTCATTATTTTACTGAAACTAAGTCCAGACATTGTTTACATTACTGCATTTGAATATCTAAGTTAACTAATGCTTTAATCTTGGCTACATCAGTCTGTGCACAGGAAAATATGTTTTGTTTTTGGAGGTGCAACAATTATATAACAACAGAACTTGAATTTCTGATCGTTGCAAATGATGAAGAGGTACACATTTTGGTCATCCCTTCTAAGGAAAGATTCTTTCAAGACAACAAAATGTGACATCAACTTTCAAATTAATAAGTATATAACTAGAGAAATGAAACTAGCTTTATCAATAAAGGAGAATGCTTTTGTATTATTGAGACAATGTAATCCATAGACTAGATATTTTAATATCTTTGTTACAGTTTATGAGTCATATTTCCAATAAATGATTAATATGATAGGAAACTCATGACATCTAAAAAGTAATTAATGTGAGATGTCTTTTTTTCAAATATGAAAACGATGAAAATAAATATCAAGACATTTCTTAAAAATAAGGACTGTTTGATTTTGTTTCTGCATCAACCACTTCATAGGAATATATTTCATCTCCAAATAGTTCATAACTGTTTTCTTTTGCTGCACATGTGAAAGATAACTAAGTTGCCAAATTGCATGTACAGCAAACTCCTGAAGGAAGTGTCTAGCTTTAAGTACTCAACAGGAACCCTGTCAAAATATGGCAGCTGCAACACAAAAATCCACACACGGATTGCAACAACTGCAGCAGCAATGGCCAGACTGGAAAGAATATGGAAGAGCAACATTAGCTTCCAGATAAAGTTCAAGCTCTACAAATTGCTGGTCATGTAAGACTTGGAACTCTTGGTTGAGGCAGGCAAAAATTATCCAGGCAATCAAGAAGAAATGCTTGAGAAAGTTCTTCCTCATCGCCTACTGGGAGCACAAAACCAATAACTCTGTAAAGAGCAAGGTTAAAATTCTCACAGGCCAAGAGGAATCTATCCTCACTACTATTAAGTGTCAGAAGATGTCATGGTTTGGCTATGTCACATGGCATAACAGCATCTGCAAGAGCATTATGCAAGGCACTGTTGAAGTAGATGCAAACGGGAACGGCAACGTAAGAATTGATCAGACAACAGCATTTTTGGGGGGATGTGAAAATGCCAGAACTCCTGAGGGCCATTGGCAATAGATCCTCCTGGAGGAGGTGGTTTGTTTCTTCTATCTTTAGTTCCCCCTACACTTGAAACAGTCAACGGATTGATGATGATGAAACAATTGTTCTTTCAACATATTTTGGCATGCATAGAAAGCAAATGAATGAATCACTTTGACAAAATCCAAAGAATCTGCAATATTATTCATCCTAACCTGGCATCTCAGCTCAATCACATTCCCACTGCTGTAACATAGCTTCCTTGTGCCTTTTCTATAAATATTTTCATGGCAAGTTTTTCTGATGAGCTTTGTTTTTTGGCATCTCAACTTCATGAGTTTAAGCTTTGAACTAGATTGGCACTTAGGTCTTATCATTTTATTATTAAAACTGCTAAGTGTAACTGTAAGTTCTAATAGTTTCTTCTCTCACACTTCTAGCCTATGGAACTCTCTCCCAACTTCTTGCTTTCCTGTCAATTATGATCTTCAAAAATCTAAATACAACATCTATTGTCATCTACTGTCTCCTTGGATCCTGTTCGTTTTCTCTTCAGTAAGATTTTCTCACTTTCCTTCACTCTCAGTAATCCTTTGCATCTTAGTGGCTTTATTGCCTTGCTTGTGATGAAATAATTAATACAAGAAGATGTGTTTTTCCTAATAAGAAATCCATGAAAATAAATACGGAGCCATTTCTTAAAAATAAAGAAAATTTTATTTTGTTTCTGCATAAACCACTTCACAAGAATATATTTAATCTACAAATAGATACAGTGTATCACAAAAGTGAGTACACCCCTCACATTTCTTCAAATATTTAAGTATATCTCTTCATGGGACAACACTGACAAAATGACACTTTGACACAATGAAAAGTAGCCTGTCTGCAGCATATATAACAGAGTTAATTTATTTTTCCCTCAAAATATAGCCATTAAAAGCTAAATCCCTGGCAACAAAAGTGAGTACACCCCTTAGGAAAAGTTGTCAATATTAACATACAACATGACAACTGTCAATATTTTGTGTGGCCACCATCATTATCCAAAACTGTCTTTACTCTCCTGGGCATGGAGTTTACCAGAGCTTCACAGGTAGTCACTGGAATGCTCTTCCACTCCTCAATGATGAGGTCACGGAGCTGGCGGATATTTGAAACTCTGCGCACCTCCACCTTCTGCTTGAGGATGGCCCAAAGATGTTCTATTGGGTTCAAGTCTGGAGACATGCTTGGCCAGTCTATCACCTTTACCCTCAGCCTCTTCAGTAAAGCAGTGGTTGTCTTGGATGTGTGTTTGGGGTCATTGTCATGCTGGAACACTGCTCTGCGACCCAGTTTCTGGAGGGAGGGGATCATGCTCTGCTGCAGTATTTCACAGTACATGTTAGAGTTCATGTTTCCCTCAATGAAATGTAACTCTCCAATACCTGCAGCACTCATGCAGCCCAAGACCATGACATTCCCACCACCATGCTTGATTGTAAGCATGACACACTTATCTTTGTACTCCTCACCTGGTCGCCACCACACATGCTTAAGGCCATCAGAACCAAACAAATTAAATTTTGTCTCATCAGACCATAGGACATGGTTCCAGTAATCTATGGGCTTTGTTGGCATGTCTTCAGCAAACTGTTTGCGGGCTTTCTTGTGTATTGCCTTCAGAAGAGGCTTCCTCCTGGGGTGACAGCCTTGCACACCAATTTGATGTAGTGTGCGGCGTATGGTCTGAACACTAACAGGCTGAATCCCAATCTCTTTAATCTCTGCAGCAATGCTAACAGCACTCCTACGCTGATCTTTCAAAGAAAGCATTTGGATGTGACTCAGCTTCTTTGGACGACCTACCCGAGGCCTGTTCTGAGTGGAACCTGCTCTTTTAAAATGCTGGATGATCTTAGCCACTGTGCTGCAGCTCAGTTTCAGGGTGTTGGCAATCTTCTTGTAGCCTTGGCCATCTTTATGTAGTGCAACAATACGTTTTTTAAGATCCTCAGAGAGTTCTTTGCCATGTGGTGCCATGTTGGAACTTTCAGTGACCGGTAAGAGAGAGTGTTAGAGCTGAATCACAAATTTGAATACACCTGCTCCCCATGAACACATGGGCATAGTTACACTAATGAGTCACATGACATTTTGGAGGGAAAATGAAAAGCAGTACTCAATTTAGACATTTAGGGGTGTAGTTTCTTAGGGGTGTACTCACTTTTTAGGGGTGTAGTTTCTTAGGGGTGTACTCACTTTTGTTGCCAGGGATTTAGCTTTTAATGGCTATATTTTGAGTTATTTTGAGGGGAAAAGAAATTAACTCTGTTATATATGCTGCAGACAGACTACTTTTCCTTGTGTCAAAAGGTAATTTTTTCAGTGCTGTCCCATGAAGAGATATACTTAAATATTTGAAGAAATGTGAGGAGTGTACTCACTTTTGTGATACACTGTATATCATAATTATTTTCTTTCAATGCCATTTGAAAGAGAAATTTCAAATTTAAACTTTAACCAATCCATTCTCTTGCTTTTAAAATTTGCCAATTTCAGCTACAAATCCACATATCATAATTATTTTCTATCAATGCCCATTTGAGAGAATAATTTCAAATTTAAACTTTAACCAATCCATTTTTTTACTGTAATAATGAAGTTGCAGATTTGTAATAATAATGTTGCTGATTTGTCTCAAGTTAATAATTTTGTTCTTGTAACATATTTATGTACACATATTTCCAATAGTGTGTGTTCTCAAGTGTTTTTTATCAAATGAGAACTCTTTGGAAAATATTCATATACTACACAATGATAACATTTCTCTTTGATATATATTTTTACATTTGAATCTATTTAAAGTAACATTCTCTTCTCTCTTAAGTGTATCTCCATGTGGCACTTTTAGAATTTACTGGAAAATGTTCATTCACATATTTTTCCTGAATATAGTATTATATCTTTATATGTGTCCTTAACTATAAAAATAACAATTTATCCACATTAGAAGAAATTAAATTCTCACATTTGTCTTTTTAAAGTTGTTGTGTAGGAAACCTACCACCCCTCTTGAAGATGAACTTGTCTACAAACAAAGACGTTAAATAGCGGCATGTCAAAAGACAGACAGAGTCAGAGAAGTTCTTGGCTGAGCTAGTTATAGACTACTCAGGTGATTTCTGTACCTACTTACCAACCGAATAAACCCCTTTATTTGTTATGTGTTATTTGGCGTTTGTCTTTATTAACCCCAAATCAACATCATAACAAAAGTAGACCTACCAAGAAATACTGATCTATACACCTGACAGGAGAACATTTTTTTCTCCAGTATGTCTTCCATAATTTAAAAATGCTAATGAAAATAATTTGAAAATAATATTGAGTATACTGATCCACACACTTCACAAGAAGTGAGCTCTCTCCAGTAAGAACCTGATTATTTTTTTAATCTGAAGCCTGGGAAAATGTGGATCTATATTCACACGAATCATAAAATAGCTTTTCACCTGTGTTTGCATGTGTACTTTTGTTGCAAAAATATGGTTTTCACTATTGGTGTATTGTCTTGGTTCTTTTAGAAAAAAGCTGATTCACACATTTATTTCACAAGTTTACAAAGAAATACTGACAACTTTTCAGTCCAACCAAGAAGACTTTCCAAAAATTTGTCTGATGGTTGTTCATTTTACAAGTGAGTCATGATGAAAACTCTTCAGCACTCTCATGTGTAGTTCTTCTGTAGAATGGTCGATGTGTTTTCCATAAAAATACTTAACATTCACACATACTGGATAGACAGTGTATGTGTTTATGTATTAGTAAAAAAAATCTAGTTTATAAATTTAATATTGTTTAACTTCAGTGTGTGCATGCATATTAATTAAAATCCAAATACTGCAAAATTACTGATCTACATTCTATAACAAAAACTTCTCCCAATTTGCACTCTCATATAACATTTTAATTTCCTTATGTATTTCTACATTAATTTTTTATCTGAACTCAGGGAAAATAGGTGAATTGCACTTCTCAAAGATTATGTTTTCACCCTCATGTGTTTTTGGATGTGTGTTTTTAAATTTGAACTCTGTGAAAAGGCTGCTCCACATATTTCACAAGAATATGGTTTCTCACCAGTGTGTGTCTTCATGTGTTGTTTTAAATTTGAATTCTTTGAAAATGTTGATGCACATAATTCACAAGAATACGGTTTCTCTCCTGTGTGTATTCGCATATGCATTTTTAATTGGAAATTATGTGAAAATGTTGATCCACACACATTGCAAGAATATGGTCTCTCGCCAGTATGTGTTTTCATGTGTCTTTTTAAAATTGAGCTATCAGAAAATCTAGATCCACATATTTCACAAGAATATGGTTTCTCTCCAGTATGTATTCTCATATGTCTTTTTAAAAGGGAATTGAGTGAAAATGCTGATCCACACACAACACAAGAATAGCGTTTTTTGCCGTTGTGTATTCGCACATGTCTATTTAAAGCTGACTTTGTTGAAAATGCTGATTTACAAATTTTACAAGGAAATAGTTTTTCTTGTCTGTGTGTATTCATGTGAACTTTTAGATCTGAATTCTGTGAAAATTCTGAGCTACAAACTTTACAAGAAAATTTCTTTTCATTGTGCATTTGCATATGTCTTTTTACATGGGAATTTAGTGAAAATGATGATCCACATACTTCACAAGAATATGGTTTCTCACCAGTGTGTGTTCGCATGTGTCTCTTTAAAGTAGAACTATCAGAAAATGATGATCCACACACATCACAAGAATAGGGTTTCTCTCCAGTATGTGTTCGCATATGTCTTTTTAAATTGGAATTTAATGAAAATGCTGATCCACACACTTCACAGGAATAGAGTTTCTCTCTAGTATGTATTTGAATATGTTTTCTCAAGTCTGAACTCCGTGAAAATGATGATTCACACACATAACAAGGAAATAGCTTTTCTCCTGTATGTGTCTGTATATGTATTTTTAGATCTGAATTTCTTGAAAATGCAGAACTACACATTTTACAAGAATATGGTTTCTCCCCAGTATGTGTTATCATATGCCTTTTCAAATGAGAATTAAGTGAAAATGCAGACCCACACACTACACATGAATAGGGTTTTTCTCCAGTGTGTGTCCTCATATGTATTTTTAGATTTGAATTTAGTGAAAATGAAGCTTCACATACTTTACAAGAAAATGGTTTCTCTCCTGTGTGTATTCGAATGTGTGTTTTCAAAGCTGAACTTTGGGAAAATGCTGAACTACACACTTTACATGAATATGGTTTTTCTCCAGTATGTGTTCGCATATGTATTTTTAAATATAAACTCTTTGAAAAACCAGATCCACATACTTCACAAAAGTGAAATTTCTCTTTAGAATGTGTTTTCATATGTCTTTTTAAATCTGAATTCTGTAAAAATTGCAATTCACATACTATACAACAGTATGGCTTCTCTCTAGCATGTGTTTGCATGTGTAATGTTGTGTTTTTACATGTGAATGCTCTAAAAATGCTGATTCATGTACTCTATATGAATAAGTTTTCAGATATATCTTCAAATTCCAATTCTTGAATATATTCGCACAGTGCTTTTGCAATTTTTTTTTTCTTCATGAATGCTCTCACAAAGTAGCATTTCTAAAGAATGTGGTCTTTCTGTGGACGTTTTCAAATTTGAATCCCAAACATAGCAACATCACAATTTTCAATGACTTATTTTTCTTCACTCTATATTTTTATATTCAACATTTCTGATTACAGTTTTTTTCATACAATATTTACTTAATAGCCAGCCAAAGATTTATCCATTCTCAACCACACCTCAAATCTGTGAATGAAGAAGAAATACTATTAAAGAAAACAGCAAAGTCATATATTATTTGCAGTTATGATAATTCTGTTTAATATTTTAAGGAGATATATCTGTTTGGACTTCATTGAATTTCAATGTTACTCACTCATTCATCATGTTCATTCATAAACAAAATTGGACAGGGTTTTATGTGAGTTGCTTCCCTTTATTAATTGATTAGAAATATCAAGGAAAATTTACCTAAACTTTGATGTCAGTAAATTACATAGTTATTCTGTTCAGCACATTTATACATTTAAAGGTTGAGACAACCAAAAGACACATGAGAATTAATTTAAAAGTAAAATCTTTTGCTTACACTAGTTTATGGTTAAAGATGTATCATTGGAAATAGTTTATGGTTAAAGATGTTTCATTGAATATAGTTTATGGTTAAAGATGTATCATTGGAAATAGTTTATGGTTAAAGATGTTTCATTGAATATAGTTTATGATTAAAGATGTTTCATTGGAAATAGTTTATGGTTAAAGATGTTTCATTGGAAATAGTTTATGGTTAAAGATGTTTCATTGGAAATAGTTTATGGTTAAAGATGTTTCATTGGAAATAGTTTATGATTAAAGATGTTTCATTGGAAATAGTTTATGGTTAAAGATGTTTCATTGGAAATAGTTTATGGTTAAAGATGTTTCATTGGAAATAGTTTATGGTTAAAGATGTTTCATTGAAAATAGTTTATGGTTAAAGATGTTTCAGTGGAAATAGTTTATGGTTAAAGATGTGTCACTGGAAATAGTGTAGTCATTTAAGTAAAATTTGGATGAATTGGTAATGTCACCTTCAGTAAGCTTTATTATTATTTTTAAATTTAAAGAGAGAAAAATGTTCTGAACATAAAATTGTATGAAATAGCTAAAATCTTAACATTTTTTCAAAGCTAAGCATTAGTAAGAAAGAAAAGATATTTATAAGTTCTGAAAGTATTAGTAAAAGAAAGTGGTTAGTAAAAAAACTGTTGGAACCTGCCTATAATATATCCAATGGTGTAGAAGAAAAAGTCTAACAGATAAAGGACATTTATCAAATGTTATCACTGATTTAACATAAAAGAAAAATTTGTTCTTTATGGCAACAATTTATTTTCTTCTTGCCGAGGAATGAAGGTATGTAAAATGATAGTAATGCCAATGGCAAAACTGTCCTTTATGGGGGGGAGGGGGCAAAAAGGTGTAAGTTTGCCGAACAGTGAGTTCAGAAGAAGCATGAATTATACAAGCAAGGAGGAAGCAACTCTTTCTTCCTAACGTTATTATTACTAAACAAAACTGATTCATGTTTTCACAAGGGAGGTAGTGTGAAAGTGAATGAAACAGGCTAGCTTAAAATTTCAACTCATTTACAGATTCCATTTTCTGCACTAATAGCCATTACACTACCTCCAGTTTTGTAGGGCAACCTGATGAACTTACATTTTCTTTTTAAATAGCCCCCAACTTATTAACTGAATTTCAAACAAAATATTTTGAGGCTTTGTCGTGAGAGTGAAATAATAACTCCCTTCACCCATGCCCTTCAAATTCAGAGGACTGAGGAAGAACAATGAAAAGAATTCACAAGTCCATACAAAATTGTTTTTGAACCAATGAAAACCTTCCCTTCACAGAAATTAGCTGCTCAGAGAAGAAGAAAAGAAAGTAACAAGCCTACACGAATTTGGTGTAGGCTTGTTACTTTCTTTTCTTCTTCTCTGAGCAGCTAATTTCTGATTAATTTTTCTCCACATTTTATATCAAAATGAATTTTATGTGGAGAAAAATTAATCAGAGAAGAGCATCTGAAGGTTTTGTTTCTGTTCATCACAACCAGCGTTGAAGTTCAAACAAGTGTCAAATTATTCACCAACTATATTATTGGCCTGTAACCAACACACGGCACTTCAAAGAATTTTCTCTCAACAATCCAAAAAAGCTAAGTATTCAAACTATCTCTCTTCATCTACTTTTGAATATATGCAAGCCATATATCCCTTCAGTAGGCAACAAACTTTCTTACCTTTGTCTTAACATTTTTGGATTTTATTTTGTATCAGATCATTTAATCTGTTGTATGAACATTTCCTCTTCATGACAATACATTAAAACTACAGACCTTAAGAATTTTTTTCCTGAAGCGAGCTACAGACAACTTTAAATGTGTAAATTTGTGAATAAATTCCTTATCTTGTTTTGTTAAAAATTACTCATGTGTTTCCTTATCATTATCATCCTTCATTAATTTGCTTGATGAGGGTAATTTAACAAGTAAATTTTAATCTCTAAACCCCATTCTATTATACTTTAAAATTACATGCACCTTTACATAAAGGTAGATATAAAATTAATTTTTTTTTAATAATTTATAAATATATCCATAAAGACCTTCAGATAAATTATAATTATTAGAATGATCAAAATATTTTTAAGATCATTCATGGTTTAAATTGAACATTATAATGTTGGTCACAAAGTCAGCATACCATTTTAAATTATTTGTACATTTTTAATTGAACCACCATTTTAGAGCTGTTTCACTCATACACACTTTAAAACTTAAATTTTCTCAAGAAAAGAAAAATACCCCCAAAGAAATTGTCCTTTAAAACTAAATTTTTATTGAAAATTATAATTTTTAGAATTTTAAAAACTTTAATACTATCGTGTTCTAAAGTCGGGGTGAGAAGGATAGAAAATGTTTTTTTTTTTCTTTTTTGTTGGAATTGGTAATTCATTGACAGTTTTGCTTTGTTTGACCCATTGTATTCTTTAAGTGTCACACGGTTATTTTCCTGTATCTCCCATTTTTATTTTTTTTTAGTATCCAAATGCCTTTCATGTAGCTTTACCGAGAATCGTACTTTAATCTGAACAAAGATGGTTCCAAATAAATAAATGAACATTTGTTAAAAAGAAAAAAAACAGCAAAAATTAATTAACTAAAAAAAATCCGAAGACCACCCACCGAAAATATTACATTTCAAAAGTTATTTTCCGTTTAATTTTAAAATCTTTATCCTCCGACCTTTCTTTTTTTAATTTTTTTCTTTTTTAAAGTTTTATCTTCGCTTCTTTTTATCCAAATTCTTATTGATCACAGAAGTTGTAAATTAATTTATTTTTGAGAAAATGTCAGAATATGAGCAGTGCAAGGGATGTAATTTAGTATTTAGTAAGAGAAAAAAAAAAATTAGGACGCTAAAATGGAAAATACACGGTTTTGTTTTTTAATCAAGTACAATTATTAAAATTTCTGAACGCCTTTAGTTTTTAGTTACAAATGGTTTGAAAAACGAATTAAAAAAATAAAAATAGGGTGATAAAAAAAAAAAACATAAAAAAAGCAAACACAAAAATTAAAATATAATTAAGAAAAAAAAATAAATTAAATCATCAATTTTCATTTTCAACTTGTAAAAAACATTATTCGCTAAGATTCCAAATAATTTTTCCGAGAGAAATTTTATTTTTCGTGAAAAAAAAAAAAAAAAAGACTGCAAATTCGTATTTTTATGAAACAAACAAATCATTAAATCATTTTGAAAGTTAATTACGTTTTTTTACGCCTTTGTTTTCCTTTGGAAGATGTTTTAGTTTTCTTAAATTATTTAAGAAGTTAAATGTTATAAAATTAACAAAATGCTTTTCGTACGATGTGAAAGCAGACGAATGTTAAAAAAATAGCTTAAAAAATAAAAAATTATCGGCAGTTTTCAAACAAAAAGTTCTCTTTCATTTTTTTTTTCTTTTTGACTGACGACAAATTATTAAATAAAATATTGAAAGATTAAACGCTGTTCTTAATAATTACAAAGTTTTCTGCATATTTTATGTTTATTAATTAAGAAAGGAATGAGAACTTTTACTTACTTCTGCATCATCCTTCCTTCCACTGATTTGTTTTTCTTCAGAGGAGTTCAATTTGGTATTTTATTTAACAACAATTTCTCTTTTCTTTCGTGTCTAATTTATCTTTCTTGTCAAAATAGAACATCAGAGAATAAGTTGGAATTATGACAACTCAAATAATCTAATAATTTATACATTATTTTCCATAAAACAATAAAAGCTAGCAGAAAATGACTTCTAAAAAGCCATTGGTCAAGGGAGACAAATCATAATGCCAATGACAACCTCTCCCCCGATTTAAGCTCCACTTAATCGAATTGTTGGTTAAAAACCTTACAATGTTTTTTTCATTTATTTATCATCTCTTTCCTATATATATATATATATATATATATATATATATATATATATAATCTGAATAAATGCTAAAAGTTAAAAATGAAGCTGCAACACAATGAAGACTATAATATTTTTTACTGTTAGAAATCTACAATTAATAAAGTTTCACCTATAGTTGATTTACCCACGCCAAGAAGGGTAATGGGTAATTTTAACAAAACAAGATTAGGAATTTATTCAGGAATTTACATGCTTGAAGTAGTGTCAGTGGCTTATTTCAGGAAAATAAATCAAAATTCTTAAAGTTTTAAATGTATTGTCATGAAGAGGAAATGTTCATACAACAGATATGATCTGACATGAAAAATATTAAAAAAATATTTAAGACGAAAGTAAGAAAGTTTGTTGCTCACCAAAGCGATATATGGTTTGCATACATTCAAAAGTAAATGAAGAGAGATAGTTTGAAATACTTAGCTTTCTTGGATTGTTGAGAGAAAGTTCTTTGAAGTGTCATGTGTTAATTAGAGGCTGATAATATAATTAGGGAGTAATTTTACACTAGCATGTACTTCAATGCTGGTCACGAGGAACTGAAACAAAACTTTTCCCTTAACTTTAGACAATCTTCTGACTAATTTAATTTTTCTCATAATTTTATATCAAACATAATTCTGCATTGGCTCGATACTTTCTTTTCTTTTTCTTCTCTGCTCATCAGCTAATTTTTGTGAAGGCAAGGTTTTCATTGGTCAGAAAAAAAAGGATTTCACATAGGCTTTACAATTTCTTTGTCTTCTTCCTCAGTCCTCCAAATTTGAAGGGAATGGGTGAAAGAAGATGTTATTATTTCGCACTCACTATACACCCTAGTGTCCTCAGAGGCATATTCTGCCTACAATCAAATCACTGGTAGTGTTACAAGCCCATATTTTATGCCTTGTACTATTCAATATTAAGTTTAACAAATACTTTTTCTATTTGAATTCCCTTAATGACTGGAATAGTTACCATCTGTATAACTCACCAGTGTTCAAACTAAGTTAAAAGCAAAAATTCAAATGTTGATTTTTAAAACAGGAAAGTTCTCTATGGCAGTATTTTAGTCTGGCATAAATCAATCTTCCAGCTACCACTTTCTACTTTTGAGCCATATTAAGGTAAGCTTGTAAATATCCAATAAGACTTTGATCATGAATAAAAGTAATATTTTCTAATAGTTCATTTTAGTCATTTTTTTTTTTATATATTTATGAAAATCTAAATATAGAATATATGGACCTATTATGAAACTAATGAATCTTAAGCTTCAGGACACCCAATACCAGAGGAGCTCCTGGAACAACGTTTTTTAAATATGAAAAATATCCAGTGTGGCAAAACTTTATTAATATTTCTATAAATATAAGAGTCTGAAGGAATTGAATCAGTTATTTATTTTTATTTTTTTTTAAAGTCTCTAATTAGTAATGAGTTCAAGAACGTGGGAATGACTGCTAAAAACCTCCCCTCCTTTATAGACAAATCCTACAGATGCATGCTGGGATTTCTTCCTAACCAATAAAAATGGATAATTCTTAGTTTTATTATCATATTTTTGTTCTTTCTTGCCTTGTAGTCAGAATATTATAACCACTTGACTGTATCCCTTTTGTGTTTTAACACTGATCATCCTTTCTGAACAGTTTGTCTTATAGTTGCTTTGCTTTGTTTTTGACTTGCATTATAAACATTTGTCTCTCTCCTATTTTGCCCTGTTCTTTTTTCCTCTTCTTATCACTGTTTATTAAGAATTTGGTCAATTTTCCCAAAATTCATCCCACAATGAAAAAAAAAACATGTTTACTTCCACTTCAGAAAGTTTTCTTTTGTGAGATTTCTGGTGTTATATTTGGTTGAAATTCTGCACTGTATATGTGTATATTTTGCATGTTAATTTACCAAATAATTCTATATATTTAAATTATTTACTAGTTTCTTAAAGAGGCTATTTATTTATCAACTACAAAAAAACTTTATGTAGGAAATTGACAAAACATGTAACTTGTTTGGCATTTTGTTAAATTACCTCTCTACCCGCCTTTTATTACTTAGGAAACTGCATTATTTGGTTTGTAGATTTTATGTAACCATATGCATCCGTTTTAAGTTAATGTCTGGCTGTCATTACCTGCCAATCTATGGGTGATGACCCATTTATAAAAAATAATTTTTAAGTTTTGCTTCTTCACTTAGTTCAAATTTAGCGTAGATCATATTTGATTGGTTTATAATCCCCTTTTTTCTTTTTTTTGTAAAAAGAGGTTGTATCTTGCTTTTAAATCTAAATAAATCATTCACTTGCTAGTAATTTACAATGACCTGATGAGATGCATTGACATACATTGAAGCACTACTGCAATTATGTAGTGATTTTTACAGGTTTTTGGTGTAATATCCTAAAATAATATATATATATATATATATATATATATAATGATGATGATGATGATTGCATCTAGCATGAAACAGCCTGTCGCCTCTGAGTGTTGACTTCAATGTTCACTTCTACCTCTGATATTGAGCACAAGTTCTATCAAATAAAAAAATGTTGACTATATAATGTATGAAAATTCAAATACATTCAATTTTACTTTTTTGAGGGAGGGGTCTCAAGTAATGAATTTATTTGGTGAAAAATATTATTGTGATTTTAAAGAAATAAAATTTTTACTATGAAAAATTTAAACACCAGGGAGTGAAATTTCCGCGAATAGCTATGTGACTTAAGCAAGGAACAAATTCTTCTTTTACACCGGTTCCTATAATTCTTTGTTCTTTTTCCCGATTGTGTAAAATCACAATGTTCTATTTTCAAATCATTTAATCCTTTTTTTTTTTAATTGCAATTTATTTGAAAATAAGTAGTTTTATTGATTAACTTTATGAAATTTTCTTGAGCTTGTGAAAGGAATATCGAGTCCAGCAACAACTTAAAAATCTTGTTTGTTTTTGTTTTTTGTACGAAAAAGTTCAGATTCACCCTGAGTGAAAAGGTAAGTTAAAAACTAAAGTTTTTCTTTGAAAATATATGCCCTAAATTTTAAAAAGGTAGCCAATTTTTTCGATTACTGTTAAAAAACATATTTTATGTTGACTACAGTTTTACAGACCCCATTGTCCTGGAGGCAGATTGCAATTTTTTATCGTTACTAAACTACTTTTTATTTACCGTTAAACTTAAAATTGTAATTTATTTAACTGAATATTAAAATTAAATTAATTAATTTCTTATTAAAAATGTGTGTAGCAAGTAAATAAAAAAATGATAGGCGAGGTTATCTTATTTTCTTAGGTTTTCTTTGAATTTTATTCTTCGTCGCCGTAAATATCACGTCTATTTATTTAAGTACTCCACCCATCATGGACTCCCTAAAAAATAGTCATCATAATCATTTATTTAAATTATTTTGTACCTCTGACAATTCGCTAAAAAGAAAATAAAAACAATGCCAAAAACATTAAAAACAGATTTTTATTGTCAAAATATTTGGGTTAAAAAATAGGATCATGGCAGAATTATTTTACGTCAAAAATTTTATTTTACTTTTTTTTATCCATTTTAGAACCTTAGAAATTTTGTTTCAAATAAAAATCTTGTTTTTTTTTTTTTGGCGTCAACCATAAATTTGTAAGGTAAGAAGTTTTTACAAAAATTGTCAGATTTTTTTAATAATGAAACTTTCAGACCTTATTCAGAAATTACTGTAACTTTTGAAATGTTTCCACTTTTTAGAAAATCTTTGTAAAGACATTTAATTTTTTTTATTTTTTTTACATCTGTTACGCCCCCTCCACACACTTTTTTTTTTTTTTTAATATTAAAAAATTTTTTTGGTAAATTTGCTTTTTAACGCCAGCGCGCTAAATATCTAAAATTTTCCCAAATCGTCATAATTCTGTGTAAATGTACATGCTGAACTAGAATTAACAATTAAATTATGAAGAAACCTACCGTTTTGGAGTTATTGACAAGAAAATATCGGACTTCTTATTGGTCATTCGTTCGCCAACTCAGTGCTGGGTACTTCCGTTGGCATAAGCATAAATTTTGGCCTATTTACTTATCTTTTACAGACTTTCTGTGCAGAAAATCACTACACACTACTGTAAAGAAATGTATTTTTTTTTGGTAAGTGTAGTTTTATTTATAACAAAAACAAATTAAATAATACAATAAAACCTTTTTTCCGTGTAGAATACAATAGCAATAACAAATTAAAAGAACAAATTAAATAATACAATAAAGCTTTTTTTTTTAAAAATTAAATGCGGACAAAATGAAAAAAAACATTAAATTTTAACACTTATTTCGTTTCTAGCATTTTTTATTTTGTAATTTTATTTTGTACATTACATAATCATGCTCTTTACAAAGTGTTATGGGTTAAGTTTAGTGTTAGGGTTAGAAGGGGTTTGGTTAGGGTTCTTTCTGTGTAGAAAAGGGGACAAATTAAAAAAAAAACATTAAATAATACAATAAACTGGGTTAAGTTTAGGGTTAGGGATGAGGTTAGGATTCTTTCAGTGTAGAAAAGGGGACAAATTAAATAAAAAAATTTTACCAAGTTTTCACATTAATTATTGTTTTTTTTATTTTCAATTTTAAAATATAAAAAATGCTTTATTATATTATTTACTTTGTTCTTTTAATTTGTCATTGCTATTTTACAGAGAAAAATTTTACAGGCTTTATTGTATTATTGATTTTTTTTCGTTTAAAGTTTTCTGTTATAAATAAAACTACACTTATCAAAAAAAATATTACTTTACGATAATGTGTCGTGATTCCAAAAAGAGATATCGTTGTAAAAGAAATAAATAGGCCAAAATTTATGCTTACACCAATGGAAGTACCCCACACTGAATTAGTGAACATTATGGCAGTAATGGCAGACAAATGACTAACAAGAATTTTTTTTTTTTTTTTTTTTTTTTTTTGTCAATAACTCCAAAACGGTAAGGTTTCTTCATAATTTAATTGTTAATTCAAGTTCAGCATGTACATCTGCATGGAATTATGATGATTTGGGAAAATTTTAAGAGATATTTAGCGCAGGTGTTAAAAAGCAAATGTACTAATTTTTTTTTTTTTTTTTTTGATGAATTTTTGTTACAAGGAATGTCTTCATTTTTAAAAAAAAATTAATTAGAATAATTTATAAACTTTTATATCTTTTAAAACTTAATTTGTAGTGGTCAAGTGATATTATTAAATTAAAACTGTATTTAGTAGGTTTTTGCAGCAAGGGTTGTGTGTAGTTTTTCTTTTGAGTAGGCGTCTCAGCGGGAGATTTCTTCACTGATTCGCACAGGAGGAATGGGAAATCTGAAGACAAGCAACCAGGCCAGGCCCCATTTTCTGCAGCAAAGGTTGAGTAACCCTTCAAGCTATGCTTGAAGGTAGAGGCCACTGTAAATGAAAAGTGTGAAAGAGCTGGCCATAAAGGTAAAGGCAGCTGAAATTGAAAAGCGTGAAAGAGAGTTAATCTTGATGGTAGAGGCTGCTGAAATGGAAAAGTGGGAAAATAGGACCCTGTCAGTGCTTTTATGACTTCTGGCTGTACCCCGCTGATTACTTCCATTGCTGCTGCTGCTGAATCAAGCAAAAGGAAGCTCCCACCTGCCACAATAGCCAGCAAGTGAGATAGTTTCTATAAAGGCCTTAGTTGGTGGCTGCTGGCTCATTTCTACCATTGTGTGTATGCATAGATCAAACAGGCCTCCGAAATGTTTTGAACTTTCAGAAGCAGTATGCTTCTATTTTTATATCTTTAAGGGAGATTCAAAATGTAATTTCACATAGAGGTGTGAACTTTTTTTAATACAATGTTTACATTAGTTAGAAGATGATTTCACACTGAGCCACAAAAAACTTTTTCTCAAATTTGCAAGAGTTGTAAAAGGAGTTATTGTTATTTTCTAAATGACGTGATAGGTTTATAACTATATCACTGAAAAATTTTTGTGGTACTTGTAATGATTGTTTATGATGGGATTTTATTGGTTGAAAAATATATATATAGGATTTAATTCCTATAAATTAACATCAACAATGGAGGTAAAAGGCCAGCTCTTTAACTTCGGTACATTGACAACCCTAAAAATAGAAGCACCAATGTTATTTGGACATTTGACCAAAGACTGCAAGCCAGTGGTTTCAAAAACATGCAAATATACACAAAGTGACAAAGGCGCATAAAATGTAAAGTAAACTGCCTTAAGGCTTGGTTAATAGAGCCATAACAATTGCAAATATTTGTTGTAAAGGATAATGGCAAATGCCGTATGATGGTTGATTATTGACAGACAACTAGTAGACAAAACTGGATGACTGCTAACTACCCAAAATAGATGAAATAGTTAATAAAATCACACAATACAAAGTTTATAATGCTGTTGATTTCTATTGCGAGTATTATCAAATCCCTTTGACTAAAGCAGATCATCTTTATACAGCGTTTGAAGGTAAGTGAAGGCTTTGTCAATTTACTTGAATGCCCTTTGGTATAACAAATAGAGTACCTTGCTTCCAGAGGAAGTTGGACGAATTTATTGATAAGCATAAACTGTCTAACTGTTCTGCATATCTTGATATTGTTACAATTTGTGGTAACAATGTAGAAGAGCACAAAAATTTCTTCCTTGAATCTGGTAAAGCTGATAACATAAAAAAAAAAGAGAACTGTTTCTTTTCAGTTTCATCATTGGGATACTCTATATCACATGGGTTGCTATATCCAGGTCCTGAACACTTCCACCCTCTTCTGGATTTGCCTATTTCTACTGATAACAGATCTTTGCAACAAGTCGTGGATATGTTTGATCTGTATTGTAATTAATCCTAGCCATGCATCTTGACTTCAGTCACTTTCTTATTGATGTGACAAGGCTTCCCTCTGTCTTTTCTACGAATATTTTCATGGCAACTGCTCCGATGAGCATTTTTTCTTGGTAACCTAATTACATGAATTTAAATGTGCTACTAGATTAGCAACTAGGTCACACACTTTTACTGTTGAAATAGATAAAATGCAACTGCCAATTCTACTCCAAATATTTAAAATGCTAAAAAAATGATTTTGCTAAAGCATCAGTCCAAGTTATTGATGAAAACATTCCTTTTATAGTGGAAACCAATGCTTCAGACTTTGCAATTGCAGTGACTTTAAGCTAAGCCAGTTGCCTTTCATTTCCATACATTCCAAAGAAGTGAACCGTTATATTCTTACTTAGGAGGCATTTCACTCTTATTACTGACCAATATAGTGTTGCCTATATGTATGATAATAAAACTTCAAGGAAAATAAAGAATGACAAAATATTATGCTGGAGAATAGAGTTATGACATCCGTTACAGGCACAGAAATGAGAATGTTGTGGCATTCACATGAATAACATGTGCATTTTTTAACTCCGAAGCTCTATACCGAAGTCACTGGAGCTGAACATTTTTTTATAATGTGTACATAATCATTAATTAAAGGTTTCACATTTCATACTAATGGCAGATGATGTGAATATAGATTCTCCAATTAATTTAGCTTACAGTCTTTCAGAGATATAATTGTTGTTAATATTTCATATATTTAACTGTAAACTACAATGAAAAAAAAGTGATCGATATTGCAGTGGCAGAGTATATTTATCCTAATAATCCTGTATACACATGACTGATAGCAACTAGTGCTTTTTTTTTTATTATATATATATATATATATATATATATATATATATATATATATATATATATATAAAACAAAGAAACTGCTACCTTTCCCTGACTTGACATCTATGAAAGTAACTCTATACTGATACTTATTATTAACACCCAACACATGCCTACCGAATTTAAACAATTCGCCCTAGCTGTTACCATGGAAATTTTGATTTCAATTATTAAAACACGTAAATTTCAAAAATACATTATTCCAAAAAAATTTCGCTTGAAGATGGAACAGAGCTTACTTTAACTCAATTTAATTCAAATAATTATATTGAAGTTTTCGGCTCTTGTTTTGAAACATGAGACCTCTTATGTCGCGAGTTGGAATCATATTTTTAAATTAATAATTATATATATATACACACACGCACACATCTGAATATTTTTCATTAGAGATTTAGAATAAATGTAATTTTGCTGTATAGCCCCTTTGTTGAGGTGGTCTTGGGCAACAGCTTCAATTCCATAATAAAGTTGCATTATTCTTTCATTCATCTTTTCCTGGTCAGTGATCACTAGTTTTTTGGTTCAGAGATAAAAGAACTTCAACACAGGGAATTTTACTTAACTATTTTATTAATGTCAACATATACATCATCTATTTATCCAGTGGGGTAACTCTTCCTCCACTGGGGAGATGTTTCTAGACATGAAAGGAAACATATCTACATTGCTTGATGGTTCAGAAACAACTTGACTCCTTGAAATCCCTTTCTCTATTGTTTTCTAGTAGCAAATCTGCTCTAGTTTTAAATGCCAACCAGAATAAAAATAAATCTGATTTCTCATTTTAGTCCCCCGAGAATTTGTCTTGTTGAATTGATTTCAGTCAGAATAAACTGTACAATGTGTCAGATTTAAACACTATTCATCTTTGTGTCTTCATTTCTTTGTGTTGAAAAAATCTAGTTGATTGCAAATCCCTTTAAATTAACAAGTTACATATTTCTGTTTGATCAACATATATTAGAATTGTGCATTTTTGGGTAGTAGCTTTAAGAAAATACTGCTCAGCCAGTCTCTGGTATTTGGCCCTTGATTTCATTCTGCAGCACAAGTCTGGCATGCAGATCTGACAGTGGTTTTCATTTAACATGCATAATAAGTTGTTAGTGCATAATGAATGGGTATTGCTAAGTAAATGATAACACAAGACTTGAATCTTCATTAATTTACATTTCATTCCCTACACTCAGCCAGTCTGTGGTATGCAGCCTTTGTTTTCATCCCACAGACCTGACATTTTTCTCTCTGCAGTATGTGAGAGACTGCCCAAGTCATTTCTGCCACTGTTGTTTGTTTATCCACCTCTCCAACATTCTTGTTCTCTTGCCTGCTATACTAGCTGCAGATGTGAGGTCAACATTCACATATCCATGTCCACTGATACATGATTTAATAATAATCTGGTAGAAAATATGCTCTAGTTTTACATGTCATTGAGAATAAAGTAAAATCCTATTTCTCATTTTACTTGCTGAGTAATTGTATTTAGTCAAAATAAACTGTTTAATGTGTCAGATTTAAACACTATCAATCTATCTGCCTTCATTTCTTCTTGATCAGAAGGCTAGTTTATTGCAAATCACTTTAAAATAACAAGTTATATCCTTTTTTATCAGCATATAATGGATTTTTTAAAATTTTAAAAGAAACTATAAGAAAATACTTGAAAATGTATTTGTTTTTATAAACATATTTCATAATTCTAAATAGTGTGTTTTCTTCCTAGATTACTCAGTTAATTTATTTTTTCTTTTCGCAGTTTGCATCTTGGAGAGTACCCAAAAACCATTACATTCTTGAAAAAAGAAAGAATTGATTCACCATGAAATTCTTGGATTAGCAGTTCACACTAAGCCATAACTTGAAAGACATATCAGAACACACACACAGGGGGACAAACCATGTCCTGTTAAATCCTTGCAGCTATATATTCCATGAATTCAACTCAATCTCAAACCACAGGGAACATAGTTTTCCAAAATGTCACAACACCAAAGTTATATGTTAACTCGCACTGAAGAGAAACCGTTCCACTGTGAAATCTGTGGATTCAACTTTTCTCAAAAAGCACATCTGAAACAACACATGTATACACACAGTGGAGAGAAACCTTTCAACTGTGAAATGTGTGAATCCAAGTTTGCCAAAAAGTCAGATCTCAAAAAGCACATGTTAACACACACTGGAGAGAAACCATTCCACTGTGAAATCTGTGGATCCAAGTTTGCCCAAAATTCATCTCTGAAAACACATATGTTAAAACACACTGGCGAGAAACCTTTCCACTGTCAAATTTGTGGCTGTAAGTATTCTCATCGTTCGTCTCTCAAAGCACACATTTTAACACATACGGGAGAGAAACGTTTCCACTGTGAAACCTGTGGAGTAAGATTTTCTGGTAAATCTTCACTGAGAAAACACATGTTAACACATACTGGAGAAAAACCTTTCCACTGTGAAATATGTGGATTAAACTTTTCTCAAAATGCACATCTCAAATCACACATGTTAAGACACACTGGTGAGAAACGTTTCCATTGCAAAATCTGTGGATTTAAGTTTTCCCTAAATTCATCTCTCAAATCACACATGTTAACACACACTGGAGAGAAACGTTTCCATTGTAAAATCTGTGGATTTAAGTTTTCTCTAAATTCACATCTCAAAACACATATGTATACACACACTGGGGAGAAACCATTTCACTGTGAAATCTGTGGATCCAAGTTTGCCCAAAATTCATCTCTGAAAACACATATGTTAAAACACACTGGCGAGAAACCTTTCCACTGTCAAATTTGTGGCTGTAAGTATTCTCATCGTTCATCTCTCAAAGCACACATTTTAACACATACAGGAGAGAAACGTTTCCACTGTGAAACCTGTGGAGTAAGATTTTCCTTTAAGTCAACACTTAAAACTCACATGTATACACATACTGGAGAGAAACCTTTCCACTGTGAAATCTGTGGATTAAACTTTTCTCAAAATGCACATCTCAAATCACACATGTTAACACACACTGGAGAGAAACCTTTTCACTGTGAAATGTGTGGATTTAAGTTTTCCCAAAATTCATCTCTCAAATCACACATGTTAACACACACTGGAGAGAAACGTTTCCATTGCAAAATCTGTGGATTTAAGTTTTCCCTAAATTCACATCTCAAAACACATATGTATACACACACTGGGGAGAAACCATTTCACTGTGAAATCTGTGAAGTAAGATTTTCCTGTAAATCTTCACTGAGAAAACACATGTTAACACATACTGGAGAAAAACCTTTCCACTGTGAAATATGTGGATTAAACTTTTCTCAAAATGCACATCTCAAATCACACATGTTAACACACACTGGGGAGAAACCTTTCCACTGTGAAATATGTGGATATAAGTTTTCTCAAAATTCAGCTCTTAAAGGACACATGTTAACACACACTGGCGAGAAACGTTTCCACTGTGAAATTTGTGGATTTAAGTTTTCTCTAAATTCGCATCTCAAATCACACATGTTAACACACACTGGAGAGAAACCATTTCACTGTGAAATCTGTGGAGTAAGATTTTCCTGTAAATCATCACTGAGAAAACACATGTTAACACACACTGGAGATAAACCTTTCCATTGTGATATTTGTGGATTTAAGTTTTCCCGAAATTCACATTTCAAGCAACATATGTTAACTCACACTGGATAGAACCCATTGTATTTTGAAATCTATGCTGTAAGCTTTTCTCAATATGGAAACCTCAAAGGACACATGTTAACAGCAACTAGCAAGTGATCTTTCCACTGTGAAATTTGTGGGGTCATTTTTTTTTTTCATTAAATTAATATCTTAAAAGACACTTGTTTTGGAGAAACAGGATATAAGACATTTCTTATTTAGCTGTGGAGCAGAATATTAGCTAGCTGTATGAATTTCACACAGCATATAGAATGACATTCTGGAGATCGGGTAGCATTCTATTATGAAAATTGTTGAAGCTTGCATCAAGCACACAAGTTGATATCTGATCAGTATCGAAAGGGTTGCTGTGGAGAAGGGGTATGATATTGGAAGACCTAAAACCCCTAATGTTCCCCTGCTGATGTGTGCCAGATTATCTGACGGATGTATTTCATACAAACAAAATAGATTTTCTCCACAAAAAGAAACATGTTTACTTCATTGAGATTTCTGGTGTTATATTTAGTTGGAAATTTTGCACTGAGTAATATAAATCTGTCTGAACATCAAAGGCACTACCCCCTCACATCCAAGCAATATTATTATCATCCTCTCTCTTTATTCCCTTTCTCTCCTCTGGTGGCAGTGGCAGCTGTGGAGACACAGCCTACTCCTGAAAAGTCATCAGCAGGAGTCACAGAGGGGTGCAAGTGCTGGACTCTCCTGACATCATGTCGCAGATCTTCATCAAGTTGACAGTTGGACTCTAAAATCTCAGTCTACCCTCAATGGTCCTAAGCCAGGAAGACCAATTTGCAGCATTGGTTTCTCAGTCACTTACACTATATATGTAATGTTTTTTGTGTTTCGTTTTTTGTTTTTTTTTTAAAATAAATCTGTGAGAAAACCTGTGGGTTTATATTTTCTTAGCATTCAAATATCAAGGACATGTACTTCGGAATAATCTTTCTTTTTGAGACTGGTGGATCAAATGTTTCCCAAAATTAATACCCCTTTCACTCTCTTCGTCAGTCTAGTATATGAGAGAACAGAAATATTTTAAAGATGTCTGATGGTCTTGCAAAGCAAAAGGTGAAGTAGTTTTCCAACAGTAATTTGAATTCTGTTCTTTAGATATAATATCACACATCTCTGTCGAAGGAAACAGAGTCTTACCTGCAATTAGAATTTTTTTTTAACTAACAAGCAGAGGTATTTGTATTTAACATTCAGTTCACTGTTGAAATAACATTTAACAGGGCTCAAAAAATCTCTTCAGACAAAAGAAATTTCCCTGTATGAGTTGGTACAGACTGTAGTGAGGTTAATATTTTTTGTAATTTGAAATAATAAACAATGCATTAATCATTTGATGTTATTCTTTCAGATACTGTTTAATAGTTCTTCCTTCCTTTCTTTCTTTCACTTACTCTTTCCTTCTTTCATTGGTGGGGGTGGGGGGGTGGCATGAAATAGAAATCAATGTCACCTTACCAGACAACCATGACATTTTGCATACACACACACACATAAACTATGAAAAGTGCATACAAGAAAGAAAAATCAAGTATAAACAGTCAATTACAGATACCTACTGTTGAGTGGACAAAGTGATTCCCAGACAGTCCGTCTACAAAACACTGGAGTCAGGATGCTGAAGGTAACATGAATCAGCTAAATGACAAACCTTTTCCTTATATTAATTATATATATGTAGATAGATATTTCTATGTATGTATTTTATACAAGGTATGACAGAAATACCTCACACATAATGCTAGGAAATTAGTGGCAATTGTGTCTTCATCTAACTAATGTCTTACTATTATGTGGGAGGTATTTCTGCCACACTCTGAAAAACAAAAATTATATATATATACATATGTGATGCAGGAATAGAGTTTGCACACAATTTACAACAGACCATTGAAGAAACCATATGTACAAGTCCCTGTTGATGAATGGCAAATGACCTCACACCTGCACCCAATATGCAGGTATGGGAAAGGTTTATTATACAGGCATTTATATAAAAGCTAATCTATAGTGAGACAGTCTCTCTCAGCACACTACAAACTAGTTGAGAGTGACTGACACATTGTTGGAGTGAATAAAATATTAACTGATGAATGATACGAGTCACATATCCTTTTTCAGAACCCAGGCTTAATTACATACAAGGTCTGATCCAAAAGAATCATTATCCCTGAAGATGATCTTGGATGAGATTAAAAGTATTTTGGGGAAAATAAAAGAAATGAAAAAAAAATATTGCACATTACTTAATGAGTTTAATAACAACATTAAGAAATTGATGTGTGAATTTGAGAGGATTAAGATAAAAATAAATAGACATACTATGTCTAGATCATTCAACCAAGCACTCTTGAATATATATATATATATATATATATATATATATAAAAGGCAGGATGTGTGTGCAATTTTCGACAGATCTGCACCAAAATTTCCATGCACATGCTCCAAGTTAGCGGTAAGGCCAAGACTGACTTTGCATTTCCCAACTCCCATCGATAGTGGAAATAATCAATTTTTTCATGCTTCTACAGCAGTTTTCATGTAGTTTGCATGCATTTTCTACTGGCCAGAGTGAGAGCCTATAGCTGGCTGCCACGAATAGGCAGGAAGACTCTATTGGTCAGCGTGAGAGCCAACAGTTGACTGACATGAATGGTAACTAGCATGCAAAAAAATCGATAGCTGCATTCGTCACAAGTGGGAAAAATTTAAATCTGCATGGCACTTTACTCCAATTGGCTCATTCACTTGCTTAAACTCAACGTTGATTCTGATTCCGCAGAACTGGGTTGAGTGTGAAAAAGTATTGTTAACATTCTTTTTTCATTCAGTTTTTCCAGTTACAAGTCCTTTTTTTAAAGCTGATTGTTTTGTGTTCATTTTGTTTAGTTCTTTTTTCGTAACAGATTTAATGTTTAGTATAGAGCTTAGAAAAAATTCACAGTGTGAGATAGGCAAGAAGTAAGGCATGTAGCAACATCAGCACTCCTTTAAAGGCAAGGAAGGGCAAAAATATTTTAAGTCAAGTGATAGTGATTGCTGTATGAGTCGTACGATTTTTGAATCAAGCACGGGCAATGCGGGGTCATGCTGCTCGTCATGAATATACAGGGTAGGATCAAGAAGAAGCTCCCTGTGGAACAACAGCATTGATCTTAAGGGCTTCTGATGGCTTCAGGAAGAACTTAATAATCATGAGAACCCTTCCAGAGATTCCATTCCTGGAGAGTATTCTAGCAGTCTATGATACCACACTTTGTCAAAGGCCTTGGATATATACAGGGCGATAGTTCTCATGATGAATTTATTATTTAATGCCTCGCTATGTGTTGACCATGTTCACCATAGTCTATGAATACACATCGCATTGAATATTTTGAGCTTTCTGATTGGTTAATCCTTTCTATTGGTGAACTATAAAATGAGTCAGCTCATTTTGGCTGGCTCACTAGTACACCAGAGTACCCAAAAATTCCAACACTATGAGTAATGATATCAGCTGTGGATCTAGCAGAGTGAAATCCATATTGGTTATTACTTAGGAGATTGTTTCTCTGTTCCACAATCCTATTGTTTATAGATTCAAAGAGTTTATTGTTAGCACTAAGGAGCTAATAGGTCAATACTGTGATAGACATGAGTGCTCACCCACATTCTTTAAAAAAGGGCACACGGTTGATACCTTCCATGGAGTTAGAATGCATCTGGCCTTCAGGCTGCAGTTGAACAGTTTTGCCAGAATTGGAGATAACTCATGGCTGATAGTCTTAAGAACAACCACTAGGATTTTATCTAGCCTAGTGGCCTTCTTAGATTCAAGCTTCTTGATAATCCTGAAAACTTCCTGTGCCATGATAGAGATATTACAAAGTGTGTGCTCCGTGTGGAGGGGGAAGTCAAGTAAGGGGTGGCCCTCATCATCTAATGTAGAGTTAGAGGCAAAGTTCATTGCAAAGAGTCTTGCCTATCATATGAGGATGTAATATCCTCAGGGCCATTTATGGTGATTTTCTAAGCATAAAGCCGAAAGTATGGAGCACCCATTGAGAATCAAACATAATTGTTCTAGCAAGATAAGCTTGCTAACCATTACACTATGTTGAGGTGCCCATGGGGATTTTCTAAGCATAGCTTACATATGGCACATGGCCAAAAGTATGGAGCACCCAGTGAGGATCAAACTCACTACTCGGTCGTAATTGTTCTAGTGAGACAAGCTTGCTAACCATACCATGTCAAAGCACCCGCTCAGGGCCATTCTTGATAGCTAGTACAGACGTTTTGCCACAATTGAGAATTTTATTTGAGATTTTACGAAACTCTCATATCTTTTGTTTTCAACCTAAGTTTGGACTGATTGTGTATAGACGCTCTTTGTGTTTTCTAGAATTCTCTTACAATGTCTGCAGGCAGTTTGGAATTCTGCAAGGGTCCCACTACACACCCTTCACTGTGATATAGATGGTAGTTATAGTTACAGTAAGATATGGCAGCAACACATTCTGGTGCAAACCAGGGTTGGATATTTGCTTTTTGTTGGTAATTTTTTGGGGGGATAAAATTGTCAATGCCTGATAGGATCCATTCAGAATTGAGAGATGCAGTTCTGGAAGCTCTATTTTACAAGAAAGCTAAGAGGGGAGCTTCCGCAGTGTAGGATCTGAAAAATTGTCTCAGTTTTATCGTATCAAAAGATCGAAACCAAGAAGTGGTACATCAGTGCATGCTTTTGGTTTGGCATCAACTTTAACATTGATCAGTCAGTGGTCAGAACAGTTCAATGGAGGCAGACCTTCAGGGAATCTTTTTCAGGGAAAGATGTTAGAAAGAGGTCTATGAGGTTCACGTGATGTCTAATTGTGTTAGGAACATAAGTGGACTAATTATCTGGGTCAAATCATAAGTTGTAGAGACAGTATCTGCCTTATTTACATTATTCAGACTATTGTCCTCATCTTTGTCGCCATATGTATTACAACGTTTTGGATGTTGTACACTCCAGGCTTCTTCAGGTGGTTGGAATGCCGAACTGAACCCTTTATTTCGCTCACTGAGGTAGACGGTTCTAGTTCCACATACCATGTCTAATGGATGTCAGTTATCAGTTATCGCCTGTTAATTCCCCTCTCCAAGTTCTCCAGTGAAGAAGTTCCAACCACCCGAAGAAGGCCAGAACGTACAACAGCCGAAACGTTGTAATAAATATGGCGACAAAGATGAGGACAATAATGTAAATAGTGTACATAATACCTCATCTCAGAAATATAGACAGATAGTATCTGCCTTCTTCATTGGTTCTGATTGAATGGACCAACCACTCTTTGTCGTGAAAAGTGAAGTCACTACAAATATGCATACTAGCTGAGGGACGATCAAAGAGGATAACATAAATTTTCTTCAGAGACTGTCTATATTTCTGAGATGAGGTATTATGTACAGTATTTACATTAGTCAGACTATTGTCCTCATCTTTGTCGCTATATTTGTCACAACGTTTCGGCCGTTGTACGCTCCGGTCTTCTTCAGGTGGTTGGAATTTCGAACTGTACCCTTTATTTCGATCACTGGGGTAGACTGTTCAAGATCCACGTGCCATGTTTTGATGGATGTCAGTTATCAGTTATCTCCTGCTAATTTTCCCTCTGAAAGCTCTCCACTGCCTTAACCAGGTATTGAACTCACCTTCTTTGGGTCTGTCACTGGATCAGAGGGAAAATTGGCAGGAGATAACTGATAACTGACATCCATCAAACATGGCACGTGGAACTAGAACAGTCTACCCCAGTGATCGAAATAAAGGGTTCAGTTCGAAATTCCAACTACCTGAAGAAGGCCGGAGCGTACAACGGCCGAAACGTTGTGACAAATATAGCGACAAAGATGAGGACAATAGTCCGGCTCATGTAAATACTATAAATTTTCTTAGCTATTTTTTTCGAAGATAACAATTCCATCATCCTGTGGACGATGGTTAAGATGAAAGACATACTATGGATGACGATCATACGGAAGAATATGTCCTTGTTTTTGGGGTCTCTGCCATGTGGCATCCTTAATATAAGTGCAGCGTCTATAGCAGTAGTGGTTTTGAAAGTTATATTTTACTATTAAGAGTGAGTAGCTCAGGATTGTGAAATCCTGAACTGGGAAATTTGAGCGTCTTTTTGTGGGGAAAACATATTAATTTGAAAACTAAAAAAAAAAAATTCAGTTGTCAGATTTTAATGATACTTTCACACATTATTATTTTTGAAATGTTTCTTTCTTAGAAAGATCCTAGAATCTGTTGTCAGTATTTCACAGGTGAATGACCAAGGGTGGTTTCTGAGATCTGAACAAAAAAAATAAAAGCCACCACTAATGATGAAAAGGAAGTAACAGAAGAAAGAAGAAAATTCTATAAATTCAGGGAGATATATTTCTTCATCATTTAAGCTCTGCATCTAGTACCAGCCGACACCTTCTTTGTGAATGCTGAAGTCTATCTGGTCATTAAACCAATCACGCTACTTAAATAGCCATAAATCGGTTCCAAAATAGAACAAAAATTGAAAACTAATCCCTTTTGTGAATATAAAAATTCCTTAAATCCCCATAGCCAAAAGACGGGAAATAAAAAGATTTTCCACGGAAAACTGTCAGAAACTATATAACTAGGCCCTCTAAGAAATATTTAAATTTTGAGGGGTCACACCAAATGAAGTAAGAGTTGGGGGGGTAGTTCAAATGGATGTGGTTAGTAAATCTAAAAGAATGGCTGATCATGTATGAAAGGGAAAGGATAATCAACAACTCCTGTGGAATTAAGTAAAAAATACTAGAGAAGATCATTGGAAAAGCACATATTTGAAGGAATTAGCATATATCAGTTAGTTATATGCCATGCGTGATACACGCTTAAGCGATCATGTATCTTTCGATGCATGACTGACGAGGCAAATCTTTTTCCCGCGGTAGATTGCCATTACTTTCTGCAGTAGACCATTTGTCATCCAAGGCTATAGAACCCAGTCTGTTCTTCTATTTACCCATAGCTGGGGAGAGAAGAAGAGGATTCATACCTTTCCCAAGGGTAGTAGCATGTAAATGAATGTAACGGATTTGACTGGAATTTGAACTCGGCTCTCCAATTTCCTGGATGCATAGGCAAAAACTGGTTTCTAACAGAAACATGAGGTCTGGTTTGACTTCATAGAAATGGTGTTACTGTTCAACTTCTGGGAAGTTGGATCTTAGACCCCTCACATTTGTGTAGGAGATGTTGAACTTTGGATCTATGTTAGCGAGTGTTATGAATATTCAGTAGCAACTGTTTCAACAACTGTTAAACTTGTTTCCCAGGAAATTTTTTTTTATCTCTTTTATATTTCCTGCGGAATTTACCACTGATACCAGGTAAACATATTTCATAACTAGCAGTATAACCCGTCTTTAACCAGGTGTTTCATTACTGGGAATTTTTGCCGTTCATTTGGAGCAGATTAAGTTTAAAGTCAGCCCACCCGAAAATCAATATTAGTAACAACAATTGGGTGCAACTATGGCACCCCCCCGCCCAAATAGAGAGTTAACAATTTGAATGGCGTTCCTGAAATGGGCCGTTTTTGTGTTCTCAATCTTACAAGGAAGGAACCTCTTCTATGGACTGTCATAATAATAATATACGATAATTTTTATTTATAATATATTTTTTCCTAATTCTAATAATCTTTTGCGTTAGATTTCAACTCTCTAAATTGATTGTTTAGCATCCCGCTACCACTTTCTTATCAATGTTGAATTTTGTACAATTTTGTGCAAAAAGTGGATCCAGAGCCAACCCAGCTTCATACAGATTTTCGAGAAATATCAGCTTCTAATCGGTCAATAAACACACAAGTGGGTGTTGCAATCCACCCAATTGCAAATAATTTTCCCGCGCGTGACCAAGTCAAGTTTTCCCGCCATTTTCCGTGATCCTGTCACGTGATTGCATTAATTATAAATAGCCGACACAAGCTTGCTCATTCTCTTTTTCTCTCTTCTCTTTTCCTGCGAACATGTAACCTTTAAGGATCTCATCTCGACCATGTGCGGTCAGACGTTAAAAGCATATTCAGTCACGCATGCACGTACGTACAAAATTTCCCAAAGTACATTACAAACATACGAAGCATTTCCAAACAAGCTACCAGAACTTTTCTCTTTGAAATACTTTTCTAAAGCTACAGTTTATTCAACAATTTTTCAGCTTTAAAATTCATTCAACTTTTGTGAGCTTAGATAAAAATATTATTCAGTCAAAGGGAGATAAGACCAACAAAATATTAACCTCTACGCATGTAAATCATTACAGAAAAATAAATATAAATGTTGTTGTTATAAAAAACGTTTTTATTCCTTCTTTGTGGTATTTTACGTTAAATATAAATCGTGTGGTCATGTTATAACAGACATCTACAAATGGTGCATTCTTGTTAACACACCTCAACAATTGTATGCTGTTTTATTTACAGACATTAAATTTTGTCTTTGATTTTTGTGCAAAATATACAAAATCAGTTTTTTGATTTTCCACCTTCAAGGTTGTAACTTTTTCCAGTTAATTTGGACTCAAAACCGGCACTGAAGAATAATCTATCAAACAAAAAAATTTCATCAAAGTTGAATGAAAACTGTGAAAATGCATAAACAACATGCAATCACACACATGCATACACACACACACACATATTTTGAGAATTTTAGATATAGTTGAGAGGCAACAAACCGAATGGGTTCACTATGATTCTGTTGTGCTTTCAGCATTCATTTATTTATAATTTGCTTAAAAGTCTGCACTTTGTGCAGTCTTTTAAGCTAGCTCTTTCAGAGGGCTAATTTAGCCTCCGACTCAAAACTGGTCCAGCTTAGAAAACAGCAATGATGATTCTGAAGAAATAACTTTGAATTCCTCAATTCACTGATCACCTTAATTCTGATTCAGGCTACATGTCAAATTCTGTCCAAAAGACTGATTTGGGCTGAAATTTCAATTCAGTCCAAAAATTGAGTTCTCCAAATAACAAACTCCATGGAACTTCAATTGAATTCAGTTCTTCAAACTCTGCGGAATTTCAAAACCTCATGTCATGAAACCTCTCACTTTAACTCTGATTTCTTGGCGTTTTGAAGAAATAAAAATAAAATTGGTTTCCTCAATTCACAAAGTTTTGGAGATATTTTTTTAAAACTGAATTTAAAACAAATATGGAGGGAAAAGAGAGATCACTACCACTGTGGGATGAAGCTGAAATAATAGACAGAGAACATCACTGGAAAATATGAAAACTTAAGGAATTAGCACATATGATGGGCCACACAAATCTCCTAAACTGGCTAAGCACAGAAATGAATATATGGGAACCAGTAATACAGAATGCTAGAGAAAAGCAATAATAACAACAAAATTGTAATATGAGCTCTGGTAAAAAAAAAAATGATTACTAAGTTTAGAAATCCAAAAAATTCATACATGACACATGCCCCAGTGAATTTTGTGTTGCTTGGATCCAGTGACTTGAATCAAAGGGTTGTGAATTCAATATCTGGCTACTCAATGGTAAACAAAAACTTCGAAAGTTGAGTTAACAAAGGGAGATAACTGAGACATCCAGATGAGGCATGGCATGGCACAATCTACTCCTGTGAACGAAATAAAGAGTTCAGTTCAAAATTCCAATCACCTAAAGAAGGCCGGGGCGTACAACGGCTGAAACGTTGTGAATATGGCAATAAAGATGAGGACAACAGTCCAAACAATGTAAATAAATACCTGATCTCATAAATATAGACAGAATTTTATTTTTTTAATTCACAAAGTTTTTTTTAGTTTACTTTTTAAATTTAATATTTATTTTAAAATCATTAATTTTTTTCAGTTATTTTAAAATTTGAATTTTTAACTGTTCCCGGTGCTGGATGTTCAAGCACTAGATTTTCAATCCCGGGATCATCCTGACTACAAAAAGTCTATGTCAAGTGAGGCATGAGTTATGTGCTTCCAACAGAATTTGCCGTTTATTTATTCAGATATACAAAAATACCTTCTTTTTTTAACTTAGAGATTTATAGTCAAGGGAGGTAATTAAGATGATATTACAAACCCTGGCAGTTTTTGTTGATGTAAAGCAGAGGCAAAACAGAAACGGTATTTGTTGAAATCATATGGCACAAGGCCTCAAAAACTTGTAGCATAAGTGATTAACTGTAGACATAACTTGCTTCTTAGAACATCAGGTTGAAGCTTCATTATGAATTAATTTCTAAAAAAAAAAAGTAACAATAGCATTCATTAAAAAAAGGAAAACATTTTTAGACTTACTTCACTGTATCACTGCAGCATTTTTAACGTTTGAGAGTGGTTTATATATATATATATATATATATATATATATATATATATATATATATTATGGAAAAAAAATGAAAAATAAAAACATTTTCATGGTCTAACGATTTGATTGTGAGCTTTAAATCAGAAGTTAAAATTGTCATTTAGTTTGAGGATTTGTTCCCCTTGGCCTTGAAGAATGGCTTTTTAGAAGTCATTTTCTGCTAAGATCCGCTTTTTTTTTTTCATCTATATTTTGCCGAAAATTTAACATAAATCTTTAGATCATGTAAGGTTTTATAATTCCAACTTTTTCTCTAATGTTGCAGTTCACCAAGAAAGATAAATTCGACGAAAGAAAAGAGAAATTGTTGTTTACAAATGACATACGACGATGTTTAGTTCAAAATGGTTCATTGCTCCTGAAAGAGAGAAAACAAATCAGACGAAGAAAGACGGAACGAAGTAAGTAAAAAGTATATATTATGAAGTTCTCTTTAATCGTTCAGTTAATCTTTCTTTCAATATTTTATAACAATTTATCTTCTGTCAATAAAACAAAAAATATTGAGGAGAACTTAGTGAACTTTTTATTTTGTAAACTGCCGATGAAGATATTTTGTTTTTTGTTTGACTCATAAAAATCGTATCAGTGTTTTTGTTAATTTCTATTTTTACTATAACCTTTTAAAGAAATAACTCACAAAAAAAAACATCTTCCTTCGGAAGGCAAAAAAGCAAAACAAGTCATGAGTTTAATTTTCTTTGTTTAAATAATAAAAAAAAAAATACGTATTTGTTGATTTTTTTTTATAACGAGAAAATATATAGATGAAGAAATTAAAAATAATATCAAAATATTTCATTCAAATATTTTATTCTCTTGAATATAAAAATGAACAATTAGAGAAAAAACACTTTGTTGAAAATTGTTGATGACTTGATTTTTTTATTCATTTTTTAAAATTTCATTGTTTTTTTTTATCTGAGATTAGGTATTGTAATTGCATTGATTGGACTGATGTCCTCATCTTTATTACTATATTCACGACATTTCAGTGATTGGAATTTTACACTGAACCCTTTAATGCGTCTACTGGGGTAAATTGTTCTAGTTCCACGTGCTATGCCCCTTCCATATGTCTCAGTTATCTCCCTTCATTAACGAATAACACAGTTTCTGAAGAAAAAAAAAACTCCCAAATGCCACATCTGCTTGCTTCCACTTCCAATTTTTTTTTCTGCCCTTTAACATTGTTGTATACCACCTTTTAAAGCAGTTGGTTTTCCTCATATGCAAATGACCAATATTCATAAAAAGGCTCAACATCACGCATTCACCTTGGACCTTTCGTAAATGGTGGTTCGCCAGGCTAGACACCTCAGGGGCTTTGGATCAGGTAAGTGCGAATATCTATCATGAACTTTTGAAGTTTTTGTTCACCACTGCAGTAGCCAGGTATTGAACTCACAACTCTTTGTGTCAAGTCACTGGATCCAACCATCACATTCATCCACTGGGCCATGTGTCCTGAAGAAGGTTGGAGCGTACAATGGAAAAAAACGTTGTGAATATGGCAATAAAGATGAAGAAAACAGTACAATGTAAATAATATAAATGAGATTTTTTGTTGCCTTGCTATTTTTTTTATTATTAATTTATGAAAACATCCATGAAAGTATTCAAAATCAAATGAATATTCCCTTCGTATTCCATTTTTGAGATATAAACTGTGGCTATTACTCTGTAACACTTTACCTTGAGCTGTGTCCACAGTGTATTATTATAAAAACAATTCATTAAAAAATCATGCATTTTAGCACCTGAAAACTTTCTCATACTAAATATGAAATTACCTCCCTTACATTGCTCATATGCTGAATATCAGTCATTTATGTGCCATGCATGATACATGCTTAAGCGATCATGTATCTTTCAATACATGACTGACAAGGCAGATTTTTCCTACAGTAGGTTGCCATTTTTTCCTACAGTAGACCAGTTGCCATCCAAGGCTATAGAACCCAGTCTGTCCTGCTATTTACCCATGTCTTCCAAAAATAAATAGTTATATAACTCAACTTCTATAATTAATAAGAATTTCTTAAGAAAAGAAACAAAAATAATGTTAGGATATAAAAATTCTTACAACAGAAATAAAAAGGAAAATAGCTTTTGAAATTAAATATTTCAGGGGGAAATTTGAACCTTCATAGCCATAAAAAATCATCAGATTGTCAAAAGAACGTTTTTTCCATTGACACCACTATTATTTTAACAACCTTCACTCCTTAGCAATATTTATTTTTTTAAAAAACAATTATTAAAATTATAATAAAATCTAAATATATGAAAGAGAATTTATATATTTTCTTTGTTCTTGAGAATTGATAATAAAAATGATAAACACTATTTATTAGATTGCTTATTTACACTATTGTTTATTGGAATGGTTGGCAAAATATTGATTCTGACTTTATAAAATGGTAAATAACAGGGATTTCTTTATAGTTGGTTCATATATTTAAATAATTTAGTAAATGTTTATAAATTTATGAATAAAAAATGGCTTTCCTATTTCTTTAGAAATTGGTAAATACATTGCATTAGTATTAATACATTTGTATTAGTTTTTAGAATGTAAATATAAAATTATTCTTATAAATAAACACTAATAAATAATGTTTAATATTTTTGTTTTAAATTCTCAAAAATAAAAAATATATTTGTTTCATCATATGTCTAAATTTTATTACAATTTTAATCATCACTTTTTAAAATGATAAACATTGCTGAGGAGTGAATGTAGTAAAAAAATAATAGCAGTGTCAAGTGAAAAATTCTCCTTTGTTTTTTTTTTTGTTTTTTTGAGCATGAAGGTCTAAGATTGCCAAATTACATTCTCTTTGTTATAAATGGCATCAAGAAATTTTGGTTGGCAACGAGTAGAATTGATATTTTATTTATTTATATATTTTTGCCAGTACAAAAGTCCAACATTGCCAGCAAAACATTGTTCAATTCGATTTATGAATGAATATGTAGAATAAGAAATGAAATAACAAGTTTTGTTTTTTCAATGTTCTTATTTCTTATTTTAACTTGTTCAATTTTCTTTATGAATAAATGTGAAAAATGAAAAATATTCAAATTCAGTGAAATTCACTGGACAAAATAATTATGTAATTAATCTTTAGGTAAATAAAGATATTTTCCTTGATATGTCTAACCAATTAGTAAAGGGAAGCAACTCACATAAAGCCTTGTCCAATTTTGTGTATGAATGAACATGAATGAGTAACATTGAAATTCAATGAAGTCCAAACAGATATATCTCCTTAAAATATTAAACAGAATTATCATAACTGCAAATAATATGTGACTTTGCTGTTTTCTTTAATACTATTTCTTCTTCATTCACAGATCTCAAATTTGATTGAGAACAAATAAATCATTGGCTGGCCATTAAGTAAATATTGTATGTAAAAAAAAATTGTAATCAGAAATGTTGAATATAAAAATACACAGTGAAGAAGAATAAGAAATTGTGATGTTGACATTTATGGGATTCAAATTCAAAACCATCTGCAGAAAGACTATATTATTTAAAAATGCTACTTTATGCATTTTAGAACAATCGTGAAGAAAAAACAATTTGCAAAAGCACAGTGGCAATATCTTCAACAACTGAAATTTGAAGGTATATATGGAAATACACATTGATGAGAAATCATAACATATGGAGCATATGACACTGCATTTTTACAGCATTCACATTTAAAAACACATATAGAGTGTGGATTAACCTTTAACAAGAGTCCCATTGTAAAATTAAACATGCAAACGCACACTGGAGCAAAGCTATACTCTTGTACAGTATGTGAATTGAAAATTTTACAGAATTCAGATTTAAAAAAACACATGAAAACACATTCAAAGGAGAAACTTCACTTTTGTGAAGTGTGTGGATCTTCTTTTTCAAAGGGTTTAGATTTAAAAATACACATGCGAACACATACTGGAGAAAAACCATATTCTTGTAAAGTGTGTGGTTCAGCATTTTCACAGAGTTCAGCTTTAAAAACACATATTCGAATACATACAGGAGAGAAACCATTTTCTTGTAAAGTATGTGAAGCTGCATTTTCACTAAATTTAAGTCTACAAATACACATGAAAAGACACACTGGCGAAAAACCATTTTCTTGTGAAGTATGTGGTTCAGCCTTTTCAGTAAAGTCCCATTTGAAAATACACATGAGAACACATACTGGTGAAAAACCATATTCTTGTGAAGTTTGCGGCTCAGCATTTTCAGTAAATTCTCATTTAAAAAGACACATGAGAACACACACTGGAGAGAAACCATATTCTTGTGAAGTGTGTGGTTCAGCATTTTTAGCAAATTTTCTCCTAAAAAGACACATGAAAACACACACCGTGGAGAAACCATATGTTTGTGCAATATGTAGTTCAGCATTTTCAAGGAATTTAGATCTAAAAATACACATGCAGTCACACACTGGAGAAAAACTATTCTCATGTGATGTATGTGAATCAACACTTTCCCAGAGTTCAGATTTAAAAAAACACATTCGAACACACAGTGGAGAGAAACTCCATTCTTGTGAAATGTGTGGATCAGCATTTGCATTAAATTCTAATTTAAAAAGACACAAGCGAACACACACTGGAGAGAAACCTTATTTTTGTGATGTGTGTGGATCATCATTTTCTGATAGTTCTGCTTTAAAAAGACACACAAGAACACACACCGGTGAGAAACCATATTCTTGTGAAGTATGTGGATCAGCATTTTCACTAAATTCCCATCTAAAAAGGCACATGCAAACACACACTGAAAAGAAAGCATGTTCTTGAGAAGTATGTTGTTCATAATTTTCACAGAATTTTGATCTAAAATTCCACATGAATACAGATAACAAAACTATTCTTTTGTCAAATTTGTGAATGACCATTTTCATCAAGTTCATCTTTGAATATGTCTAAATATACACTTGTTTGAAACTATTCTTGTGAAATATGTAAATCAATATTTTCACTCAATTTCCTTTTAAAAAGACATGAGAACATATACTGGAGAAAAGTATGTTATTTGGATGTATGTGGATTTAGATTTTCTTATAGTTCTACTTTAAAAAGACTTGAGAAGCCATGTTGGTGAGAGACCATTTTCTTGTAATGTGTGTGGAGCAATAATTTTATTTAATTTCAGTTTAAAATACACATGCAAACACATATAGGAAGAAACCATATTCTTATCTAGTATGTGCATCAACATTTTCAAAGAATTCAAATGTAAAACAACACATGCAGACACAATGATGGGAAACAATATTCCTTTGAAGTATGTGGAGCAGCTTTTCAGAGAGTTCAAATCTAAAAATAAACATTAAGTGACGTGTATGAATTCAGATAAAGATTTATATGGAAATATAATCCTTACCTTAATAAAGTCCCTCAAAGGCCAAAACATGTCAGTTAAAATAAGCTTTCCTTTCGGTTTTTATTCAAGAATATTAAATTAAGTTAAAAATCTTAAATTCATTTCAATGTGATAAGACCAAGATTCCAAAATTACATTTTTTGCACAAAAAAGTTTGTTTTTGTAATAAATATAAATTAATATAGCAAGTCGGAAGGAAATAAATAACGGAAAATTTGTGAGGCACCTCAGCAGCTGAAAAGCTGAAGTGGAATAGATCTCTCACTTACCTGATCTGAAACCCCAGATTTTGTTGTATGTGGGTTCTTGAAGGATAACATCTACCAAGGCAACCTTCACACTATTGCAGCATTGAAGGCAGCCATCCCTGAGAAGATTCAATCAATCACCCAGAAGAAATCTGCACACCTTATCAACAGTTTTGTATTCAACAGTGCCTTCAACCGAACGGCGGACATCTTGGAGTATATACTCTCGCACTCCTCTTGACATTTTTGGTTCATGTTTCAGACAAAATGGTTGCAAATCCTAAAATATTATCCTTTTACCTTTCAATAAATGTAATTTCTATTATTCTACCATTTGTGGTCCCAGATTTGGCCACAGAGGAGCGTTTGGTTAGCAAGGTCGAATTTACAAATCGGTTAAAGGCACGTCAAGCGAAATGACGGTTCCATATAGGATACAGGTTCAAATCCTGTCAGAGGCCAAATTTTTTCTATGAAAATTTCTTGGACATTCAAGCTGGTAAATGTTGTTTAATACTGTTTATTATAAACAGAGCATTTACTTAAATATTTGTATCTATAAAAAGAATGTTAAACATAAAAATGTCTTAAAATAATTGTCAGACTTTGTCCATTTCATAATGTGTGACGTCATTTGTTTACATTTGATATGCCATGAGCAGATTTGAATGTACGCGAGAGATTCATGGAAGATTTAAGTTTAAATACAGTAAATTCAACCTTGCTAACTGAATGCTCCTCTGTGGCCAAATCGGTTAAAGGCAGGTCTAGCTAAATGACGGTTCCATATAGGATACTGGTTCAATTCCTGTCAGAGGACGAATATTTTCTATGAGAATTTCTCGGACATTCAGGCTGGTAAATGTTGTTTAATACTGTTTATTATAAACAGAGCATTTACTTAAATATTTGTATCTATAAAAAGAATGTATAAACATAAAAATGTCTTAAAATAATTGTCAGACTCTGCATTTCATAATGTGTGACACGCACACACACACACATATATATATATATATATATAAGCGTGTATTTAGGCAGCATCTTTTCATTCATACCTGTTTCATCATATGATATAGACAAGTGAGATTAATATGTTATGGTTTATACCAATGGCTTCCCATACTTCATACTTCTCCAATTCACACTTGTGTGGTCATGTGTGACGTCATGAGATGTGGTGCGATTTTCGCTTCTAGTGTCTTATATGCACGTGTTTATCGTTGCTTAGAAATCATCTATGTAAACAATGACAGACTATCATCACTGTCTTGTCCATATATTGCTTAATATGTTGTAATTGACATCTTTGATAATGGCTTATGTAAGCTGAAAGCTTAGATTGTATTAAAAAAATATGGATCAAATTTGTGAATTTCTTTCTTCGTTCAATGATAATGTTATTAAACTTATCAGATGTTATGAAAAGAATTTACATAAAATAGACAACACTTGTCTCTATTATTTAATGAAATGTGTATGAATATATATATATATATATATATATATATATATATATATATATATTCAGCAGTTTTCTATACTGTAACTTTTACATTTGTATCAGTCAGGAATAAGTGATAACCCAAAATGTGGAGGTAGGTACTGAAGCATTTTAGGTATTTCAGAATTAATTAGCCCACAATCTATGAATTGTGGATTTAATTAGTACTGGAGATATATGCATATACTGTACACATTGTTACAAAGGAAATTCTGTCATCTTTCTAACATTGCATTTTTTAAATTTGCATCTGTCATGCATGTTACAGATAAAAACATGAGGTTAAATATTAAATCATTTTGTTACTACCTCGAACTGATTTTTGTTGTGCATTTTTAATTCTTGAATATATAAATACACAACATTAAAAAGGAAATTTTATTGGCTTCGAGGAATCTATCTTGTATATTTGTATCTGCTATTCATAAAAAGTTATAAGCTAGGTACATGAAGGAGGCACAGTAGAGCAATGGATAGCAGCTTGGATTGAGGAATTGGAGAGCAGAGTTCAAATTCCAGTCAAACCCATTCCATTCACTTATGCACTAATACCCTTGGGAAAGGTATGAATCTTCTTCTTCTCCCCTCCCAGGTATGGGTAAATAGCAGGACAGACTGGGTTCTATAGCCTTGGATGACAACTGGTCTACCGCAGAAAGAAATGGCAACCTACTGCAGGAAAAAATCTGCCTCGTTAGTCATATATCGAAAGATACATGATCGCCTAAGCGTGTATCCTGCATGGCACATAACTGACTGACTGATTTTTTTATGAGTAGAAAATTGTCATTTCTTATTCAAAAAGAATTATAGCCAATATTCCTTAGGGATTTTATTTTTAACTAGCAGTAGAGCCTGGCGTTGCCTGGGGATGTAACAGTAATAGATAGATCAAGTATCGACCATCATAAAGACTGAAAAATAAAATTGACAAAGATTATTGTTTAAGGTTGACGGACATGTGTGTCTTAATTAGTTTTTTTTTTTTTTTTTACGAATTGGTTAAACCCAAACTCAAACAAAAACATTGTTTTCAATCGTTATGAGTCTACCGATTGAATAGAATTTTATTATAAACAATTGTCTTGTAAATGGAATTTAAAAAGCATTCTGAATGTAAAAATAAAAAAAAAAAGTGTGCAAGACAATAAGAAACACTACCTGCCAAAAAAAAAAAGTGAAGTTTTGTTGAAATCAGTTGAAAAATGTAGGAAGTCCGATCCCATATATAAACGAACACAAACACACACAACCAACCTGGGTTTTATAATAAGTATAACTCGATATGAGTTGTCCCCCTTTCATTAATGCCTCTTAATAGTGTTTTCAAATTGATTTCATGCAAAAACAATTGTATTTCCAATTTTGGTGCTGTCAGAACCACCGCAAAGATAATTTTCATGATCCTGTGAAATTTTGTTGAAATGGGTTGAAAAATGTAGGAAATCCGATCCAATATATAAATGTACAGACACACACAACCTGGGTTTTATAATAAGTATGATTTATAAATAAAAACAGATTTTAACAAAATTTCTTTGAAAAAAAAATGAAACAGACATGTATACACAAAAATAGCAGTTTATTGAAAGTAAAAAAAAACAAAAGATTGGCAGTGTTTTTAAATTAGATAAGCCACTGGTAATTCCACTTCATCATCATCACTATCATTTTCCTCATCTACTACAGCATTGTGTTCAGTGATGTTACAGCAGTTATTTCTGGCACACTCGCATATATCTGTATATAGTACATTGTTTTGTAGACATGTATAAATGTCTTCATCTCTGCACTGACTTCTTTTTTATTTGCCAGATTAGTTTACTAGGTTCATTACACTCACAGGAGCAGGAGAAAGATTCATCCAATTTATTATTAGTTCCCCACCTTCCATCTTCCATTCATGATCATCAGGGACTGGTGTATCTAGATCTGCTTGGAGGCACCTTTTGTAGACACCTGAAAAGAAAAACAAATTGCAATGATAACATTTAATATGTCTCATGAAATACAATGCAATTATAAAAATGAAATCTTTGATTCTTGTACAAATGTTTTGATCAGCATTCGTTTATGTATTCATGGTTTATTATTATTTTCATGAGATTTACATTTATGATAAAATAAAAGATAAAATATTTGCTTTTATCTTTTTTCATAAGAAGTTATGTACCATGTGGGATACATACTCAAGCATTCATGTATCTTTTGATATATGATTGACAAAGTAGATTTTTCCCGCAGTAGGTTGCCATTTCTTTCTATGGTAGACCAGTTGCCATCCAAGGCTACAGAACCCGGTCTTTACCCATAGCTGGGGGGAAAAGATGAGGATTCATACCTTTCCCAATGGCATTAGCACATAAGTGAATGTAATGGATTTGACTGGAATTCGAACTCAGCTCTCCGATTCCTCAATCTGTGGCGCTATCCATTACTCCATCATGCCACCATTGTTTCCAATAAGCAATTAAGCATAAAACTCTATATCCTTAACTTTGAAATCGTATAGCAAAATTAACATAATTCACAAAACAATACCTGCTTGATAGCTCGTTTGGTGTGTTCACTCAGAGCTTCTTGGTTTTGAGTCATTGTGATTTCCAATTTCATTTGGAGTCTGAAGATGTATCTAGCTTCATTGACACTTTTGATGTTGTCTGTACAACCCACAAACACCTCCAGGGATGCTGCTGTGTCTGGTTGTACATCAACCTGCAAACACCTCCGGTGATGCTGCTATGTCTGGTTGTACATCAACCTGCAAACATCTCCAGTGATGCTGCTGTGTCTGATTGTACATCAAATTGCTTACCAAGATTCCTGAATGCATGAAAAAAATTCCACCTCTTTCAGTAATAAACCAAGAGCTTTCTTTTTTCCCTCACTATAGAAAAAGCTGACACTATCACATCCAATAAAGCAATGAAGACCATTCAAAGTTTGGCTAAAGTCATCTCTGATGCAGTCTTTTTAGTTATATCTATAATTTGTTCATTTGTATAAATTTGCTGGAATGTGCGATTGCAGAGCAATTCCAATAATGAATACATCAGTGTCTTGACTGACAATGATAATGTCATTACTAGTGGTAGCCACAAAGGCAGCATGTAAATAGATTTAGTTATCTGCTTCCTCCTGTGTGGAGCAATGTTCGGTCTCTTCTACCCTGGTGACCTTATCACTTTCCTCCTTTCCAGGTGAGAATGCATGGCATTGCCTGTTGTATGCCAAGAACACCTTTATTCCTCTGAACTCTGATGTTGAAACTTTAGACCCTGTTTCATCCAGGTATTCTACCAGAGACTCATTGTTCTCTCCATTTGAAAGAAACTTTTTCCATTGCCGAGAAAGGAACTGGCCATGGATTCTAATCATCTAGCTGCTCTTTTGGCTCCCTCATTATTTTTTATGGAGATTTTCCAGTATGTTTTTATTTTGTTTTTTTTTAAGCAATTTACCTCACACAAGGTAGGAGTGCCACTAGCATGCAAGGAGTTACAGAGGATTGAGAACAAGAGTAAAGAGGTGAGTTTGAGGAAAGGACACAGAGCAGGACGTGGAACAAGATCAAGGTATCAGAAGATGTCAATTGACATTACACTTGAATATTTGAAGATTATAGTTATCAGGGAAGCAAGCAAGAGGAAGGGAGTTCCAGAGATGGCAAGTGTGAGAGAAGAGGCTGTTTGAGTTGGAGAGATTGTTACATTTAACTGTTTCAACAGTGAAAAGGTTGGACAGAGATTCCAGCCTAGTAGCTCGCTTAAATTCATGCAGTCTGGGAACCAGCGAAAGTAGCCCATTGAAACAGTTGATGTGAAAATACTTGTAGAAGGAACAGAGGGAAACCACAGCACATCTGTTAGAAAGCAACTGTAGACGAGATGCCAGATCAGGATCTATCGCATTGCATATTCGTCTCTAGATTTTGTCAAGGACCTCAAGACGTACAGTGAGGATACCAGACCATATATGACAGCAATATTCCATGCAAGGATGGATGGTTGATTTATAGATTTGAAGGAGAGACTCAAATGAGAAAAAAACTTTCTGGCATGACACAGAGAATCAACTTGTGGTAGATGAAGCTATTGATTCCATGTATTTGTTCCATCTCATGTTGAGAAGTTGGGCATCAGCCATTCAGCTTACGGTCAAATCACGCTGAAACACCGGTTCTCGTACGATCACCGAAGTTAAGCAGCGTAGAGCCAGGTCAGTACTTAGATGGGGGACCGCTTGGGAACACCTGGTACTGTAAGCCCCCAAAGTCCAACCCTTACCTCACAGTCGGTGGGGAGGTGTAAACGGTAGTGTCAGAGCTATGCCGCCCAGAACTTCGTTCCTGGTAGGGCCACCCAAGACAGACAGGTCTGACACACACGCCGGCTAATAAGGGCTCTGGTGAAAATCCAAGGAGCGTCTGCATCGGTAACCGGCGGCTTCTGGTCTTCCTGTCTCTGCGTCTGTGGGAACCCCGCGGCAAGCAAGAATGTTATCCGAGTAGGCCTGGGTACCCTACTTGTAATTTATCCCAAGAATCTTCTTCTTATAACAGGAAGAAGTCGGCTCAATCCGCCCAGGGTGAATGCCGCATCAGTACAGTAGTACAGTACAGTACAGTAGTACATCAGCCATTCTGATGGGAGGCAGGGAGGGTTCTCTGTGATGGGAAAGAGGAGCAGTCTGTCTGTTATAAAGTGTATTTGTGTTATCATAGTATGTATTGCCCTAATAACTAGAGCTTTTAATATGATAATAGAAAGAGTAAAAAGTTGTTTGCTCTTCAGGTAGCTTGTTAATATTCAAATGTTCTATAAGTGACATGTTATCCACTATACATACACCACCAACTATGGGAGTCTGAATTTAGGTTTTCCTGAATAATTTACAAGGGTATGGAATAGAGTTGCCTTATTGGTCTTAACAAGTGATCCTTGTGTATTTGCAAGTGACAATGAACCTAAGGAATATTAATAGTTCCTGCAGAGTGATATTTTAAAATCTACCAATCAGAACCAATCTTGCTAAAAGATTTCTGTTAGCCTTGAAAGTAATGTCTTTTCCATATACATTGTCTGAATTTCTTTTTCATACTTGTGAAAAGGTCTTCAGATTCATATTTGCAATGCTAGAAAATAAGTTCATGTTTCCGATTTGTAGATGTTGTAAACAGAACTTTGTGAACTCTGATTCTCCCCTTGCATCATCAGTCTGCAGACCAGAATGAACATCCTGTGTTGCAACCACTCCTGATGCAATATGGATCAGTTCATTTTGTTTGTATTCAAAGGGATTTACTACATTATCAATTGTGTCAACATCTTCTCGACATCAGCCTTATCATATTTCATATCACTGTGCACAAGATCTGATTGTATTTCATTGTCCTCTCTTTTGCCAGCATGGACTCACATTCACATATGTCAGATGTTCTCAACCAGGGGTAAATTTACCCTAGGGTGTAAAAAATTATATAGTCGGGGGTAAATAATTGAAGTACCTGATAATTTAAAAAAAACGCCTGAAAGCCGATGATGATATGAGAGTAGCATTATCAGAAACAGCTCATTGATTATGATTAGTATTAATTTGTAGATCTACTAATACAGTGGATAAAATGAATAATTTTTTATTAATGACTACAAACGTTAATAAAAATACTGAATTTTATACAGAGTACTAACTTATACTAAAAAATTAGTACTAAAGAAGAAATCGGTATTTTGAGTGTTGCTTAGTATTTTTTTTTTTTTTAGGCACAGTATTTTGACTAAAAAAACCCTTAGTATTTTGAATGAAAAAAATCATTCATTCATTTAGTCACAAAATTGTACATCAATGCTTTATGATGGCTATGAATTTTTTGTATGGGAGTAGGGGGTAAATGGAGAAATACATAAAGCCGAGGGGGGGGGGGGTCAATGATGGAGGAAAGGTTGAGAATAGCTGACATATGTAATAGACCTTCTTGCATGACGTGACCATATCCATCTGTTGACAGCTCCCCTTCCTATTGCTGAAACCTGTCATTCCACCTTTGGTTTTGGAGCCATGATTTGCAGTGTACTCAATGCTAAATTGTGGAAATCAAATATTGTGACCCTGATATCCCCTCTAAAAAAAGTTAACCCACACTCATAAAAAGTTTACAGTAACTATACAGAAGGATAAACACTGTTTTTTTACATTGTTCAACATATATGGAGTGACTTCGTAAGTTTAAATCAATGTTAGATCTATATTAACCTGCCATCCTGGGTAAGACACAAAACTACATCCAACAGCAAGGCTTCTGATCGGGAGGTTTTGAGAAGTGTGGAACCACCTCTTAATTACTGATGTTCCCAGGTCCATCCTGACCTGGGATGGTAGCACCTGTTAAGGTACCAGCTATGGGCAAATAGTTGATACCCAAACTGGAGTCAAAACACTATGAAAAAATAGGTTTTAATACATACCATACTTTGTAAAAAAAAAAAATTATTACCAGCAATACATTTTTAGAAAAAGATATTACCAACTATAGTTTATTTTGAAAGAAAATATTATCAGCAATAAAAAATTTGTCGGCCTTAAATAACCCATTGAGGTTGATATGTCGTAAAACAAACCAAACCTATATTAACCTGACAAAACTGCTGTGTGATAAGACAGAGTTTATAACTCTTGTCAGTTATATCATGGCAAACTATCAGTAAAATATTATTGAAGATTCTAACTTAGGTACCTTCATGAAAATTGATAGCATGACACGAACAACCTGAAACTTGATGAAAAAAATTTTTTCATCTTAAATGTATATTTCATTATTGAGAAGAAATACCAATGTATTTTTTTAACATTTATTGAAATTTTTACTCATTCTTAGCATGTCTGAAATTTTAGTCAAAAATCTTGTTTACAAAATTATGAAGAAAAACTTGATATCAGCCATTTAAATTTTGTAAAATAAGTTAAATTCCTTGTTTAAAAATCAATTATGTTTTTCAAAATTTAATTAAAAAAAAATTAAAAAATTTAAAGTTTATTTAAAATATTTTCAAAGAAACTTTTACTTACTTCCTTTGTAGAAAAATGTTGTTTAAAATAAAAGGGAGCCGATCTTAACATCACTGACAATTGACAAGTGCTGACATTTATAACTTACTAACAGCTGACATGAGATTCGAGTTCTCATACGGAAGAACAGATTTGACTTATTATTTTTTTTAAGTGGACCTGCTTAAGTAGTACCTTGTAATTATTAAAGTAAAAAAAACTTTCAGCATCCCAATTTTTTTGTTTTTTTTTAGTATTGTAGCTTTCACCATAAGTTTGTTGATACTATCTGAAGAAATTATAAATACTATAAAAAAAAAAAAAAAAAAATTAAAATACAAGTGCTGCACAGCTGTTTGAGGGCCCCTATAGCCTCGGCACCAAACTTAAATAAAGTCAATTCAAATCTGCTATGATAAAAAAAATTATAACCCCTGTAAAAATAATCACAAACATAGTAAAAGTCATTTTGTCACAGCCTATTTTCTCTGAAAAAAAAAAAAAAAAAAAAAAAAAAAAAAAAAAGTAGATTTTCATATAGTGGTAAAACAAGGTAAAATATTAAAAAAACTTGTCATCATCTGAACAAAATATCAAGGAAAGTTTTTATCTGAACCCCATGAAACTAGATATTTTCTGAAAGCAAACAAGATGATCTTTCATTTAAAAGTAAAACTGGCCAGTGTAAATGACTCAAAATTTTTTTTTCAGGGGTAAAATCTGAAAACGAAAAAAAAAAAAAAAAAAGTGAAAATTTTTCATTTTTTTTTTAGTTCTAAACAAAAATTTCCCCCAGTAATGGGAAATTAATCATTTTTTTTTTTTGAGGGGGTGTGGAATCAGAAAGCCTAAGTGATAATCAAACTATTTCAGGCATAAAATTGACAGTTTGCTTAAGAATTTTGCATTCTATGATGGATTTAATGAAGCTGATGAATGGAAATTTTCACTGAATATTTTGTTGGATGACAAAAACAAGCATTTTAATCAACTGTGGCTGAGTGAGATAAAATTTTATAAGAAATGTACATGAAATTATACTATAATTTTAAATACACTTATGAAATTTCATGGTCTTTTTATGCTCAATTTACTAAATTTTAAAAATGTCTCATAGAAAAATGTCATAACTGACATAATACAAAAATAATACTGTATAAATTTCATCGAATAGGTGGCTAATAAATGTAGGTATCCTCATTTAAAATGTCATACATATTGTTAATGTTAATTTTTATCCTATATTTTTAAATTTAGTTATGACAGTATTGAAAATGTTTTTTATTAATTATATAATCATTTACACTTTTGATTTATTCAGTCAAGTAACAATGAGATATAGAAATGGAAGAAATGTGCAATGCATGCTATTAGACTTTCGTGAAAATTTGGTGGCCCTGAAAAGAGCCATTTTGGTGGCCATTGAAAATGGCCATTATTTTTTTCTGCTAAGTGAGACCCTAATACATATGAAAAAAATATTTTTGCCATTTTAAAAAAGGAAAACATATTTATAATAATTTCCATCACTTATAAATAGTTTCAGAAAGTTTCATTAAAATCCAACAATTATTTTTATTTTTGCATGATTTTTGCATTTTTTTCTGTCATACAAAAAAAAAAAAACATGCTAAAAATTTATGTTGTTTTACTAGTTCTGGCGACACAAAGAGAAACAAGGTTTTTTCTTTAATCAAAATTTAGAATGTTCTAAAAAGGAAAATTTTAAAAAATAATTAAAAAAACTTTTCAATGAAAAATGCATTTTTAATACAATTATTTGTTATTTCTCTTAATTATAATAGATTTTTACATTTAAGTTGTTAAAATATTATAAAATTAGTTAAAAGCCACATCGGGTTTCCTAAGTGTCCTTATGAGATAGATCTTTTTTTAGCGCGTTGTAAATTGTATCATTTTGACTAATGAGAAGGGTACCTACAAGTATCACTATCAACTTATGAAATTTATATGATCTTATTTTTATATTAATCTGTTATGACATTTTTCCATAAATGAAATATCAAAATTAATAATAAAATTAATGGAAATACAAATAACAGTAAAATGTAATAAATGTACATAAAATTATAGTATTTTATGTACACTTCTGATAAAATTTCATAAGAAAGGTACCTATAAATTAATTAGATACCTTTCTTATGAAATATGAAATTTAATCTCACTCTTAACAGTCTTATTTTAATTTCTTTATAATATATTTTCCATAAAGCAACATAAACGTAAAGGTGAAAGCTAAGTACAAAAAAAAAGTAGAGCGCTGAAAGTTTTCCTTAAAAATAATGAGGTTAAATAATTTGTTCACTTAAATGTAAGTTATTTCACTTTCCTCCTTCCATAGAACAAATTATCCTCACGGAATCCATCAATATATCATTTATCACCTGTCAAGTGACACGAAAGTTTATGACCTGCTTTGTTTTATTTTCAAATTACATCTTTTCAGCGCAGAAGCTAAGCTAAGCTAAGTTAAGCTTGGTTTAAAATATTTTAAATAAACATTATAATTTCTGATTTTCTTAAAATAACTTTTGAAAAAATGATAATTGATATTTAAAAGAATTTCAAAATGAGAATGATCAATTTTGCTGACTCAAAAAAAAAAAAAAAAAAAAAAAACAAACAAGATTTTTAACAAATATTTCGGACGTGCTAGGAATGATTAAAAAATGTAAAAACATACCCCAAAAATACTTTGATCTTCCCTCTTAATAATAACAAACATTTAGATGATAAAATTGTTTCCATCAAGTTTGGCGTCTTTTTCATCATGCTATGCTCTTTTTTTAGCGATCTCGTGGAGGTACTTCAGTTATGACCTGCTTTGTTTTATTTTGTCTTTTCAGCGCAGAAGCTAAGTCAACCTTGGTTCAAAATATTTTAAATAAACATTATAATTTCTGATTTTCTTAAAATAAGTTTTTAAAAAAGGATAATTGATTTTTAAAAGAATTTCAAAGTGAGATTTTCATTGTTTTTATAAAATGGAAAAAAAATGGACACCATGATCGATTATCTGTCAATTTTGCTGACTCAAAAAAAAACAAGATTTTTACCGAAAATTTCAGACATGCTCGGAACGATTAAGAAATGTAAAAAAAAAAATAACCCCAAAATACTTTGATCTTTCCTCTTAATAATAACATGAACATTTAAATGATAAAATTTTGTTTTCGTCAAGTTTGGCGTCTTTTTCATCATGCTATGCTCTTTTTTAGCGTTCTCATGGAGGTTCCTACTAAAACTGAACATATAACTTTTATATCCTGTGCATTAAAGTACTTGGAAAAACTTGGCGTCTTCTTGCTCTAGCCCTAAATTCATTTATCCGATCAGACCTGAAATGATGTTCATGAATCATATATTATGCTAACTACTAAGGGTATTATTAGCAGAGAAATCACACATCCGATACATAGTCATAAAAATACAAATAAGCAGGAACACGTCAGTGTTGTTTTATAAACAAAGACGGAATTCTGTGAATATGTATTCATCATAAAATTCACAAAGACCATGACAATTTTAAATTTACCTTGGTAAATTTTGGTTTTATTTCCCGAGCGCTAAATATCCCTTAAAATATTCCCAATTGTCATAATTCCGTGTAAATGTACATGCTGAACTCGAATTAACAATTGAATTATGAAGAAACCATACAGTTTTGGAGTTATCAGCAAAAAAAAAAAAAAAAAAAAATCAGACTTCTTGTTGGTCATTTGTCCCCCATTACTGCCATCATGAATCTTGATTCGGTGCGGGATACAAATTAAATAATACAAAAGAACTTTTTTTCCATTTTGAATAGCAATAACAAATTAAATAATAAAAATAAAGCATTTTTTTTAGATTTTAAAATTGAAAATAAAACAAAAATTAATGCACAAACTTGGTAAAGTAGAAGAGTTGATTGTAATCTTTTTTAAAAATTTGTCCCCTTTTCTACACAGAAAAAAAAGCCCTACCCTACACCTAACCCTAAAGTTAATCCGGTTTATTGTATCATTAAATTTTTTTTATTAATTTGTCCCCTACTCTACACAGAAAGAAGCGAAACACAACCCCTAACTCTAAAAAAAAAAAAAAAAATTACATTTTTTACGGTAGTGCGTAGTGATTTTCTGCAACGAAACCTGTAGTGTAAAAGAAGTAAATAGGCCAAAATTTTTTATTTCTGCACCGGATGTATCCCGCACCAAATCAAGATTTATGATGACAGTATTGGGGACGAATGACCAACAAGAAGTCCGATTTTTTTCTTGTCGATAACTCCAAAACAGTATGGTTTCTTCATAATTTAATTCTTAATTCGAGTTCAGCAAGTACATTTGCACGGAATTATGACAATTTTGGAAAATTTTAAGGGATATTTAGCGCTCGGGAAATAAAACCAAAATTTACCTTTTGAAGATATTGCACCTTTTTTTCTTTTTTTTTTTTCGTAATTCGTTCAATTTCATGTAAATTCGTGAAACGTACATAACAGGTTTTTTGTGAGATCAACTACGATACTGTATGCCACTTGTGGAAGCACTCTGTCTCGTAATATTTGTTTGCAGGCCATCCAGATTCTTCCGTTTTTTAACATGCTCTAAATAAAAGCTTGCCCGTGTCTTGTCTGAAAAAATTTGAACGTTTTAGAAGGAAAAATACACATAAAACACTCTATCCCGTGTTTATTTTCACATAGGAATTTTCTTCACATGAGGAAGCCATGTTGGTTTACAAATAATATGCAACAGCGATTGTGATTGGCTCCTTACGAACAGTCGATTAAAGAATTATTCTGATTGGCCACTTTTGTTTTTACGTAGCTTCGAACAAAAACTTTTACTAAAAAGTCAACACGTAATTAGAGAATTGAAATTACTAATTAATGTACCACAATAACTCGTGCTAAAAATGACTACATATCTTTTGTAGTTTTACTTTTATGCAATTTAATGGGATACATTTATATTCCCACCCTCGTTTGTGCTCATTAAAAGTCGTTTTTTTTTTGTTTTGTTTTTTCGGAGTGACAATTTGGCCTACAATGCGGTTACCCATTTAAGTACTACTGACCTGACTCGACGTTGCTTAACTTCGATGATCGAACGAGAACTGGTGTTTCAACGTGTTATGGCCAAAACAAAAGCAACAAAGTAAAAATGATTCGGTGAGTTGGTATTAGTTTTATGATTTATCTCCCTTGACGAATGATTTTTAAAAAAATTTTTTAGAAGTCATTTTCTGTTAAGATTCGCTTTCTTTTTTTTAGATTTTAGGGAACATTTAATGTGTAAAATTTTATTATTTTTAACCTTTTATAATCCCTCCTTTTTCTCTATTGCTCAAAGAATGATGAATCGGACGAAAGAAAAGAGAAATTGTTGTTTACAAACGAAAACGGACGTAAAGCTCCAAATGTTTCACTGCCCCTGAAAAGAAAAACAAATTATTAAACGGAAAGAAGTAAGTATATAACATTCACTTAATTTCTTTCTTAATTTTACAGAAATAATAAAAACAAAACATTAAAATCATTCAATAGTGAAATATATTTTTCTTCAATCAAAAAAAAATAAGAGAAAAAATGCCGGCTCTTAAAAAAAAAGTTTCGTTTGCTTTCTAATTGAATCAAAAACTTCTTTTTTTTTTTGTTAATTTTATTCATGCTAACTTTTTAAATAATTCACAAAAAACATATTTCGGAGAAAGAAAGTAACAGGAAACCAAAATGGATTTCAATTTTCTTTATTTACAAATATTAAAAATACAAATTTAGACATTTTTTCTTTTCAAGCTTTAATTTTCTCAATGTTAAAAAAAAATGTACTAATCTTTTGAAAATGGCTAAATATTTTTCTATTCATTTTTCTTTACGTTATGAATTTTCTTATTTAATTACTTTTACCTTTTTAATTTTATTTTTTAATGAATTTATCAAAGCAATGGCGTTTCAGATTAATTTGATTTAATAAAAAGTAAAAACTATGTATCTTTCATTTTAGCGTCCGAAATTTTTTTCAGATTGTAAGTACTGAATTACCTCCCCTAGACTGCTCATATTCTGAGCATCAGTCAGTTATGTGCCATGCGTGATACACACTTAGGCGATCATGTATCATTCGATACATGACTGACAAGGCAGATTTTTTATCCCGCAGTAGGTTGCCATTTCTTTCTGTGGTAGACCAGTTGCCATCCAAGGCTATAGAACCCGGTCTGTCCTGCTATTTATCCACAGCGGGGGAGGGGGAGAAGAAGAGGATTCATACCTTTCCCAAGGGTATTAGCACATAAGTGAATATTTAACTGGAATTTGAACTCAACTCTCTGATTCCTCACTTTGAGCCGCTATCCATTTCTCCAGTGTGCCTCCTGAGCACGCTGGAGTAATGGTGGAGTAATTCTGAGCATAAATTATCCAAAAAAAATTGGGATAATATATTTTTTATAATTTTTATTTATTCTTGGCTAAAATAAATTAAAAATTATATAAAAATAAAATAAATACTCAGCTTATTATTGGAATGACAAGTAATGACGCTGTAGTCATAAAATTGAAATTTTTTTTTTTTTTTTTTAACTTCAGTTTAAAAGAACCTACAAGAAATTGATGAACAAGTAGTTAACATGCCTGCATATCATAAAATAAAAATTAAAAACATCAAATTAAATTTATAAATTGAAAGGAGAACTGATGTAGAAGAAATAAGTCAAACTGAGAATTTGTTTTTAAGAAGTAAAAAAAAACATGAAACTAATTACAATAAAAAACATTTTTTTTTTTTTTTTTTTTTTTGACCATAAACTAGTGTAAGTAGGAGATTTTACTTTTAAATTAATTTTCATGTGTCATTCAGTTGACTCAACCTTTTAACCTATAAACGTGTTGAACAGAATAATTATGTAATAAACTGAAATTAAAGTTTAGGTAAATAAGGGCATTTTCCTTGATATTTCTAACCAATTATTAAAGGGAAGCAACTCACATGAACCCTTGTCCAATTTTGTTTATGAATGAACATGAATGAGTAATCTTGAAATTCAATGAAGTCTAAACATATATATCTCCTTAAAATATTAAATAGAGCTATCATTATTCTATAACTGCAAATAACATATGACTTCGCTGTTTTCTTTAATACTGTTTCTTCTTTATTCACAGATCAGAAATTTGGTTGAGGACAAGTAAATCATTAGCCAGCCATTAAGTAAATATTGTATAAAAAAAAAATGTAAAATACACAGTGGAGAAGAACATGACATTGTGAAGTTAACATTTATGGGATTCAAATTTGGAAACATCCACAGAAAGACCATATTATTTAGAAATGCTACTTTGTGCATTTTAGAGCAATCATAAAGAAAAAATAATTTAGGAAAACACAGTGCCAATATCTTCAGCAATTCAAATTTGAAAATATATGTGGAAATACACATTGATGGGAAATCATAACATATGGAGCATATGACACTGCATTTTTACAGCATTCACATTTAAAAACACATATAGTGTGGATTAACCTTTAACAAGATTTCCATTGCAGAAGTACACATGCAAACACACACCAGAGAGAAGCCATATTCTTGTATAGTATGTGAATTGAAATTTTTAAAGAATTCAGATTTAAAAAGGCACATGAAAGCACATTCAAAGGAGAAACTTCACTTTTGTGAAGTGTGCGGATCCTCTTTTTCAAAGGGTTTAGATTTAAAAATACACATGCGAACACATACTGGAGAGAAACCATATTCTTGTAAAGTGTGCAGTTCAGCATTTTCACAGAGTTCAGCTTTAAAAACACACATTCGAATACACACAGGTGAGAAACCATTTTCTTGTAACATATGTAAAACTTCATTTTCACTAAATTCAAGTCTAAAAATGCATATGAGAACACATACTGGAGATAAACCATATTCTTGTGAAGTGTGTGGATCTGCATTCGCATTAAATTCTCATTTAAAAAGACACATGAAAACACACACTGGAGAGAAACCATATACTTGTGAAGTATGTGGTTCAGCATTTTCACTAAATTCCCTTTTAAAAAGACACATGAGAACGCATACTGGGGAGAAACCATTTTCTTGTGAAGTGTGTGGGTCATCATTTTCTCAGAGTTCTGCTTTAAAGACACACATTCAAACGCACACTGGTGAGAAACCATTTTCTTGTAAAGTATGTGAAGCTACATTTACAGTTAATTCAAATCTAAAAATACACATGCGGACACACACTGGAGAGAAACCTTTTTCTTGTAAAGTATGTGGAGCTGTTTTTTCACTAAATTCTCATTTAAAAAGACATATGCGAACGCACACTGGTGAGAAACAGTATTCTGTTGAAGAAGGTAGTTCAGACTTTTCACAGAAATCAGATCAATATAAACAAATGGAAATAACCAATAGTAAAAAATTTTCTTGTAATGTGTGTAAATTGACATTTTTACAGAGTTCAGATTTAAGAAAACATCTTCAGATGCATACTGGAGAAAAACTTTATCCTTGTGAAGTGTGTGGATTAGCATTTTCACTAAATTCTCGTTTAAAAAGGCATATGCGAACACACACTGGTGAGAAACCATATACTTGTGAAGTTTGCAGTTCAGCATTTTCACTAAATTCCCTTTTAAAAAGACACATGAGAACGCATACTGGGGAGAAACCATTTTCTTGTGAAGTGTGTGGGTCAGCATTTTCTCAGAGTTCTGCTTTAAAGACACACATTCAAACGCACACTGGTGAGAAACCATTTTCTTGTAAAGTATGTGAAGCTACATTTACAGTTAATTCAAATCTAAAAATACACATGCGAACGCACACTGGAGAGAAACCTTTTTCTTGTAAAGTATGTGGAGCTGCTTTTTCACTAAATTCCCATTTAAAAAGACATATGCAAACGCACACTGGCAAGAAACAATATTCTGTTGAAGAAGGTAGTTCAGAATTTTCACAGAAATCAGATCAATATATACACATAAAAATAACCAATGGTAAGAAATTTTCTTGTAATGTGTGTAAATTGACATTTTTACAGAGTTCAGATTTAAGAAAACATCTTCAGATGCATACTGGAGAAAAATTTTATCCTTGTGGAATGTGTGGATCAACATTTTCACTAAATTCTCATTTAAGAAGACATATGCGAACACACACTGGTGAGAAACCCTATGCTTGTGATGTGTGTGGAACAAAATTTTCTGACAGTTCTTCTTTAAAACGACACATGAGAACACACACTGGGGAGAAACCATATGCTTGTGAAATCTGTGGATCGGCATTTTCATTAAATTTCCATTTGAAAAGACACATGCGAATACACATTGAAAAAAACATGTTTTTGTAAAGTGTGTAATTCAGAATTTTCACAAAATTTAACTCTAAAAATCCACAGGAGAAAAGTAAAGTTTGTGTATCAGTCTTTTCACATGATTCTGCTTTAAATAAGCACATGCAAACACACACTTGAGAGAAATTAAGTACTTGTAAAGTTGTAGATCAGTATTTTTACTAAATACCCATTTTAAGAAGACAGCTGAGAACAATGTGAAAAATGTTCAGGAATTTTTTACAGTTTGCCTTTAAAAAACATGATAAAGACAATGGTAAGTGATCATATTCTTGTAATTTGTGTGGATCAGCATATTCACTTCAATTTAATGAGATACATGGGAAGACACATGAGAGAAAGTATATTCTTGTGGCATTTGCCACCTTCTACCATATTCTATACTTACAAGAGCCAGAGTAGATCAAAAATGGAATATTGCCATTATATCCAGGATAGAGCTGCCCAGTTCTCACATTCCTGCTTTGACATAGCTCAAAAGCGTTTGCATGGCCTTGTAGATGATGAATTGTTTTCCATCCTACAGCCTCTTTCCTCACAGATGAAACTTTGCTAGCCTCTTACTACTTGATCACTATTTTCTTGGCAGATATTCAGACAAACTTGGTTCAACCAATTCAGACCTTCACAGATTGAACATGCCATGCCATCTACACTGAGTTATCTCCTCATTCCTTTTGTATTCCATTGGTAAAGAGTATTCCATTCTGCAGAAGTTCTGAAGAACTAACTTTGTGGAAAAAACATGCTTACCCAATCACTACAATCTTATCCTCTTCAAATCCAGGGTCAACCAATATCTATCCAATATATAACATGCACTTCTTGTTCCTTCATTCTCACTTCTGCACACTTTTTTTTTTTTTTTTTGAACAACACTTGGACCTTGTATTGGGTGTCCTGGGTATGATGATAAACTATACCCAGCAGCAAGGAGGTTTCAACATGAATGGAACCACCTCTTAATTGTTGTTTTTCTCAGGTTCACCCTGATGCAGGGTGGTAGCACTTGTTAGGATCCCAGCTATGGGCAAATAATTAACCACCCCCAAACTGGGGTCAAAACACTATGAAAGCATAAAAATAGGTTTTTATAATAAAAATATCAGCAATATATTTTTGAAAAACAAAATTACCAGCAATACATTTTTGGAAAAAAAAAATATAACCAGCAATAGATTTGCTCTCGACAAAAGCCTTCTTTACAAAAATATGTCAATGAAACCCGATCTACAAACTTATTTCTTACAAAGAATATATATTCTATCCATATGAAACTATCTGAAAAAATCTTGTTGGCATTAAATAACACATTGAGGTTGATTATGCTATAGAATATAAACCAAACCAAATACCAAAATAGAAAAATGTACATTAGCATTTGAAATGACACATGAACACATACTGGAAAAAAAAACAACTATATTTTATGAAATATGTGAAGAGTTTAACTTTTAAAAACTTGTACAGGAGAGAGAAATCCAAATCTTTGCAGTTAATGCAAAAAACAAAATAAAATGGTTTGTATTTTTAAGAAATGTCAGTATTTATTTTCATATTTTCTCATGTTAACTTTTTTAACCATTTCACCCGATCCAAAGCAATGAAGCCACTAAAATATAAAGAGTTAATGATGATAAAAAAACAAAAGTGTGAAGGAAACTGAGAAAACCTTACATATCTAGGAATATTTTGTCTATATTTCTGAGATGATGTAACTATTTACATTATGATCCTCATCTTTACTGCCATCTTCACAACATTTCAACCATTGTACACACTTCTTCAGGTGAAATATGTTGGAATTTCAAACCAAACATTTTATTTCATCTACCGGGGAAGATTGTTCTAATTCCATGTGCCATGCCTTTTCTGGATATCTCAGTTTCAGTTATTTCCCTTTAGTAACTCAACTCTCCAAGTTTTTGTTCAGCTCTGCTGTGGCCTGGTATTGAACTCACAACTGTTTGGGTTGTCACTGGATTACTTCAACCAAGGCTTTTATCCACTGGGCCATGTGTCTTTGGGGAACTAGAACAATCTACCCTGGTGGACGAAATAGGGATTGGTTTGAAATTCTAACATATATCACCTGAAGAAGGCCAGAGTGCACAACAGCCAAAACCTTGTGAATATTACAATAAAGATGAGGACAACAGTCCAAACATCATACATGGTGTAAAATAGCTTGTTCTTATTTAGTATACCTTTGGCGAAGTCACACTGGTTTCATGGAGCAGGGGCTTGATAAGACATTAACATTTGCCAAAGAGTTTATGAATGTGGTTATGATTAAGTACTGCTGTAAATCACTACTTTTTCACAATAACTATATATGGCATAAGACTGCAAAAAATAGTAAATTTCACATTCCCCAGCGATCATTCAATAATGCAGAGGTATTAGACCGCATGGGCCTCTATTTATTAGTAGAACATAATAAAATTATACATGTTAGTGACCATGGCCTATATCAGGATAAAAGCTTAATAGTGATGTTGGATAAATGAAAAGAGAATCATAGCACAAGGAAAAATTATTTAAGCTTTTTAAGGCGCTTGGTTTTACTATCTCATGGGCCTCTATTAGTGGAACTTAATAAAATGATCCATGTTAGCAACCATGGCCTATACAATGATGACAGCTTAATAGTGACGTTAGTCAGTTATGTGCCATGCGTGATACATGACTGATGAGGCAGATTTTTTCCTGCAGTAGGTTGCCATTTCTTTCTGTGGTATGCCAGCTGCCATCCAAGGTTATAGAACCCGGTCTGTCCTGCTATTTACCCATAGATGAGGGAAGAAGAAGAGGATTTGTACATTTCCCAAGCGTATTAGCACGTAAATAATGGATTTGACTGGAATTTGAACTCAGCTCTCTGATTCCTCGATCAGAGCCACTAATTGTTCAAATAATGGTGGTGAGATTTTACAAGAATGTGCTTTTTTTGTTATTCTTGCTTAAGAAAAAATTTCAAAGAAGCTCAATCAGACTAACGTTTTGCCTTGACATGAAGTGGAAAGATTATATTGAATCAATATAGTTGATTCGTCATTCATTCATCCATTCATTTTCTATGGCTTATCAACTCTTTTCAGGTTATTTAAAGCCAGAAAATATTTCTAGATTGTAACATTTATTTTTTGAGCTAATAACAGTTTAGTGATACAAGTCTTACTAATTAACCCATAGCTAGGGGAGAGTAGGTGTACTCATACATTTTCCAAGGCTATTTGTGCATAAGCGAATATAACAAACCTGACTGGAATTGGAACTTGGCTCTCTGATTAACAATTCCAAGCCATTATCAATTACACCACCTGTGCATCCAAGTTTACAGCATCTGATATTCCCAAGTGGTCACCCATCTAGGTACTGGCCAGGGTCGATATTGCTTAACATCAATGATCATACAGGAACCAATGTTTCAACACGACATGGCTGTAAGCTGAAAATTGGTTCACTCTGTTGTGCAAGACAATTTTCCTTACCGGAATCTTTCACATTTATAAGTCTACAATTCATCTTTGCTATGAATATTGTTGCCATATCTGGTCTGGTGTTTTTGCGATGTATTCAGAGATTCTAGATAAAATATAAAGAAGAATTTTCCCATATTATTGATGACAAAAGTAGGCATCAAATAAATTGCCATTCCCTGAACGGCATAAAAGCAATATGGATGCCATTCTGTGCCATGTTGCAACTCCAGCAATAGACATAACTGATCAGTTGCTTTCATGGCAACCTGCTGTTAACAAAGAATGAATCATCTCTGATACTACATGATGTTTACATGATTTGCAATACCAGAGATAACTATCTGTTGCATCTTAATGTTGAGCCTAAATGGCCTGTTGCAATGTAGTTGAAAAAACATTATTTGTTGCTGTTATTTATCTATAGATAAAATTTTGTGACTTCTGTTAGTCTGTTCATCTATCACACCCTCTAAAATAGCCATATATTGACCGATCAAAACCAAATTTGGTGGAGAAGTGTAAACAGGTAAGTAGCTACAAAGTATAGTTTGTTTTATTAAGGTGCATAGCTTAGTACAATAAATTTTAATTAATGTTTTCGGAAAAATTAAAAGTTCTATTATTTAACATACAAAATACTCCCACTCTTTTAAAAACAATTTAATGATTAAAATAAATACTTATTAAATAAAAATACAATATTATTTTTTTGCATATTTTTTCTTTAAGTTTTCATTATATATATATATATATATATATATATAAAAAGAATCCAGTTGACCCTGCCTTTGCAAGAAGTATAAACAAATCACAAGACCAAATGCTTCAAAAAGTGGGAATTTGGCTCCATAAAGAAATATTTACACATGACCAGTTGAATGTTGCATGTTCAAGAGTAAGAAATCCTGAGTATTATTTGCTGTTCAAAAGGAAATTTTCTTAAAAAGTATTATTTACCATGAAGTCATATAAAATTAAATTAAAGAAATTATTAAACCGCAAAGTAGGGTTTTTGTCAAAATATTTTTCCAAGCAATTCGGCTTATGCAAATTTCACTGATTGGTTTGTAAAATTGAACAAAACATAGAGTTTGTAAATTTCAACAAAAATTGTTAGTGATAACTTCAACAATATTAGATACTGTGAGGATTTCAACACATGTAGAGTTTGAAACTATGGATCTTCAAATGAAAACTGAATTGTCCCACGTTTTGTGATTTGTTGATGAGAAGGAAAATCTTCAAGAAAGGTTTTTGGGATACTGTTATGGTCTGGTTCCTTGTACTACGGTGATAGTCCAAGATAGAACCAATAAAGAAGAACTCGAATACGGATATGGAATAACACAGATATTTTACAAACAGAAATATATACCGGGAAGTAGAAAGTGTTAGTATGAACAATCAGGTTTAGTAGAAAGAACAATGTAGTCTCGACCAGTATCACTATTCCAATGTCTTGCAGTAATTGCCTGAACGCAACTCTGTTTCGGACTGCCTCTGACTCGACTTGAACTACTGACTCGCCTTGAACTACTGACTATATTTAGTCCCCCCCCACGTGGCTGTCATGTGGCACAAGGCTGGTTTAACATGGGATCTCTGAGCTCATTGGCTCAGCCAAAAATATGCCCATTGACCCCGTATAAACGGGATCAGGGTCGGTTTACCTCCCCAAAAGAGAATATGCACTTCGACGTAGCCTCCTTTGGGTTCCTCCCCACTCGAAGGCAGAGAGTTCAACTGATCTGCTGGTCGACCGAGATCGACTTGAACGACTGACTGCTTGCCTACTCCTGAGGCACAGTATTTATTAAGTATAGAATATTCCATTATTATTATTATGGGTAAGATCCCATGACACATACGTCAATGTCAGTAAAGATAAAAGAGCCACATTGCTGACAGAAGAAGTTCATAAATTTTTTAATAAATTCAACTCCGGCCAGAAATTCATCACACAAACTTATGTTATACTGCTTAATCAAGATCTCTTTCTGATTCAAAATTACATTTCACCAGACATTGGTTGGATGTGAGTGCTAAGAAAGCAAAACACAAAATAGAAAGGTCATCTTCTGTGCAGGGGCTTCGAGCATCACAACCGGTCCACAAAACTCTGCAAAAATCCAGATATTCCTGAAAAAAAAAGGTGGGGATGTCCCTGGGAGCTTAAGCCTATTAAAACAGAGATATAAAAACAGGACTACTCACTGACAACAGGCAGTTCGTCTTCAACGCTTTGGTTTTGTCACGTGACTTCCAGATCATCAAACAAATCATCAGTGTTGATTTCAACCCAGAAGAAAGGCCTATGTCAAACCCCACCAATGACACCCACTTATCTTCACTAATCCACTCCAAGCCTCTCTCCTGACACCATCTGTGACCTCAGCCAACCAACCCAAGAAATCAGGCAACACCTGACCCTACTGACAATACCATTACACCTAATTGCTTTCCTTACCAACAGCATCTAAGGAACTACATATGAACAATTTCTGCCACATTTCACACAACTATGTGCATATTCTGAATTTTGACCATGTTCTTAAAATCTTAATCTTGTTTGTTCCTTTCCTTTGCAACCAAATGTTCTATGGAGCAAGCATGATGGTTGGGTATTTGAATAGAGTGCAAGCAACAATAAAGGAGATTTTTGATGCAAACATATTTGTACATTGTTATTTGTGTAGAAATAAATAGATTAAAGTTTATTTTGGATTAAAATTTGGGTAAAGATGGACCGATAAGCTCACAAAAATTTTTTTTTTCTATTGACACTGCTATCATTTTAACTACGCTCACTCCTTGGCAATGTTTATCATTTTAATAAGCAATTATTAGAATTACAATAAAACCTAAGCATATGATGAATGGGAATTTATACAATTTTTTATTCTAGAGAATTTACAATAAAAATATTAAATTGTTTATTTCCAAGAATAATTTTATATTTACAGCATTCCAAAAAACCAGTACCAGCATCACCCTGGATAGCAAACCATTGGCAGAAGTGCCCAGCTTCAAATACTTGAGATCATCCCTGTCAAAATTGACACCTGCAACGCATAAATCTGCACAAAGATGGCCACAGCTGCAGCAATTGCCAGACTAGAAAGGATATGAAAGAGCATCATCAGCTTCAATACCAAGTTCTACAAATTGCTGGTTGTATCTGTCCTTTAATCTTATGAAACATGGATATTCCTGACTGAGACAGCAAAAAGAATCTTGATATTCAAGAAGAAATGCTTGAGAAGGCTCCTTGGCATCTCCTTTTGGAAGCACAAAACCAATGACTAAGAATGGGGCAAGGTCAAAATACTCGTGGGCTAACAGGAATCTCTTCTCGCCACTATTAAGTGTCAGATGATGTCGTGGTTTGGCCATGTCATATGGCATAACAGGATCTGCAAGACCATCATGCAAGGCACTGGTGAAGGCGGACACAAGCAGGGACAGCAACACAAAAGCTGGTAAGGCAGCATCAAAGAGTCAGTGGACATGACAATGCTGGAACTCCTGAGAGTCACTACCAACAGATCATCCTGAAGGAGGTTGTCTGCTTCTTCTGCCCTCAGGTGCCTCCTGATGATTTAAGCAGTCAATAGACTGATGATTATGATGATGATGATAAACTAATACAATTGTATTAAAAAATATTATTTGCAAAAAATCATTTGTAGCACTTGAATTATCAAAAATAATTTTTTCCTTAAATAAAAAAAAGAAAGTTCTTTCAATGATGCAAACTGCTGTAAGAACAATTCTAAACAAATTTCATCAATCTTGGAACCTTCATGCCTGCAAAAAAAAATTAAAAATTTTTCAATTTTTAAATAAATATGAAAACAATTTTTTATTCCTAATTTATAAACATTTACTAAATTATTAAAATATGTTAACCAACTATAAGGAAATCCTTATTATTTACTGTTTTATAGTTCGAATAAATTGGCAATTAACCAATATTTTACCAACCCTTTGAAAGAACAATCTAATAAATAAATAGTGTTTAATATTTTTGTTTTCTCAAGAGTAAAGAAAATGTAAAAATTCACTTTCATATGTTTAGGTTTTGTTAAAATTTTAATCATTGCTTTTTAAAAGAATAAACATTGCCAATGAGTGAACGGAGTTAAAATAATAATTAGTAGTGTATGTCAGCATTGCTGCAAATTAGGGGTGGTTACTACTATTATAATTGTGCAGTTTCGGTTGTAGTAGTAAAAGAAAAAACTGACTCCAAATTGTAGCAAAGGAATCTAAAACAATAGCAGTGTCAAAGGAAAAACTGTCCTATTGAGACTTTTTTTCTTTTTTTTTGCAGCCATGATGGTTTCAAAATTGCTGAAATTTCTTTAGAATTGTTTGAAGAACATTTTTTGCATCATTGAAAGAACTTTCTTTTTTTTATTTAAGGAAAAAATTATTTTTGATAATTCAAATGATTTAATATGGTCTCTCTTGATTTTACAAAAACTAATTATATTTTGTGAGTATTATTTGTATGGATTTTTCCCTGTTGCATGTGTGTGTGTGTGTGTGTGCACAGCAGCATATGGAGTGGAATGAACAAACTCAAGGCTCAAAATAATTGTTTAATAGCTTTTATTCATGGTTGAAAGTGAGTGCAAAATAGTGATATTTTCTGGAAAAAAAAGTTGGGTTTTCTAGTTTGCAGAGTTCTTCCCTTGAGTATTTGTTTTGTAGAAAGAGATTTCTCTGCTTGTCCCCACATAGTATGAGAAATCTCAGGTTCAACCTGCTAGGACTGCTACAGGCCTTCTACAGCAAGGTTTATGAGTGGTTCTTCAAGCTGGCCTTGAAGGTAGTGGTTGCTGAAAAGGAAAAGTGGCAAAAGGAGGCTGAATAGGATTCAGTCACCATTTTTCTGGGACTTCCAGTTATTCTTACAGAAGGTGAAGGCCAGAATAGTCAAGTCAGCGGTTGGCCAGTGCACTCCACAGGCATGGTATTCTAACAGTGATGGATTACCTTTGTGTGGGTTTTGGACTGATATCCAAAACCCACACAAACTCAGTGGAGGACTGCAAGAATTTTTAAGAATCAATATGCTTTGTACACCCAGTTTTGAGAGGCCAAGTAAGACATGGAGGGATGCTAAGCTAACAAGCCACATGCATTCCTGTGACATCTTTCCCCCCACTACCTCTTAGAACCCAAATTGCCATGTCTGTCTCTCTCTTCTAATAAAAACAAATAAATTGTCCTTTTCAGTAATACCATTTTATGTAGTGGTATGTGGACCCGGAGATGACATGGAACACAACATTCTGTTGTGTTTTCTATTACATATTTTTATCCCAATTCATTTTCAGCATTAACTCAGCTTATTTGCTACAATTTGGAGTTAGTTAAAGTTACAGTAACTTGTTACACATTTTTCTTTTGATACTACAACCAAAACCCAACACTCATAGTAGTAATGGCCACCAGTGGTGGCATCCTACCAGTTTGTGCAAACTGATTCTTAAAACTATAAAAGCTTAGCAAACCTGTTGTTGGATTATCTGAAAATAATTTTATATATTAATAGCCAATGGTCGTTATAAAGTGTTAGTGACACTATGCTCACACCTATGGAAACTCTAATAGACACATGCCCCTTACCACAATAATAAACAGCAGTCAGCTGAGTTGGTGGGGAATAAAATGTAAAAGAAAGAGTAACTGTATAGAAAAAATAGGTGAGAGAAAGAGAGTTGATGGAAAAGGTTAAGCTAAACAAATGAAGTCATACAGCAACAAGTTCAGCAAAAAGTGTTTTCACTCTTTTTAATGAACCTTTGAACTTGCCTACTACACAGTGATCACCTCTTTCTTTCATGTTTTACACTTTCTTATTTTTATTGAAGACTAGCAGGATGGCCCGGCGTTGCCCGTGCTTGATTCAAAAATCGTACAACTCATACAGCAATCGCTATCACTTGACTTAAAATATTTTTGCCCTTCCTTGCCTTTAAAGGAGTGCCCTTTGCCGTGCTGATGTTGCTACATGCCTTACTTCTTGCCTATCTCACACTGCATATTTTTTCTAAGCTCTATACTAAACGTTAAATCTGTTACAAAAAAAGAAACTAAACAAAATGAACACAAAATGATCAGCTTTAAAAAAGGAAATGTAACTGGAAAAACCGAATGAAAAAAGAATGTTAGCAACAAATACTTTTTCACACCCAACCCAGTTCTGTGGAATCAGAAACAACGTTGAGTTTAAGCAAGTGAATGAGCCAATTGGAGTAAAGTGCCATGCAGATTTAAATTTTTCCCACTTGTGACAAATGCAGCTATCGATTTTTTTTGCATGCTAGCATGCTAGTTAACATTCGTGTCAGTCAGCTGTTGGCTTTCACACTGGCCAATAGAATCTTTGTGCCTATTCGTGGCAGCCCGCTATTGGCTCTCACTCTGGCCAGTAGAAAATGTCCGCAAACTACATGAAAAGTGCCGTAGAAGCATGAAAATATCGATTATTTCCACTATCAATGGGAGTTGGGAAATGCAAAGTTGGTCTTGGCCTTTCCGCTAACTTGGAGCATGTGCATGTAAATTTTGGTGCAAATCCGTCGAAGATTGCGGACGTGCATTCGTTTACACACACACACACACACACACACACACACACATCCTGCTTTTTATTGATAGGGATTCGAACTTTTTTTAATTTATACTCAATAAATGCTTTATTAAGAATTCATACCAATTTTCTATATTGTGTACTCAAAACATTGCCATCCAAATGTTTAACATGTTTACTAAGATATCACAACTGCTTTTTGGTTGTACTGCAGAATGCATCATGTTTAGGACACATTTTAGCTAGATGTTGAAAAGAAAATAAGCAGATTAAGTCCCTAAAGATTATCTGCCTTTATAGAACTGGTTCCTGGAAATTTGGGATGCCATCATTGGTAACCACCCTTAATTTGCAGCAGACTACCAATTGCTTCACAGCCTCCTACAATTCGGAATATGTTTCAGCTTTAAATAATCCACAAAGTTTTTGATAAATGGTTAAAAACAAACCAAACTATTTCAAAATTTTATTAGAATATAAAACCAGGTGAACAATTTTCTTTGAAAGGAAAAATTAAATTTTTAATTTAATAAAATATTTCTAATGTTTTAAATTAACCAAAAGTATTTTTATTTTAATTTGGCCAAAGAGGTTTTTTTTTGTTTTTTTAAACTCAACTTCTGATTAATAATTACATATAGTTTAGTTTGTGAAAGGTTTGACTTATTTGTATATTTTCCAATCTTTAAAAAATTAACAATGTCGCACTAAAATGAATTGATTATCTCCCCTTTTTTTTGTTTGACTTGAATCTTTCGAGTGAAAAATATTAAAAGCTGGAATTTTGAAATTTGTTTTCTTATTCTAAAAAGATTATTGTTTGGAAAGCAAATAAGATGAAAGAAGTAAGTTTTAATGTTTGCTTATTTCTTCACTACAATGAGAACTTGTAAAAGTGTTTGAATGAATTTTTCGTGTATATTTGAGAAATTTCATGACTTAAAAAAATATTTATTGACGTAATTTTTATACGCTTATTTGTAGTATTGAGAATTTATTTTCATACCATTATTTGGCAGTTTTCATATTACAAAAGTCTCATTTAATAAAAGTTCGTTATTTTAAAAAGTCTGCATAAATAAGTATTGCGTACAGACTGTTTTTAATTTAACGTAAAAAAACCTAAATGCAGTTTCAGTTAAAAAGGTTAATTTAAAAATCAAAAACATTTTTTTTTTTTACATAAGACAATATAAAACCTGTAAAAGATGGAAATTTGTAGCCTACTAGAAAATCTTCTATCTTTCATAAGATTTCATTCAACATACAATGGATTTTCTCATTCGTCTCCATAACGTCCATAATTTTAAAGTATGGAAGTCCGTAGGTACCACCACGGATTTTCTGAAAATAAAAAAAAACGAAAAACACATTTTTAATATTTAGAAAAATGCCACCTTTGAAAGATAAAAAATAAAAAATTAATTTCCGTATATGAATAAACTTTTTGGGTTATTTTTAAAAAGCATTACTACTTTTTATTGTACGTCACTCAACTAAATGGCATAAGAAAAAATATAAACAACAAACTTTAATTAAAATTTAAAATCCAATATTGATGTGTTTCTAAGTCTATTGGTAAATTTAATGATTAATTAACTGTATTTTCTAATAGTAATGTATACATTTAAACAAAACAATGAAAATAAATATGAAGAAACGTTTTGAAATTTTGAAACGTTTGAAATTTGGGTTAAAAATTCTGTTTTTCTTGCGTCAACGGGTGACCATAAATTAGCATAGGAAATTTTAGTGTCGGTGAAAAAACAAACAAACATTTATTTGGAAATTCTTGCAAAAATCAAATAATTGTCAGATTTTAAATGAAACTTTCTTGACTAATTCACAAATGAATTAAATTATTTTAGAAACTTTTTTTCTTTAATAAAATCTTGGTAAAAACATTTCCTTTTACATCTGTTACCTCCCACTTATTTAATTTTATGAAATTTTGAGAAATTAATTTTTGTGCCATTTAAAAAATGGTTAGGATGAATGAAAGAGGAAGTGAGGATGAGGAGGAAAAATAATGCTTGACCATTGACTTGAAGGGGTTAAGATTGTAATTTTTAAGGAAATATCCACACTCTTCCACAAATTAGCTGTTCTTGGAGAAAATTACTGAGTGAAACTTTCTGCTTACACTTGGAATATAGAGGAAATGAGGGTGATTCGACTCTCTGGAAATAGCATGGCATATCCTAGCTATAAAGGTCTGAACTGGTGGAACTAAGGAATGAAGTTATATTTAAAACTGAACTGTGATCCATGAAGTGACTGTCTAACGTGCAGAGTTGTGGTTGAACGCCTGATGTATGAAAAGTGATAACAGTTAGTGGACTTGAGAACAGTGGTATAGCTCTGCGAAGTGAACAGTTGCATTTTAAAAATCTTTTGATCTGAACTGATTATTTTGTGGTATTGGATTTTGTCTTGGATCATACATGTAAACAGTAACGTACTGGTCAGTAGAGTAAAGTAGAGGTAGAGCATGTATGAAAATTTAGCTACAGCTAACCATTCACCATAGGGTGAATCGGGGGTCATTGGGGTGACATTTAAGCAGAGCGTCCCCAGGTGACGTTTACTCTAGCTACGCCACTGCTTGAGAAACCTATTTTCTTGAAAAACTGTTTAAAGAAACATCAGGTAACGGTAACAATGGCTGCGTGGTTAATAAATCCCCATTTCTTTATGAGGAAACGGCTAATATTGCCATTACCATTATCAAAAACAATATTTAAATATTTTGTACATAAATTTAGCCAACCACTTATGTGCCATTTTGTGGCACTACATTTCACCATTTTTGAGGCAGCTTCACGATTCCATTTCCCAATATTTTTCATTTTTTAATTAGTCCACTTGAGAACAGTACTTATTTGAATTCAACATATAAAATACACTACCCATTCCTGATAGATGATTACACACTTTTGCTTAACTGATCCTAAGCAGTTTATATTGATTAAGATAGTTTCCATGTGATCTGATTTAAAATAAAACTCCTCTATAATATTATTGTGCAAGTAATTTCTTCTTATAAATATACAAAGGTCATTTAAAAGCAATATCTCTTATAATTTAACTTTAAAGATTTTAACTCTAAAGCATGAAGTATCCAGAAGCCTGGTGGAAAATCTGCGAAGTTATTTTCTCTTCTTTTTTTTATGTATCATCCTTTTTTCAAAATGACTGCTCCTTTGGGCACATGTAGAAAGCCAAGGGATATAGAATTTCTGTTTTTGGAAGGAGAAAGAGCTGAAAACATTCACAGGAGTATAGTGAATTCTTACAGGGAGGCTGCAGTTGATGTAAGCACAGTAATAAGATCATTTAGTAGAGTTAATGAAAAGAGACTGATCTCTGACAGACCTCTCAGTGGTAAGACAGCTGCTGCTGTAGATAAGATAAAACAAGGGAATGATCTCATTACAGCTTACAAAATGACATGGTATTTTCTTCTATTTTTATGAAAATGACAATTTCTATTTGATACTGAAGTACGCTGCTACCAATTTGGCCATGGGAAATCATCTTGACAGAACAAGCTTTGATTTAACTTTACAACACTAATTTCTTTCTAGAATTTTCCCCCCTGCCACTGTATTTTTTTGAGGGTGCAAAAACATGAACACCTACTGTTTTAAAATTGCTATAACTTTCTTTGTATTGTACATAGAGATTTTAACTCTTGTTGCATGTTTTGATGTTGGAAACAAAAACAATTGAAGCACTAAATAAAAAAAAAACAAATACATTAACAATTCAACATTAACTTTTATTTAATCCTTGTGGAGTTCGGGAGGTGGGCAATAAGAATCAAAATCTCTAAGGAGGCTTTCATTTGTCAAAAAAGGGACGTGTTTCCTCGTGCTTACATACAAAAAGACACTTTGTTTGCTCTCTCTTTCTCCTGATATATTTATTTGTATCGATGAATAATCGTCATTTATAAATAAACAAAATAATTCACCTTCAGATAGGCTATCAGATATATCGAAGGTCAGCAGTAGCTTCCATAAAATTAGTCAGGCATGGATGATAAATCAAAATCATTGGCATCTTAATGAAAGAAAAAACTCCTGAATAAAGGCTTTGTTGGATATTGACGTGGCCATTTTTGTTTACAAAAAATCGCGAAAAAATTAATGTGGGTTTAACATACAATGGATTTTCTCATTCGTCTCCATAACGTCCATGATTTTAAAGTATGGAAGTCCGTAGGTACCACCATGGACTTTCTGAAAATAAAAAAAAAAAATAAGAAAAACACATTTTTAATATTTAGAAAAATGCCTTCTTTGAAAGATAAAAGAAAAAAATTAATTTCCATATATGAATAAACTTTTTGGTTTATTTTTAAAAAGCATTAACCTCATGTAGAGTCTAGAACAATTCAAAATGGCATTGGAAATCAGAAATTCCACCTTGTTCCATAGCAGTAGTTTGTGATGTCCAGCTTAAATTACCGGAAATAACAGTTGACAAGTGTTTATTTATAGCAACCATCTCAAGGTGACAGAATTTACCTAGAGTAGCAAAGGGAGAGAACTCTATGGTGATTATTATTGCAAGCAGTGTGGTAAAGATTAAAGAATGCACATCTCTCCTTAAGACCTCTACAAATCTATATCCACTAGCTTCATTTTTGTAATCTAAATGTAAAAAATAGCAATTTCTGAAATATTTCAGTTGCTATGCTTTCCCTGTTTGTTGTTGTTTTTCCTAAACAGTAAAATTAATTACAAAACAACAACAACAAAAAACACGCATTGCAACTCAGGCATATGTACTCACTACAAAATACACAACATTCTAGTAAGAAATAATGTTGGCTTAGAAAATCCATTTATATATATATACACACACACACATATATATATATATATATATATACACACACACACACATACATATATATATATATATATATATATATATATATATATATATATATATAAAATCGATTCTCGCGTCAGGTTCGACGTATGAGGGTCAAGCAGATCAGTTTCCAGAAAACTGACAGCCCGACACTGGCACATGAGATTCGATTATAGTGGTGAAGGTTTTGTGCAGAACCATCCACACTTTTTGAAGGTCCGAATACAGGGACCTGGTGCACTACATGCCACAAGGTTCCCAAACAACCCTCCACATGTTTTGAATTCAGAGTTGTCCTTCTGCTAGACCAGTTGCCATCCAAGGCTATAGAACCCAGTCTGTCCTGCTATTTTACCCATAACTGGAGGGAGAAGAAGAGGATTCACACCTTTCCCAAGGGTATTAGCACGTAAGTGAACGTAATGGATTCAACCTGGATTCGAACTCGGCTCTGCGATTCCACAATCCATGCCGATATCCATTACTCCACCGTGCCTCCATATATATATATATAATTAATAAACATAAAATTTCCCACTTAGCTGATTGATGTTATTTTCAGCATCTCAACTCTAGAGTTTTGTAGATGGACCCTTCAGCAATCTTTCCGTCAGGAGATATTAGCAATTGACTGTTTAATTTCTTGTTTTTCATCACTTTTATATTGAGTTAAAAAATAATTGATGTATTTTTCATTGGTGCAAGGTTGATTTTTTTTTTCTTTATGCATGTATATATAAATATATATGTATGAATAAAGAGAAAAGATAAACTTAGCTGACATATTTTGTTCTTTGACAGACTTTATCAATGCAAATATAAAGATTTTATTTTGAAACAAGTACAAATAAAGTATTAGTTTTTTCACACACACATACACACATATATATATATATATATATATATATATATATATATATATATATATATACACACATATATATGTTGCTCATCCAAACAATTTCCATGAAAACATTTATAGAAAAGGCAAACTTATGGTGGTAGGGAAGTGACAGAAGCTGAGATACCAAATCGGGGCCAATAATATTGCTGATTCTTCTTTGGATTTTATCAAAGAACTCTAGATAAATAGCAAGAGCACCGTACCTTATGTAGCAGCAATAATCTAAGCATGGACAAATGGTAGACTTATAGATATGTAAGATAGATTGTGGAAAGAAAAACTGACAGAGTGAACCCACTTTCTTAGCAGCTGACTTTGCAATGTATTCAGTATAGTCTTTCCATTTCATGTCAACCAAAAAGACACAATGATTTACTTTCCTGGAGGTTAGCCTGCCTCAGCCATGCTGATGGAAGGCAGAGCAGTTTCTCTCGGATGATTACTAAAGAATAGTTTAATTTTAGGGCATTAAAGTTAACAAGTCATCCTTTGCCCCAGTTAACAACAGACTGAAGGAAGTTTTAGATAACAGATGCTATTTTGACTTTATCAAACTGATCAGACTTGCTATCGAGACAGGAGTAAATGATTGTGTTATCAGCATGGATACCAAGTTGAGAGCTGATGGCATCAGGAAGGTTACTAATGAAAATCAAAAACAAAATAAGACCAAGGATGTAGATCTGGGAGACACCTGCATTGGTACAAAAGGAACTGGAAGAGTGGCTGTTTAGGATTACTTTCTGTTGCAGCCTTGATAGAGCCAGAAATAAACACACAAGAGGAATTGTGTTAAATATATTAACAGAAACAGTAATACAAACAAGAGTGTTACAGGAAGAATGTTTGGTCCGACTATCAGATTTGACTGCTGGAAACTTCCCTCTCCAAAAAGCAGTACCTGCTCCTATTTATAGCTGGGGGAGTCCATGCATGCCTGGGTAAATTACCATAACACTTTCATTTCATGATTTGATAGGAAAGATTGGCTCGGTTCAAAAATCTGTCCGGAGACACCGTAATGTTTCAGCTTGTGGTGAACTTTTCTGCTATGGTACCTAAACTTTATGAATTTAAGTGCAGTACTAGATTAGCAGCATTTTACAGTTGAAATGGCTTGATGTAACCGTAAGTTCTATGCTAATAGTTTCTTCTATTGCACTTCTCGCTTGTGGAACTCTCTTCTGGTTTCTTACTTCCCGGTCAAAAATTTAAATGCAATGTCAATCATTATCTCATGTCTTTTTAATTCTTTTTCTTTTATTGTCCTCTCTCCTTAATAGTAGTTTTTCCCATATTCTCTAACACTCAGTAACTCCTTGCATCCTAGTGGCTTTATTGCTTTGCTTGGAGTGAAATGATTAAAAATGAAAAAAGATATTATCTTCCTTCTTCTACATAAATTTATTTAAAGCTGTTAAATTTCAATTACTTTGATATTTCTATAAGCTGAGTTTGAAATAGCAAATAGAGACTAATGAATTTATTTTGGTAATGCATTAACAGCATGAATTTTTAAAATATCTTTTTTTTTTTTATTATTCACAGATTATCCCGTATGACCGAGGAAAACAAATTTACTTCCACAGAAGAAGCAAATATCAATTTATAGCATATTAATATTCAATGGGACTTCACAATTTGTTCAAATTTTGAATGATTATTATCAAGATGAAAAGTGTTTAAGTGTTTTCAAAATTACAGAATGATCATTTCAAAATTTTTATATTTGTAAAGTTACATCCAAATAGACAAGGAATAAAACTCTAATTTTTTATGGTTGATGATTGCGATTCAATATTTAACACAATATTCGAAATATAATTTATCAATAAAGGCTGGAAAGAAATCCTCTTTGAAGTTGCATATTCAAATTCACTGAAAATACATGAAAATGTGTCTTCAGATGCTTCGACAATACAAATATCCTACTGCAAAGTTTCATTTGTAAAGTTAGGTTTAAAAAAAAAAAAAAAAAAAAACAGAAACTATTTTTTCCAAGGTTGTGAATTTGCAAGTTACATTTTATAGCAAAATAATAATGGAAGAGTATAACACAAAAAAGATATGTGGATATTTACAATCATAGGCTGGATGTTTCAAAATTGCACATGTAAACACACTGGAGTGAAGCCATATTCTTGTGACGTGTGTGGAGCAAGATTTGTTTACAGTTCTTGTGCTGAATAAAATTATTTCAAACTATTAAAGAAATATTGAAGTGAGTGAAATTTAAGCTGAATTTGAATTAGCAAATAGAGACTAATGAATTTATTTCAATGATGCATTAACAGCATGAATTGTTTTAAATATCTTTTTATCCACAGATTATCCTGTGTGCAACAAACTTCTGCATAAGACATAAATATTACTAGAGAACTTATTAATGCTCAATGGAACTTTTTAAAAAAATTTGTTCAAATTTTCATTTATTATTACCAAGGAGAAAAGTGTTTGGGAAATCTCAGAATTAATATTTTTAAAGTCTATATGTTTGTAAAGTTACAAATACAAAAAGAAATAAAACATCATTTGTTCTGTTGATGCTTGCAGTTCAAACTTTAACACACATTTATATTCAAAACCTAATTTGTCTACAAGAATGAGGAAAGTGATCCTGTTCTTGTGATGACTGAGAAAGTGCATGTTCAAATGTTTTTGGGTTTTTCTAAATATGGTCATTTAAAATTATAAAGCTACTGGAATTTAAGCCGAGTTTTAAGAATCTGATAGAAACCAGTTAAATGACTATGAATTTTTAAAATGTCTTTTTTTGTTCAAAGATTATCCTGTGTGAACGAGAAAAAAAATCACTTCAACAGATGAAGCTGTATCAGTCTCTTGACAATATAGTCATTCCCATTTGCTCTTTATTTCAAAGCTGGACAAATACTCAATGAATATCATGAAAGTGAAAAGTGTTTTCAAGATTTCAGAACAAACATACTAATATATTTGTATTTGTAAAGCTCTGTACAAATACAGGAATAAAACTTTTTTTGTGTGTTGCTTCCAATTCAGAATTTAACACGGGTGTATATTCAAAATATAATTTACCTACAAATTTAACGCAAGTATTGCATTTATAGTCAAAACAGTTTGTTTACCAATCCAGAAAAGAACTATTTTTAATGAGTGACTGAGAAATTGCATCTTCAATATGCATTGTGAATGAAAGTTCAGGTGCATCTACATTAGAAATATTCTGTTGCAAAGTTCCAGCAAATGCAAAATCAAGTAACCAAAAAAAAAAGATGGGCAAATTTTATTAACAAACTGGTTGCAAATTTTGATTTTTACATTCAAAGACAAAAGGATGGAAAATGAAACTGCCGAAAAAGAATATTCTTGTAACATTTGTGGGTACATATGTTCACAGAAATCACATTTAAAAACCCATGTACGGACACACACTGGAGAGAAACCATTTTCTTGTAATAACTGTGGCTGTTCATTCTCTCAGAGTTCATCCTTAAAAACTCATATGGAAAAACACACAGGAAAGAAACCATTTTCTTGTAATATTTGTGGACATGCATGTTCACGGGATTCAATTTTAAAAGTGCACATGCGAACACACACTGGAGAGAAACCATATTCTTGTGCAATATGTGGATCAGCATTTTCACAGAGTTCAAACTTAAAAATACACATGCGAACACACACTGGAGAGAAACCCTATCCTTGTGATATTTGTGGCAGTTCATATTCACTGAGATCAGCTTTAAAAACTCATAAACGGGTGCATACTGGAGAAAAACCATATTCTTGTGATATTTGTAATTTTGCATGTTCAACAAGTTCAAAATTAAAAATGCATAAGCGAAAGCATACAGGAGAGAAACCCTATTCTTGTGATATTTGTGGATCAGCATTTTCAAGTAACTCGCATTTAAAAAGGCATATCCAAATACACACAGGGGAGAAACCATACTATTGCAAATATTGTGGATATACATGTTTAAAGAGTTCAGATTTAAAAGCACACAAATTAACTCACTTTTCAGAATAAGTTTTTCTTTTTATATCTGTGGTTTATAATGTAGATGTGCAGATGATATAATGGATAGTGGCTTGCCAAATAAGAATAATTTTTAAGTCCAATATATATCTCAACTTTAAATAACCCACAAAGGGTTGATAAACTGTAAAAGAACAGTCAGTCAATGGTTTATAATTTAATTTGAAATTACGAAAGACTTTTACAGACTAAAAATATAAACATCATATTTCCTAATACATACATTATTTTTCTCCAAAAACCAGTCTACATCTTATATGGTTGGGTTATCAATGTGACCAACACTCCAATACCCATTTGATAACACCCAATGATTTCATCACCCCAGAAAGAAATGCATAATTATAAAAGCCATGATTAAAAATAAAAAAATAAAGATGAATTTTAAGTCAAATATTAGTAATTTTTCATAAATGTTTTCTGTCAAATTATCATTGGCTAGCCGCTCATATCTGAGTATGCCTGTCTACTAGGGCGGCTAGCCAATCCCTGATGCAAATGCCTGCTCAGGCATATTTGTGTTTGTTGAACACCTACAGAGCTCACCTGTGGTTTATACTGCATCTATGCTGAGTAGACCATAGTTACAGTTTCTGGGAGAGAGCACATTATCTGGCATGATCAACAGTCCGAACATGGCCAGTACACTAAAATCCTCAGTCACGATGACTTGTGACTTCATGCTAGCAGAACCATCAACGGCTCCCTAACAGTTCTGTCTACCCAGTTTCACTCATGAGGCTTGGGTCAACTTGTGGCATGGTTTTCAGGTATTTTTAAAACGTGCCACATGCTCAGATTGTTTCCCGAGGCTGATAACATCAATAAGTCACCTTCCTGACAAACCAACTATGGTGAGATTCGAACGTGGGTCTCATTCTCAGAAAGTTAACATTTTGACCACTTGGCCACGTGCCAAATTATAGATGTGTATTGTATGACAGCAAATATATTTAGGGGTACCATTTGTATGGGGATATTTTAACTTTGAATTAAACGGTCTAGCAATCAAAACAATGTCATTTCTTGTTTAAAATCAGAATTATTCAGATTAAGAAATCATATAAAAACAGTTTCTTCTGATATTTATCTTTTCTTTTTTTCCCCTATATCCTGTTAGAAAAAAATTATTTTAATCTGTGCCTGAGCAAGCGCCTGCAACAGGGATTGGCTAGCTAACCTAGTAAATAGGCATACTTGAATATGAGTGGCCAGCCTATAATAATTTGACAAAACACATTTGCATTTTCTGCAAGTTTAATCAAACATTTTTTCTGTGTCATTTTAAAATGCTTTTTGTATGTGTTTGTATATTTCTTTATCAGTTTTATATTAAGAAATATTTAGAAATTAAAATTTTGAAGGACTGTTTCTTCATGTGTTGATATTTCATGTAAATACTTAATAAATTTTTAAATAAAATAATGAATTTAAGAAATTGGTAAAATATTTCAAATTTCATAACATTTCAGCCCTTGTACACCCCGGCCTTTTTCAGGTGATTGGAATTTTAAACCAAACCCTTTATTTCATCCATGTGCCATGCCTCTTCCAGATGTCCCAGTTATTTCCCTTTAACTGTAGCCTGGTATTGAACTCACAACTTCTTTAGGTCTAGGCCCTGGATCACAACTTCTTTGGGTCTAGTCACTAGATCTAACCAATGTCTTTATCCACTGGGCCATGTGTCCTTGAGTATCTGTGTATGAATTTCTGGGATTTATAAACCCTTAATGTTTCAGCAACCATTTTTTACCAGTGCCCATATTGAAATTTTTTCATTATTATTATTTATATTTTTTACCAGATTTTATATTGCAATTTTTGTGTGATTCATTGCTTTTCTCTAGCACTCTTTATTACTGGTTCCCATATTGTATTTATGTCTATGCTTGGTCAGCTCAAGAGATTTTTGAGGCCTAGCATATGTGCTGATTCCTTAAGTTTTTGTATTTTCCAGTGATGTTCTCTGTCTATTATTTCAACCTCATCCCACAGGGAGCAGTGATCTCCTTTTTCCCCTTCATATGTGGTCAGCAACGCCTGTGTGTTTAATATCAGGCTACAGCAGTGGTGAACCATAAAACTTGGGGAGTTCAGTTAAAGGGAAAATAACTGAGACATCTGGAAGAGGCATGACACGTGGAACTAGAAAAATCTACTCTGGTCGATGAAATAAAGGGTTTGGTTCAAAATTCCAATCACCTGAAAAAGGCCAGAGCATGCAATGGACGAAACTTTGTAAATATGGCAATGAAGATGAGGATAACAGTCCAAATAATGTAAATTTGTTCTGCTACTAATTGTTAAGCTAAGTTAACATGTTTTGTTAGATGATACACAGTTAATTTTGACAAATATTTCTTCTATCTTCATTTTAGATGCTTTTTATCATTAACCAGCAGAAAACACTGTGCTGTTAATTCAATCCAATTGTTTGTTTGGTAATAGTATTGATAATAGTATTTCACTGAGCGAAATAACATTTTCCCCCATCATGTTGTTCTATTGTAGTTTTAGTGAAGAGACATTTGTTTGAAATATTTTATGGATTTGATATATTCATGTTTTTTAAGAAGTAACCAGTTTGCTTCAAATTCAATCAGAGTGAAAATGGTATAAAGATGAGGAATTTTATTTCTTTGAGAATTGATTTCAAAATGTCTAACAAAACAAAAGGAATTATGGGTAACTTGACAGATGAACAGATTGATTTGTTCAACTTTCTTCAATTTTTGAAGCGCTTTTTTTTTTTTAAACGGAATAAAGTTCTGTTCATTTTATTAATGCAACTAAAAGACATGAAATCTTGCTCGCCCCCAAAAAAAAAGAAGAAATTAATATGAAAATGAGGCATTTTATTTCTTGGTAGAATGATTTCAAAATGTCTGACAAAACACAGGGAATTATGGGTAACTTGACAGATCAACAGATTGATTTGTTCAACTTTCCTCATTTTGTGAAACGCCTTTTTAAAATTTAATTTTTTTATTAATTTATATTTGTTTAATTAACAAAGGAGAAAGAGGGGAAACATAGGGTGAGTGAAGTAATATGAAGATGCTATAAATGTGTTATATAAGAATAAATTGTTGCTGCCGACACTTGAGTTTGAACACAGATCGCCAGTGAACAAACATTAAATTAAGTGGATCATGTGAAGATGGAGTAAATGCATAAGTAGAAAGTAGGATGATATCTTAAATGATCACTATTACTATTCTATCCTCTATTTACTATATGGATCGCTATTCTCTACTCTATTCACTATACGATTTCTCTATTCAGATTACTATTCGGTGGTTACTTTCGAGTGAGTATTTATTGAGCAATTACAATTAGTGCAAGTGCTATTCGAAGATATCTGACACCAGCATTGTTCAACGGCGTACTATAGTTATATCTGTAATTACAATGTCTCTACTACAACGAGCATCACGAAAGTGACAAGTATTCATTAGCATTACAAAAGTGGAAATGAGTATTCACTGACATCACAAAAAATGAGATTCCCACAAGGGAATGAGAGAAAACACTATTGAATGGTAATCATAGACAAAGAGAGAAAGGTGTTGCATGATTAATTAACAGTTCTATGGATGCAAAAGGAAGAGGCAAGAAGTGCAGATTATGAGGATAGGTAGGACAGATAATGGTTGATTCGAGACTTAAAGAGATTAAGATTAGTGATCAGCAATGTCTACTTAAACACAGGTACCCACTAAATATAACATTTATAGTAATAAGAAATAAATATTAATGTAAGAAATTGATAAAATGATTGATTCATTTTCTACAGCTTAACCCTTTGCAGATTATTTAAAGCCAGAAAAAATTTTTAGATTATAAGAATATTTTTGGGGAAATAATAATACTTCTTTAGTGATACAAGTCTTACTAATTAACCCATAGCTGGGGGCAGAAGAGGTGGATTATTACCTAATTAGAATTTGATAAACAAGAAATTATAACGTGAATATAAAGTGAGGGATCAATTCTATATTACAATCAGTATATAAAGTGATCACTCACTTTGTGACCATGGTAGTTTCTATACATTTATGTTCCAGAGAATGTAAATAAATCTAAAAGGCATGCCTGTGTAGCTAATCAATATTTCATTGATTAATCGATTTGTTTTCTACAGCATATCAACCCTTTGCAGGTTATTTAAAGCCAGAAAATATTTTTGAATTGTAAGAATTTCTTTTTGAGATAATATTGGTTCAGTGATACAAGTCTTACTAATTAACCCATAGCTGGGGGGACAAGAAGAGGTGGATTCGTATCTTTCCCAAGAGTATCTGCGTGTAGGTGAATATAACAACCCCCAACTGGAATTGAAACTTGACACTCTGATTAATAATTCCAAACCATTATCCATCACACCACCTGCACCTCCATGCTACAGCATCTGATATTCCCAGGCAGTCTGAGTTTAAAAACATTGAAGCAAGTGATTGAATTTGCAGCAAACTGATTACTTCCTAAAAACATGAATATATCAAATCTCAAACACTTGTCTCTTCACTAAAACTGCAGTGGGGGGAAAAGTTATTTCTTCAGTGAAATACAATTATCATCAGATTGAATTTACAGCATACTGTTTTCTGCAGGTTGATAATAAAAGGCATCTAAAATTAAGATGGCAGAAATATTTGTCAGAATTAAGTACATTGTCACATGTATATTATAAATTAGCTTAAAAGCCGCCCTATCATGTAGCATATAAGCTCAGTCCTGAGGAGGGTTCTTGATTGAGCCTTCTTCACAATAGGTAAGGAGTAATAGCTGCAAAAGGCAACAATAGACTACAAAAAGAAAACTCAAAAAATTGATCACTGCATTTAAATATTGCATTAATATTTAAGCTTACCTCATTGTGGTGTAATGGATACCAACTCCAAATGAGAGCTTGGAGAGCCACATTCAAATCCCAGTTGAGTTCATTATATTCACTTACACACAAATACCCTTAGGAAAGGTATGAAACCATCACTTCTCCTCCCAGCTAAGGGTTAAATAGCAGGACAGACTGGGTTCTTTAGCTTTGGTTGGCAACCAGTCTATCGCAGAAACTAATGGCAATCTAATGCGGGAGAAATCTTCTACCTTGTCAGTCATGTATCAAAATATACCTGTTCAGCCACACGTGTATCATGTATGGCACTTGAGTGACTGACTTTAAAAGTTATAATTCTTCTGCTGACACTTAATTTAAAAACAGTTTGATGTACGTAGGTACTTGCCATACAAACAGTTATTTATATTTCATGGGTGACTTTTGCTGGATTTTGCAGTTAATTTTCATTATTTTCAAATTATAAAAAAAAAAAATTTGCTGAAAACAATCACAGTAGTGAAAACTTAAAAATCCAAAATTTCAGGATTGCGGGTCCAGATCCAACCCAGAATGGTTTTTAATTTGTTCATGGAGTCAGCCTGATTCCAAAATGGTATATGTTGTGTTATGGCCTCTAAGAGTAAAGTTGAAAACACAATTTTATTTTGAAACACTGTAATTTGAGAACAATAATTTTTTTCATTTGAACATAAGCTATTGAAAATTAGACATTTGTGCCCCTTCAATTGTCTTCATCAGTAGAAGCCAAGATGGCAAAATCCCAAAACAATCGCAGTAATGAAAACTTGGGAATCCAAAATTTCAGGATTGCGGGTCCAGATCTGACCTGGAATGTTTTTAATTTGCTCACAGAGTTGGCCTGATTCCAAAATGGTATATGTTGGACCAGCATCTAGTTGAAAAAAAGTGTGACACACTGGCATTCACATTTATTATATAGAAGAAGGGCTGATTCTTTATCCACCATGCAATATCAATGTGGTAATTTGCATGCGCATATGTAATATAATGTATATGTGTATGTTTGCGTCCTGTGTTAGTGATTTACGTATGCTTGTGCCATTCAGGTACACAAAGCACATACAGACACACACAATTTGAATAAGTTTGAAATAAGTTATAAGAATAATACATTAACCTCCCACTCAGTTTGGACAGCCCCTACCTTAGGCTGAGCAATACAATTGGAGTCAAGAAAAGCAAAAAAAAATTATTTTTTAAACCCTAAAAAAAAACAAATAATTATAGAATTTTATTGAAATTTTCCAAAATTTTTAGGCTTTTTTTCCAATCCTCATTGCTGAGGGTCAGAGACCTTGGACAATTACAATTTTGAACTTAGAGTTGGCCTTCCCTAAGCCTGGTTGCTAGTTATGGCTAGAGAATTAGTCTACCCTGCGTCTTCCAATTTCTGTGCTACACTTTCTATCCTCAGTTAAAACACTTCCCAGATATTTAAATTGTTGTACTTGTTTGATTTTGATAACCCCAATTTGTAATATGCATTTTGGGCCATCTCTTTTGCTAACAACCATGCATTCTATCTTTTTACAATTTGTGTTTAATCCTTTCTTCTTGCTTTCCTTCACTGCTTTCTGCAGGAGATCTTGTAGTTTACTTTCTATATTGTTCAAATTGTGGCTGCCAATAATAAATCCTGGTAGGACTTCTATTTCTCTCAGAATTGCCTCACTGTATAAATTTGGTGAGACAATGCAGCCTTGTCTTACATCCTTTTCTTTTTTTGTATATTTACTGAACTCATTTTCTATTTTTATGCAGGCAGGTGGCTGCCACTATAAATTCTGGATTATTCTAATATCCTTCCCAAATAGTACTAGCATGCATAAAAACACTCCGTAAGAGATAAAGGCTTAGTTTAAATGCTTAGATTTGTTTTGTTTTGTTTTGTTTTTTCCATGTACAAAGATCCAGTAACTTGAATTGTGGACCAACTGTTGTATATTCACCTCCTTTGGCAAAGAAGATACAAATTTGGGTAATATTTGACCTTTATTAAATAAGGACATGGGTAAACATGGACGTTCTTACCCACAAAAAAAGATGGAGTGTCAAAAGGATGGTTTTTCCCCTGACACCACTATTATTTTAACTACCTTCACTCCGTCAGGAATGTTTATTGTTTTAAAAAGCAATGATCAGAATTTTTATAAAACCTAAACATATTTCTTTGTTCTTAAGAATTTACAATGAAAATAATAAACACTATTTATTATATTGTTTATTTACACTATTTATTAGCGTGTTTACTTACACTTCTTATTAGATTGTTCGTTGAAATGGTAAACAAGGATTTCTTTATAGTCAGTTCACATGTTTTAATAATTTAGTAAATGTTTTATAAATTTATGAATAAAAATTGTTTTCATATTTATCTATATCTATAATTCTCAAAATGTGTATGTCTGTGTGTGATTGGATGTTGTTTATGCATTTCCTCAGTTTTCATTCAATTTCGATGAGATTCTTTTGTTTGATAGATAATTCTTCAGTGCTGGTATTGTGTCCAAATTGTTGACAACAATGGCTCTCCACTACTTTCTGTCTATTATAACTCACAGCAATGTCTTACTATTTACTATCTGTTCCTGGATATATATATATATATATATATATATATATATATATATATATATTTCATAAAACATTAATAAAAATAAATAGTTTAAATTATTACCATAATATTATTTATTATTATACAGTTCCCTTTTCAGGGCTACCCCACCATTCAAATTGTTACCCCCCCACACACACACTTGGGGATGTTCCTCAGTTGCACCCAAATGTTGTTTACTAATATTGATTTTTGGGTGGGCTGACTTTAAACATAAACTGCTCCAAATGAATGGTAAAAATTCCCAGTAATGAAAGACCCAGTCAAAGACAGGTTATACTGCTAGTCTCTTTATAAATTCAAATGATAAATATTGCATTAATTCTAATTGTATTAGTTTTTAGAATATTGTAAATATAAAATTATTCTTGTAAATAAAAAATCTAATAAGGTAGTTAATAGTCATGTCAAGAGAAACACCATCCTTTGATACATGTTTTTTTGTGGGGACAAAGATTAAACATTGCCCAAATTTGAGTCTTGCCTGGGGTTTAGAATTTATTTCTGATCTGTGCTCACCTTTATTGATGTTTGACAATTGATGGTCTTTATAATCCTCACTTTTTTTTCTTTTTTTTTTTAAATGGCTTATCAAACCTTTGGGTTATTTAAAGCCAAAATATTTTGGATTGTAAGAATAATTCTTTTTTTTTTTTTGTAAGTGAATATTGTATTAACAATTTTGTCTGTTGAAGATAGAAAATAGATATGGCTATGGTTTGAAAATTTTAGGGGTCAAGTTCAGTATCTATACAAAACATCATCTAACAGTTGCTAAAATGAAAAAAAAAAACAAAAATAAAATTCTTTTAAAAAAGCTTCAATGAGAATGGCATTAAATTTTACAGTTTATGATTTTTCACATGTGTCTTTAATAATAAACAGAAATAAAATTCTTTTAAAAAAGCTTCAATGAAAATGGCATTAAATTTTACAGTTTATGATTTTTTCACACGTGTCTTTAATAAACAAAAATAAAAAATAAAAACAATGAAAAAATTAAAAAGTTTATTCGTGTCTTTAATAATTTTCTTTTAAAAAAGCTTCAATGAAAATGGCATTAAATTTTACAGTTTATGATTTTTCACACGTGTCTTTAATAATAAAACAAAATAAAATTCTTTTAAAAAAGCTTCAATGAAAATGGCATTAAATTTTACAGTTTATGATTTTTCACATGTGTCTTTAATTAATAATAAAAACAAAAATAAAATTCTTTTAAAAAAGCTTCAATGAAAATGGCATTAAATTTTACAGTTTATGATTTTTCACACGTGTCTTTAATAATAAACAAAAATAAAATTCTTTTAAAAAAGCTTCAATGAAAATGGCATTAAATTTTACAGTTTATGATTTTTCACACGTGTCTTTAATAATAAACAAAAATAAAATTCTTTTAAAAAAGCTTCAATGAAAATGGCATTAAATTTTACAGTTTATGATTTTTCACATGTGTCTTTAATTAATAATAAAAACAAAAATAAAATTCTTTTAAAAAGCTTCAATGAAAATGGCATTAAATTTTACAGTTTATGATTTTCACACGTGTCTTTAATAATAAACAAAAAATAAATTTTTTAAAAAAGCTTCAATGAAAATGGCATTAAATTTTACAGTTTATGATTTTTCACACGTGTCTTTAATAATAAACAAAAATAAAATTCTTTTAAAAAAGCTTCAATGAAAATGGCATTAAATTTTACAGTTTATGATTTTTCACATGTGTCTTTAATTAATAATAAAAAAAATCGTTACAAATAGCAACAGGATGAATTTTAAAATCACATTAAAAAATTACAAGTAATTTAAAAAAAATAAATATTGAGTGTAGATTTTTTCTGTCCAATGTGAAAAACAGAATTAAATTATGCAAGCACCAACTCACAAAAAAATGTATTTTTTGAGTTTTATTGAATAATTATTGGTAAGGTTCCAGCCATATTTTCAAAACATCTTCAGGAATTTTTCTTTATATAACTAAAAGAATTTTGCAAACATCACCCAAATTAAAAAGTACACGAGAGATATCAAGAAGAGTGGAAATGGGGGAATGACACCCAGAAATATTTCCACAAATTTTTCCTATAAAATAACCCTGTCTATTGTATACAATTCTTTCATTAATGAATTACTGAACATTCTGTTTGAATTGGATAATTCCCTGAATTCTTTTGGTTAGTTACACCCAAATAAGAAGTTTAAAATGCATTTAAAAATAATGAAAAAAATTCCGTGCTAATAGATTAAATTTATAATATTTCCAGTAAGCAAAATACTTTAGGGTATTTCAAACTAAATTTACATTGAGAGGAATCTTTTTATCCTTACCATTAAAAGCTATAAATTCAGGCATATAAATAAATCTGTCAACACAACATAATTCTCTTTATTAACAAATCTTTAAAAAATAAAATATACTTTTCCGAAACATTATTTGAGGAAAATTAGATGAGTTGATGTTTAATTAATTATTAACTAATTATTTAATGGATTATTTAATTAATTATTAATTAATGATTTAATGTTTAATTAATAATGAAAATATTAATTTTAGTTTAAAATATCACAGAAAATCTTTTTTTTTTCACATGTTGAATGATGTGTATCAGCAACCTGATGATTTGAAAAATTTAAGTAAGGAGGCGGTAATGGAAATAAAATTACATGATGAATACAAAGTAAATGCTTTATTTGACATAATTTTTTTATCTACCCAGTAAACTTAAAAACTTATTATAAACATTTCTATATTTTATTGAATTTTAGATATTTTGGCAATGAGGATGAGATAAAATGTTGTAACCTAGGGAAGGTTACTGAATAGAATAATCAAACAAAGGTTGGTAATGACCGATAATACTTAGGACAAGAACAACACATATAAGATTCGCCAGCGGCACATAGAAGTAGTAGTCAACTGCTAGAAGTGAATCAAATGAATTCAACAATGAATTTCCAACTGCAGGATATCTACCAACCCGTATCTGAGCCCGTAGCCTCAGCCAAAAACTCCCCGTAGACCCCGGGTAGCTGTTTCCTGAGACAAGAATCTGCCCTTCAGCATAGCCTTGTCTGAGGATCCTCTCCGCCTGGAGGCAGAGAGTTTGACCAGCATAGCTGGAGACAAATCTCCAACTGCAAGATATATACCAACCATCCGACACAGTCAGATGTGGCACAAGGAATTCAATGTGGGAGTTTGACCATTCCCTGTAGACCCTGTATAAAACAGCTGTTCCCAAGACGAGAAGACATAAATCTTGGGATCCACTCTGCTTGAGGCGACTGAAGACAAATCTCCGACTGCAGGCCTACATACAGTATTTACTACTGTATTTATGTGAATGGAGACATACCCATTATTGTCCATAGGTATGCTACAAGAAGATGCTTTTATTTTATAGCTTTAATTATGAAGATGCTTATTGAGGAAATGTTATAAAATTATCAATAAATTTTAAATTTTCTATACTTACTGCTCTTATTAAATAAATTCAAAATTCTTTTTAGAATACTAGGAGTCATAAAATTGTAGTAAGCTTTTCCATTTACAATTAGTAAATACAGATTTAATTCAATAATATCACTACCACAACAAATTAATACAGAATTTTAAAACTTTATAAATTATACTAATTAACCATTATTGCAATTTCATTTGCTGTACAAAATGTTTATCCTGCCATTGAAGGTGACACTGATCCATGTGTGTTTGAATTTCATAGTTGTGTTGTCATATCCTACTATGGCAACAGAAAACAACTTTGAGTGAAATTAACAATAAGGATGCTAGAATTGAGAGTCCTTGAAAAAGAATGCAGTAGAAAGGGAAGTAATATTAGTAATGCAGAGTGCTAATGGTTAAATAAGGTCATAGTTTTATTGCATTCATTATTTTATGATACTTCTGTAACTGAGAGTCCTGCTTGACAAAAAAAAAAAAGAAAATGATGATATAAATTTTCAGAAGACTTAATTATATAATAAACAAGTGGCCCCTTCTAGCCTGCATAGAATTGCCACTGCTACTCAATAGTCATGAATTGAGTAGTTTCTGATTGTCCATCTGTCAATTAGAAGCAGCTCAATTCATGACTGTTTCTTATGCTGAAAGGAAAAGCGGTAAAGAGAATGTTTTAATAACAATGGTGGGATTTTACAAGAAAGTGTATTTTTAATTTTTTCGATACTTGTTGAAAAAACACAAATCATTAGCTACTCCCAAAAATAGAATAAGGGCTGTTAAAGGTGAAATTTTGGAGTTTTAAAAGGTATATTCTTTGAGGTGATCCTGTTCATACTCCAAATCCATGTTGAATTCTTGTTGTTCCTGAAATAAAGAGAAGGAGGAGGCAGAGACACTGGAAATGGATTTAGGAACTTTATTGCAATAACAATGGTCAGTTGAAGGGCAATGCCTTCCCGAACAAAAGACGTGTTTACCCGTTGAAAGGTCAGAGGTAAAAAAGAGAACGATTCTTCTTGTTTGTCTTTGGTGCCAGGGAGCCCCCTCTTTCTTTGCTCATGTACCATTTGTTCTACCTGTCAAGGAGCATCCTGGGAGATTCTTTTTTTTTTTTTTTTTTTTTTTTTGGTATTTCTTTTATCTTATTGGGTTTTGTTTTTCATTTTTTTTATTTTATCAATTAAAAAATAAATAAAATGAAAAACGAGAGGAAATCTTTTTAATATTTCACGGAAAACTAGAAAAATCTTTTAATATTTCTTTTTCTTTTTAATATTTTTTTATTTTATCAATTAAAAAATAAATAAAATGAAAGACGAGAGGAAATCTTTTTAATATTTCATGGAAAACTAGAAAAATCTTTTAATATTTCTTTTTAATCTTTTAATATTTCTTTTTCTTTCTAATATTTCATGGAAAACTAGAAAAAAAACCCAGCAACCAACATAACACGGATAGAGAGAGATTGAAAAAAATTCCGACTTAATAAAGTTCATATTTTCAAAGATCAACTAAACTACAAAATTCGTGAAATTTGAATTTGTGATGCCGTTTTTGAAATTATCTCCCCTGCTCTGTGAAAGCAGATGTGATGTTGTCGTTTGGAAGACAAACAAGAAGAGTCAAGACGAAAAAAATGTAAGCGCTCCATTTATTTTTTTTTTTTTATGACTATATGAAGAAATTGTAGAAATGTTTGAATGAAAAATGAGAATACTTTTTCTACGAATATTTTGAGAATTACACATTGTTAGATATGTTTTTGTAATTTTTTAATAAGTCGTTATATTTTTATATAGTTATACTATAGTTACAAACTTCCTTCCTTACCTTATTTTATTTTTAATTATACAAGTTCGTTATTTTTTTTTTATGCGTAATGGCAATGCATTTAAATTACAGTGTAAGCCGGATATAAGAGAGATTTTCTCTGGTCCCAAATTAGAGCCTGTGTTAGTTAATGTATATAAAATAGACCAAACCCGGATATAAGAGACTTCTTCTCCGGTCCCGACAACTCTCTTATATCCGGGTTACACTGTATAATTGTAACAACCGAATCAATTTGATTGATTTGCTTTATTTTTTTTTTTTCTTGCTTTTTTTGTTTGACTATTAGTGTGTTTTTTGTTTTGTTTTTTTTTTTAACTTTTTATTTATAGACCCGGTTGCAAAATGTGTTTAAACATAACTGTTTCTTTTTTTTTTTTTATTTAACTTTCCGACAGCAAGAAAAAAACTGTTACTTTTTAGCAAATTTTTTTTAAATTAATTAACAACACTAAAAATCAAGGAGCTTTATCGTTACTAATCGTCATAATTATAAAGTACGGAAGCCTAAAAGAATTAAAAAAAAAACAGGTATCTCCACTGATTTGCTAAAAAAAAAAAAAAGAAAAGAAAAAGTGAGACATCATAATGAAAAAAAAATGTCCCAAACTGAAATCAAAACGTTTTATCGTCAAAATCTTTATTTATTAAAAGGAAAGACCAAAGGAGTATTGATTATTAAATTATTTATCCTTCTTAGAACGTTCAAAAATTTGGTTAAAAATAAAATACTTAAAAATTTTGTTTTTCTTGCGTCAGCAGAGAAATCAAAGAAATTTTTGGAAATTTTAGCGTCTTTTTTTTTTTTTTTTTTTTCAGTAAATAAAAAACACTGATTTGGAAATTCATACCAAAATCAAATAATTGACGGATTTTAATGAAACTTTCAGGATTCATTCACAATTTAATGAAATTATTTTAGAAATGTTTCATTTTTAGAAAATCTGGGTAAAAACATTTTTTGTTAATGTTATTGCCCCCACGTATTTTTAATTTCATGAAATTTCGAGAAATTCATTTTTACGCCGCTACTTACGTCTTAAATATTTATTATTTATACGCAGAACCACTTCGAGATAAATCATCAGTTTCTCTTCTTTTAAAAAAAAAAAACAAAACAGGACACCCAGTTACAGGAAATCTGCTCTGAATCGTAAAAAAAAAAAAAAATTGAAATAAAACTAAGACATTATTTATTAATTAGAAAAACTTGCTTTTATGGACATTGATAGTCGGAAGAATTTTTTTTTTTTTCAATGAATAATGAATTTTTATTAGAATTCTTTTCGTTTTTTTAAAAAGTTTAATTAGAATAATTTATAAAGGTTTAAACTTTTAAATTTCTGTATATTAATACAGAAATTGTACTAGTCAAGTGATATTGTTAAGTAAATAAAAACTACATTTACTAATCATAAATGGAAAAGTTTTTTACAATTTAGTGACCCCCAATATTTTAAAAAGAATGAAATTTTTGTGTGTGTATAAATTTGCCATATTTTTGTAAATACTGACGTCCATTATCAAAACATAAGAGCAATAACTAAAGTAAATATAAACCAAAGTACCTAAAGTTCAATAAAACATTAGCTTACAGAGAATATTTTCCTAAATTTCTAACATTATTGAGGGGTTAAAAATTCTATAGAGAAGGCGCACACATTATATTCCTCAAATAATTTTTACAGATATGTCCATCATAGAAAAAAATTAGGTAAACTTCCATCTGTCTTAACGAAACGGTGTTAAAAAAAATGTATTTCTGCAATATTTTAAACTTAAAGGAAGTAATATTTGTTTCCAGTCAGATTAATTAAACTTTACATCAACTAAGAGTCCTCAAATAAAGTTTCAGAAAAATATATTTTATTTTTGAAACATTTTTATAATACAATTACATTGATATGAAAAATGACACTAAAATCAGCAGTTATTAGTAATGTCAAAACAGCAACTACTTCCAGTCAATTTAAATTAGTTTTGAAATACAGCAAAGTATTTTCCTTACGAGAAATATGAAATTTAATCTATTAACTTGAAATTAGATTCAGCCAACAAACTATGATATGTAATTATATGAGGTATGCTAAATTATAGTCCAGTTCACACTCCTTCCCAGTCTTTTGAACAGGAGTAGAATTTTATGCTTTGTTTCCTGTTTAGAGTTGATTTTCTGGTTCCTTCTAAAGTCTACTTTAACTCTATTTCTAATGTCCCTGCTGAAACTCTTAAATTTTATTTATTATTTATTTATTTTTTTTTTTTTATTCCACAACAGGAGTAGATATATTTGCCTATCATCCGGTTCACACTTAGTTTTTTTGGAACAGGAGCTGAGGTTTATGCCTTGTTTAGGATTGGATTCCTGGTTCCTTCTAAAGTCTTCTGATTCTCTTTATCTCCCAGAAGCCCTTTGTGTCTTAGTGGCATTATCACCTTGCTTGGGGTGAATTAATTTTAAAAAAAATAATAACAAATAAAAAATTTAATTTAATATACTGATGGATTCACTTGAATTTTTAAAATATTTTTTATTCACAGTTATGTGAATGAAAAGAATTTATTCAGCTGAATGAAGCAGTTAGCACTTTATGGCATTTTAAGCACAGTAGGTCTTTAAAATTTTGTTAGATTTTCAAGAATCATCATCAAGGTGAAAAGTATTTTGAAAATTCCAGAATTCTCATATTTAATGATTGGCAGCTCTGTAATCGTGTATTAAATAAGAGCAAGTATTCTATTCCTCCTCTCGTCAATCAATTTGAGGTGTTAACATCTGCTGAAAAAAGCAGAATGTTTCACCCACAAATTCTCTTCAAACTCTACTCTTGACTCATCTGGAAAATCCTTGCCTGACTTTCCACTTAGAACTGAGTCTCTTTTGAGTGATATGCATATGACCACTTCCATTGTTTCTGCTTTTATCTCTAATTTGGATCCCCCACAAAGGATGTGAACCTGATGGTACTCTTGCAATAAACCTTAAGAAATGTGCTTCTGAACTATTGGAAATCCTCATGTTTTTCCAGTTTTTAAGAACTCTGGTGAACGGATATGGACGTCTATTATCAAAACATAAGAGCAATAACTAAAGTAAATATAAACCAAAGTACCTGAAGTTCAATAAAACATTAGCTTACAGAGAATATTTTCCTAAATTTCTAATACTATTGTGGGGTTAAAAATTTTTGTGATTAGTTTTTTGAACAGGATAAGAGGTTTATGCCTTGTTTAGGATTGGATTCCTGGTTCCTTCTAAAGTCTTCTGATTCTCTTTATCTCCCAGAAGCCCTTTGTGTCTTAGTGGCATCATCACCTTGCTTGGGGTGTCTTTTATAGACTTAAATCCACAGATTGGTACTTCCAACTATCGACCTTCTACCCCTTTTTGGTAAACTACTAGAGACCCTAATCAACACTGAATTGGTTAAGAATCTCTCATCATGGTGCCTTTTTTCAGACAATGTCACTTTTGTTTCTCTAGATCAGCTGCCCATGTATTAACAGTTATTGTGGAAAGAATCTATCCAGCTTTAGATAAGAATGGTGAAACTCAGGCTGTTGCTTTTGATATCTTGAAATGCTAACAGTTTTTTCTCATACTTCTCACTTGTGGAACTCTCTTCTGGTTTCTTGCTTTCTAGATAAGTTTGATCTTCAAAAATTGAAACGCAATGTCACTTATTATCTACTATCTTCCTGATTACTTTTCTATTGTTCTCACTCTCAATAATGCTTGTTTTATAATTCTCTCCCACCCAGTAACCTCTTGTGTCTTAGTGGCTTTATTGCCTTACTTGGAGTGTATTTGATTTTAAAAAAATTATTATGATACATGAATACAAAATGAGTAAAACGCTTTTTTCTGTTGATGTTTGCAGTTCAGAATTTAACACAAGTTTATGTTCAAATCCTGGAAAGAAATTCTGTTCCTGTGAAGATACATGTTCAAAGGTAGAAAATACATCTACAACTGAAATGAACTTTTGCAACACTTCATTATTTTCAACATCAGAAAGAAAAAAAAATAAATGCAAATTTCATAAAACAAATACAGACTGTACGTGTGTGAAGGTTGTTAATTTAAATTTTACAGTTGCTACCAATACAAAATGGAAAAGCCCACTGCATTAAAAAAATATTTTTGCGACATTTGTGGATATACATGTTCCCAAAACTCACATTTAAAAGCACACATTCGAACACACACTGGAGAGAAACCATATTCTTGTGATATCTGTGGATATGCATGCTCACAAAGTTCAAATTTAAAATTACACATGCGAACACATACTGGAGAAAAACCATATTCTTGCACTATTTGTCAGTCTACCTTTTCAAATAAATCACCTTTAACAAGACACATGCGAACACACACTGGAGTAAAACCATGTTCTTGTGAAGTGTGTGGATCAGCATTTTCTCAGAGTTCATCGTTAAAAAGGCACATGAAAACACATACTGGAGAGAAAGCTCATTCCTGTGAAGTGTGTGGGTCAGGATTTTTTACAAAGTTTAGTTTAAAAAGACACATGAGAACACACACAGGAGAGAAACCATTTTCTTGTAAAATATGTAAAGCTACATTTTCACTAAATTCAAACCTGAAAATACACATGCGGACACATAGTGGGGAGAAACCATATTCTTGTGAAGTATGTGACTCATCATTTTCACATAGTTCCCATTTGAATATCCACATGAGAACACATACTGGAGAAAAACCATATTCTTGTAATGTTTGTAATTTTGCGTGTTCAACTAGCTCATATTTAAAAGTGCATGAGAAAAAACATGCCAGGAAGAAATTATAATTTTGCAACACTTTTGAATATGAATATTTCAAGTGTTCAGATCTAAAATCACAGAATAACTCCTGAGAATAAGTATATTTTTTTATATTTGTGTTTTAGATTTTAAATACACCAGCCAAAACTAGAAAATGCTATTTCTTACAAATTATCCAATCTATGAACTGCATTATGAATGCATTTAAAGTGGGTTTTTTTTTTTTCAGTATTTGTTTTTATAATTTATTAGGAATACAAAATTTATAGCTTTAAAAATGTGTATATTTTAAAAGTATGGGCAAACTTGGACATACACGCCTGCAAAAATCAGTGTCAAAAAGATAGTTTTCCCCTTATTATTTTAACTACCATCACTCCTTGACAATGTTTACTGTTCTGAAAAGTGATGTTTAAAATGTAAGCATTGATGATTAGAATGTAAACATATAAAAGTGAATTTATACATTTTCTTTGTTCTTGAGAATTTACAACAAACATAACAAACACTAATTATTTATTAGATTGTTTATTTACACTATTAATCATATTGTTTATTGTACTGAGAGCAAATGAAATTATTATAGAGAAGTGACTGTTCTTGGGAAACAGCTGTCTACAGTTGACCTGTTACAGCTAAACAGTCAAACTCTCTGCTTTCGAGTGGAGAGGAACCCGGACGAGGTTCCGCCGAAGGGCAGAGTCTTGTTCGAGGAGGCTGACTGCTCCTGAACCCGTTTAAAAGTTCAAAGAGTGATTATTTTTGGCTGAGCCTACAGCTCGGAGATCCCACGTCAAACTGGCCTTGTGCCACATGTAACCCTCGTGTGTGTGTGTGTGGGGGGGTAACTAAATATTGCTGCCCATGGCAGTATCTCCTTCAGTGCACTAAAGAGGGGAGATCAGCAGTAATATTGATGCCAGCACAACCAACAGTTGCAGGGGCTGGGCTATTTTTAGACCTGGTCCAAGTGTACACACTCCCGACATTAAACTGATCTTGTGTCACATCTTGCTAGCATTGAGTGGCAGGTAAAATACAATGGCCACTCGAACTGTTGACTAAGATCAAAGTGTAGTATCTGTTCTATCAGCTTAATCCTGTTTTCTCTCCCTACTTCTATTTTCCCTTCTTTCTTTCATTTTCTCACTGAAACCAAGTAGTGTCTTTTCCCCTCTTTCTACGTGAGAAAAATGGAATAATCTATTATTTATGAGGTATTGGCAGGGCATAACAATTGATTGAACTAATTAAGGGTGAGATGAGCACAATTATAATACAATAATTAATTAAAAGTGTAAGTAAATAAATATTAAATAGTTCAAGTTTATCGTT